>OZ026856.1:1200000-1569073 GCA_964023215.1 Eledona agricola
TGGTACTTACCCGAATGAAGGTTTTTTTGGGCAAGTCGTCGATTCGTAACTCACTCTCGCACATCTTTGCATTTTTTCTCACCCACACACCTTTCACTTCAACACCACCAAAATCAGCAAGGGTATACAAAATGCGGCGCGGAAATCGAAAAGCGTGTCCGGAGAGGTGAACAACGTGAACCACAATGTTCGTTCATCCCCCACCTCGGGCTAGAGGTGAGTGCGCACAAAGGATAAACAATACACAATGTCGCAATCACCTACCAACCTACCCATATTGCCTTCACCTACGACGACTGCATCATACATACATACAACATGTGCTGTTGCTTTCCGATTAAAATCTCACCAACAGTTCGGACCGTATGGCTACTGGAAATGCACGCGGAAAAAAAAAGTTCCTGGCGCGAAGAAATTGCTTCAGACGCTAAGGTGTCCTTTAATAATTGAATAGTGTTCTGCTTCCGTAAGGGGGTTGCGAATTTTTTAGAATGTATCGTGCTTACACCAAAACATTACGAATACAATATAAACCTTCACCGAGGTGGAAATATGTTAAAAACATAGTTTTCCAGGGTTTAAAACCTCGGTTGAATTATTTCTAGGCGTTTAGGTCCTCAGTGGCGGTGAGGAGGCGGCCAAAGTATTCTTCTAGCTCTAGTAGACTCAGGTAAGGTCAGATTTTACTATCATAGCCAATTACATCTTGAGGCGAATTAAATATACAGGAATGTAAATAAATTTAACAACAAAGATGAAAGCAACAAAGTAAATAGAATTGGTATACAGCCTTGAAAAATAAAACGAATATTACTCCATACGAGGAACATCGTGCTTTAGTTAACTTTATCACCATTTAATTCAGTGATGGTTTTGATTAAAATCAAAGTTTGTTACTTTACGGTAAAAATTTTATAACGAATAAAAAACAGTGACATAATAGAAAAATGAAGAAATTAGAGTATTCCATCTGACTCAGAAGTACGAATAAAACAGTTAGTAAAAGTTGCGGAACACAATATTTAAAACTACAAAGCATTTGTATTATTAATGCTCTTTGTGACTGTCCGCCACAAATCTAGACGAAATACCGGCACAAATCGAAAATTGTTTAAATTATGCACGGAAATTGTAAAATTCATTTTTTTTGCAATTTGTTCTATTGGCATTTATTTATACAATGGTAACAACTGTGCCAAGATAAAAAAATCGTTATTTGGCACAACGTCGGAGGTAACATGTCATAAATAATAAATGTTTGAAGAAAATTCGCAGCTAACTTAGTAAACAAATACAGTGAATAATTATGTGGAGAAATTTAAAAACAAATTTATTTTAAAATTCAATATACGACAAAAAAATAATCAGAAAATTCACTTTGCTCAAGCAGGTAACCTTATTTTTAATTAGTATTTTTGCATAAATTTCTTATAAGCCGACTATTTTCGTTTAGATACGACAATACATGCAATACAATAAAATTTAATTCGATTTTCATGTCGGTCGTATTTTCTGTTTTATTTGCGTCTTCCTTCTGAAAAGTCGATAACGGTTTACGTTTCTATTTAAGTGTTTTACGTAAGACGCGTTTATGTAAAAAATAATCATTCAACGTCCTCGCACATTGAATTAATTAAAAATTGATATTTCCGAAACCGTTTTAACTGCAATATCATTGGTTTCTAAATTATTTGTGCAGATATTGGTGTGTACTTAGAATCTTCAAATGCTAATTTACAGTGTTTGTATTCTCTTGTAGCTATTCGATACTCGCCCGTATGATTTTTTAAATTGCAAAGACTTAAAGGGAAGTCTTATCGAAGTCATTGACTTCACCTTTCCATAATTGAGTACGATTTTTGTAAAAGTATAATCTCAAATGTATGCTAAATATGCGTTGTGGAAAATAACATGAATCATACAGAGAGCTTTAGGGCATCGTTGTCAAAGCTAGTGTGACCAATTAGTCACGTAGCAGAAAAGAAACCAATTACCAGTATGTATCAAACCAGAACAATATATTTTTTTTATAAAAATCACTTTATTTTTGTTCATTTAATCGTTTAAATAAAAAATAAATATGCTATAAAAATGGGATAGGAAAGTTACGGAACATATTTGGTTGGGAAGAACGAAAAAGTAAAAAGTTAAAAAACCAGAACAAAAAGTCTTAAATAATCGGAGTAATAAAATTCAAAACATGACTCCGATGTTAGGTTATATAAATAAAATTTAGTAAACCAAATTATAATTTAAAAACACTGAAAAATGGTGTATTGACGAGAACATGAGACTTTTATGCTATTCATCATTTTATTATTTTTATTGTTGTGTTATTGTTAATATGAAAGTTATACCTATGTTTTAACTTTTATTAGAAATACTATGCAATTTAGTAGTAAATTTTAAATGTATTCTAACAACTTGAAATTAAAGAACAATGCAGTTATGTTATATGCAACCAATATTACAAGAATTACGCAAATGGAGTGTATTCCCATCAATGTTATATGTAGTTTAAAATACGGCACTAAAACTAATTTATTGCGTTTTTATTAAAATATTCCTATCGTTTAGATGGCATTTCCTCTTTGGCATAATCAGCAAACTGATTAATCCCCATTTTGTAGCCGACTAATCCATTTTCATACTTGTCGTTATGTTCCTCGATCATTTTCAAGTTCGTCACGAATAAGCCCTTTCGATACATTTCCTCCTCGGCGTCCGTATAATTTTTACGAAATTTTTCCTACAAATTAAAATAGCTTTTTATACCTTACACCTTAAATATAGAATTTTACTTTGAACTCGTTCCATTTTTGGTTAACGAATTCTTCACTCAAACCTTCTGCTTGTTCACTCATCCTGCCACAAAAACTGCAACTGCATTAAATCTAATTATAGGAAATGGTTATTGAGTCACGAACGCATGTTAATGAGCAATGCTAATAAAAAATTGTTATAAACATATCGTTTGCAACCAAAAACACGCAATGGAGCACGGGTTCCGGATGGTGATATAAACGGTTATAAAATTCTTCATTTACGATTCATAAAATGGCTGTTTTCAGAAAATGTTGTTGTTTCTAGAAATCAGCTGCATGTACATACTACCATTGATTATATATTATCAATATATAATCAATGATACTACGTTGCCTCAATAAGTAAAGCAGCAGATTTTGATTAGTAATTTTAAAGAAAACTAATTTTTGAAAGATTAAATACAAAATTCTTCTCACGAAGGCATCCGTCAATTTTAGATCAATTTAGAAAAGAATACAAATTTTATTTAAAAAGTAAAAATTAAAATCTATGTTAATAATCGCATTGGGAAAATGACAAACATTCGTTTTAAAATTAAATTTGACAAAACATAGTTCGTTATTTCCAATTTCTAGTTTACAACTTTCGACTTACTTCAAAACTACAATTCACACCGCAATAGAAATTTTGCACACTTCTTGCACTTCGCGGCTTGCCTAATCATACATCAGTATATCAGTTTCAGCACTTTTCAGGCAAGCGCTCCATCCGTTTCCCCACTTCTTCTGAAAATTCCTGCAATTTACGCTACGCTCTAATTTTAAATGGAAAATATGTTGGCTTCTCTTTGCAAAAACATCTTTGCCTTTTGACTTAAATGACTCAAATCAATTTTTTTATAAAGAATATGCCACTTGAACGGATTTGGCAAAAAGTAAATAAAATATGTAAACGCATTTTTTCAGAATTAAAGAAATATATAATATTTTATATATTTTGAATATGTTGTGGGTGGATATATGGAGCACAGGTGTTTAAATTATAATTTGTGTTTCCATTCGTCACGAAAGGGTCAAGTTTCCTTGAATGTATTTTGAGTTTCAACATTTTGATATTCTAAAATATCCGTCAATGTGAAATATTTTGGATCGGAGGATTTAAAAAATTATGGTGCTTTATAACGATTTACAAACATTTATATCACATGTTACTGATTTCAAATGAGATAAATTGTCTGTATATTCATTAGTACCTGTTTATTTTTATGTTTGCAATTTCTTGCAGCTTCACTGTGTTCTATATAATCAAAGGAAATAATTAAAAGTTTAACAATAATTAAATCACCGCAAGGAAGTTGTGATTGTGCGCCGCAAAAATAACGCATAAATGCAAAATACAAAATATATATTTAAAAAAAACTGGGCACTTGTTACATGTATTTGTATTATGTGATATATTCCAATTGAAATTGTGATTTTTAAAATTTCTTTTCTGTATTTAATAATTTTTTTACAAGTATAATTTTGTGAAATTTGCGGCTATTTACAAAAAACACGCACCGGGCCGACATCAAGCAAGAGGATTTTTTTTTAGAGAAAAGGGTATTCGGTATCTAGAGGCTCTAGATCGCTTAAATTGGATTATCACCATTCCTTTTTAATACTTTCTTGGAAAGGGTTTACAAACAGAAGATTCGTTGCATATTTGACATTTTTTTCTATCATTATTATTTTAGTATTATGATAGTTATTAGTAGAGAGGAATCTAACTAATTTTGATTGTTTCAACAATTTCAGTGGCAACCACTTTTCTCAGTTTGCGTAATTTGTGTTGCATAAATTAAATACTTTCTTGGAAGGGTTTAGAAACATTAGAATCGTTGCATATTTTAAAATTTTTTGTTTTATAATAGTTTAATTTTTTTTATTAGTATTACCATATTTTTAGAACGACCAGATATTATGGCTTGACCCAATTTTTAATTTAACTAATTTTTATTTTTTTGCATCAATTTGAGTGGCAACCACGTTTCTCAGTTTGCGTAATTTGTGTTGCATAAATTAAATACCTACTACTTATTATTCACCTTGAGTTTATTCATATAATGTTTGTTCCCGATTCAAGGGCGCGGAAAATGTAAAATAATAGGTTAAGGGCGTATAACTCCATGGGTGTACGGTTTCAATTCCTCTTCTGTCAAGTCGGAGAATTGGTTAATACCCATGGTGTAGGTGACCAAGCCTTGCTCGTATTTCTTGTTGTGTTCTTCAACTTTCGCCAGATTTGCAGCGAACAATTGTTTTCTGCTTTGCTCCTCTGCATCGTCATACGACTTATTGAATTTTACCTACGAATCATATGTTGATTAGCATACTAAATATGAATCATATTTACCTTGAAGTCGGTCCATTTTTCAGTGATTTCAGAATCTGTAAGCGCGCTTTGTGCAAGGGACATTGCAGCGGCGAGTACGAACAGCAAAACAATCTTCATTGCGATACAGTGACGCTACCGCTTGTTAAAATGAATCCTGCAAACAGACGATAACGCAATTATCTAATGTAGACGAACCACAAATGGGTGCCGGATTGAATATTAAGCGTTTTCACTTTCTAAATGCGCACTGTGGATGGTGAAGATGATTTACGTCAATATTAATGCAATAACGTACCGAGCTTGCTGGAAGAACAAGAATGGTAATCTGAGTCCTTCATTGGGATATTTATTCATTTTGTCTTGTTTCTGGAAAATTACTCGACAATTATTGTCTCATCACTATTTATACTCAAATCTTGGAAAAAACTACTACTTACTATAATGCACAAATATGATTATTTTCTACGAATAAATTGTTGTATAAAAAGCGGACGATAATGAATCATAAAAGCAAATTCACAAATCTAATAGTAAATATAATGAAAGGATTTGCTGTAATCTGTGTTTGTTTGGCATAAGTCATTGTTTGAGTAGTAATTACAGAGTTAAATCTTATGAAATTGCTTTTGTTTTTCTTAGCTGATGTAAATGAAATATTGATATAACGATTTTGTTGAAACTGCAAACTATCAAATCACCAGAGGGATTTAGAAGGACATGACGAAAATGTTAATTATGTACTAAAAGAACAGGCCATATGACTTTAAATACATATAAATCAATATTTCTCTAAAACATTTATTTTGATAATTTTTTTTGTTATTTGTGCGATATTTGAGCTTCAAGCAAACCTTTGATCTTGAAAGAGATTCTTCTCATAGCAAGTATTGTATTTTAATCTCGATTCTTATGAATTCTATATCTAATCTCAATCTAAAAGGTGAGTCTACAATTCTTATTAAAAAAAACCTTGATGATCTGCTATTATATTCTACGAAATAAAAAAAAAACAACAGACACATTTTTACAGACACCGAAGGTCACAATTGAATTTGTCATTCAATTCCACTTCGAGAAATAAGATTTTGAGTAGAATTCGCCATTTGTCTAATGTCTGCATTTTAAATTGCAAATTATAAATTTTAATTATGTCAGGTTGATGTACAAAATGTTTAAAAGAAGTATCCTTCAAACCATTGCAATTACTTGTTTTGTCAGTTATACTACACAAAAATTTTAAAATATCCATTTTGCACCCTAACCGTTTTTCATTAATCAGTGGTCTTTTTCACGACGCACACACAAGAGACGAAGGTGATAAGATCTTTTTTTAGTACATATTAGATTAATTTATCTTAAGAGCAAAATGGTGTTTGTAGCAACTGTCACGTAGGTATCTAATATTGTATGACAGGAAACGTATTTTAATTTTTTATATACATTGTGGAATTTTTTGGAGAAATATTGTAATTTAAACTTTTATTTATAATTAGCAGAATTAGATATATTCAAATTTATACATTTATATGTATTATAACTATATATTTATTTTTTTCATTATATTATTTATATTTTATTTATCGTTATTTCTTGGTCACATCCCATCTACATATGCTTTTATTTACATTTTAGCTTCTATGGATAATAACTGAAGAAAAGGAAGAAATTCAATTTATTGACATAGTTTTGGAAATGTGTAATTTTGCTAATTCAGTTTGATACATGTAGTTATTTGGAACGTGAGCTAATGTGTCACGCTAACCATTTTTTTTTTTCAGTCACTTTTTCTAATTTTATTTCGGATCAACAAAAGTCGGTTATGGTTTTTCTTAGAATTAAATTGCATATATGTATGATTTTTCAGAGATTTTATTATATTTTTAAAGCTCACAAAATACAATATATTTAAAGATCAGTAGGTAGACTTATGCCCTCTTGTATCTTATTAATATATGACTGGATAGCTTGCTTTGCCAGCGATGCCACAGTGGTTGTTGGCATTTCGGAGGATTTTGAAGTATCCCTTATCTCCCCACCAATCACCCCACGAGTTCTTCGCTAGCCAGTAATCCTGTCCATTTTCAGTACCGTACCCTACGATAAGTACCGCATGGGAAAATACGTTAGTGCTGCAATCAGGGTTTGAATACACTCCATTCTTGTACGAGCCAAAATTTCCGGAAGCGTCAAAGGCTACAGAAACTGGACCGATGTTTGCTACAATATCGGCTAATTTGTTTTCGTCTGGAGTCTCCAATTCTGCGTATCCACGAAGCTTGGCAGATACTGTATCGGTTCTATAATGGCAATTTCCGTCCTCCGCGGTGTAAGGATACGACTCTTCGGAGTCGATTCCTCCGTTGTCTTGAATATAACCGAAAGCTTCTGTCATCCATCCACCATTGCAACCATAATTGGCTACATCACAGTCGACTAGTTGTTGTTCACTAATTGAAATGTCCAGGTTGGCCCCACGAAGAATTCGTTCTTGAGATTCGACCGCACCAGTCTGTACACAATAAATTAAACACTGGGTTTGTAACCAAGTGGATGATAGGTACTCACGACAGAGAAAGCCCAGCAAGAACCACAGGATCCTTGGTCTTTAATAGGAGTCACGACTCCCTGATCTCTCCAGTCAAAACTGGCAGGAATTTGCACTTTTTCACCATTCGACGTAATTTTGATCAATGGTTTATGAGTGATTTCCTTGGGTTCGATCAAACCGTGGGTGTAGGGACGAATTTCTTCGGCGGTCATGTCAGTGAATTGGTTTACACCAACTTCGTACGTCTCTAAACCTTGTTCGTACCTCTTGTTGTGCTCTTGGATTTTTTCGAGCTTCTTCAGAAATATCTGCTTACGAAAGGCTTCTTCTTTGGCATTCACATAGTTTTTTTGATGAGCAATCTGTAATCCGCGATTAGCAAACAATTGTAGAAAGTTGGTGTTACCGACTTTGAAATGTTCCCATGAAGATGAGGAGAATTCATCTGAAAGAAGAGCCGAAGCACCATAAACGGTGACAACTAAAATCAGTAGGGTCTTCATTTTGACGAATGACGACGATTCTGTGTTCGACTGGCAAATGAAACGCTTTTTATAGCCAAAGCTTTTGATAAGATCTTTTGTAATCCAATATGCATTTATCTCTTGGTGGAAGTAACAAAAAATATATCTCGCAGTTTTGTTTGATAAAAATCGTCTGGCTGATCTTTGTGATTAATAATTACAAGCTGAATATGTTCTATTTAAAAAACTTTGAACCTTGAAAGGAAATAAACCTTTATTTTTATTTAATAACATTTTTTATCTTTGTTGGTATGTATAATAAATTACGACAATTTCTGGGATAGAGTATTTAATTGATAAGAACAATTTCTCAATGAGAAATAGTGTCTTACTTAATTTCATTGTACGTGTTATCATTAGAACGAACTTGCTCAATTTTAGACAATTCTACTAACATATACAGGTAAATAATAATACAGTGCTTCAAAGAATGCAAAATATAATGACCATGATGTACAAATTCAACGATTTTAACCTAATAAAGGTCCCATTGACAGGCATATTCCATCAACAGATCTGAACAAGTTGAGAGTTATTCGAAATAGAGCTTGAGAAATGGTATTTCATGAATATCTTAAGATAAATAGATATCGTTATTTCCATACAATTCATCCAAATATCAAGGTAAAGTGGCAGTAAGTGGAAATAAGATTTAATCACAATTCTGAAATTAACTAGTTCAGGATAGAATAGCTGACATCTAAATTATTGCAGATTACAGTAGAAGGATTGTGTTTTTGAAAGGCTTTAACATACGATTTAAATCGCTTTTGCAGACTTACTAGTAGTCTTTTTAATTCAATTCAAAATGTGGTTGCTGCAAATTTAAGCCCTAAGACTATCTACACCCAAAGGTGAAGAAGCAAACGTATTTTTTAAGGTTTTTTAAATCAGAATGAATTATTGATTCAGTAACGGAAAGTCTTATCTGTAGATATGAATTTGATGAGCTGATGAAATCACAACTTGTCAGTGTAAGTATCATGATACGATATCAGTCAATTTCAAAATAAGTTATTTCCGAGTATTTATATGGCAAGGATATGAACGTTTCAACATACACTGCTGTTATCATTACCCTGAAATACTTCATTGAAACATGCGTATTTGTGTTAACTCAAATGATTAATACTAGATTTTGGGAATTTTTTATTATAATACGAATAACATTTTTATAATGGGATATATGGAAACATCTTGTTTGGTTTATGCTACCTTGTTTTTACCATCATCAACCAGCTGGGTTTCTTTGGACTTGATACTTTTTGGAATTTCATTTTTAGTCTCGGTGCGTTGACTTTTGAATAGCATGTCTTTTTTTGTCTGCTGTACTGCGCTTCTAACACCATCAAGCAGTTGGGTTACTTCGATCTTTACATCTTCTGATTTTTGTTTTTTGGTCGGGATGCTTTGACCGTTGGGCCCCTTGTCTTGGTTGGTCTGTTGCACAGCTTTTTTTACGCTATCAATAAGCTGGGTTATGTCTGCTGTAATTTCCGATTTTGTTTTGATAGGCTGATCTTGTTGGATCTGCTGTACTGCGCTTCTAACACTTTCAAGTAAATGAGGTACTTTCCAGTTTTCTTCTTGTTTGAACTGATCCACTACTTGTTTAATTGGTAGTACTCCTTTTCTAACTCCATCAAACAGTTGGTTAGTTATTTCGATTTTCGAATTTATTGGTGCAGTATGTTTTGTCTGTTCTCCCGCCGCTTTAGCTTCATCATTTAATTGTTTTATTTTAATTCTCAAGCTTTCCAACTCTTCACTGAGTTTCCCGTTGGGTTCTTCAACATTTTCTGCCTTGTTTCTGATTAGAAAGTTGTTTCCATGATTTGTCTATTATCAAAATAAGTTAACACTTTGCAAATATAATTTAATCGAAAAGCTATTATTACCTTATATTGCTCCCATTCCTTGATAGTTGTAGGATTTGATGAAACAAAACTGTACAAAGAAACTAGCAAAAATAAATATAGATTCATCGTAAATTGACACTAATCGACTGACAAGACAACTGTACAATCTAAAATAATAAATTTTCGTCACTTGGCTTTAAACACAAAATGTATACGTTTCGCAATATTTGATTTCGACGAAATGTTAGATAACTAATTTAGAGATTTTAAGGTGAGTACAAAATGCTACAAAACAATTTAGACGATTTATGTTACCACTTCAGAGCTATTATCTATATCTCAGATTATTTCAGGAAATGTAATATTTTTTTGATTCCTTTTTTATTCCGTGCATTACGTTCCTCCAGAACAATTTTTACAATTGATTAATTTGATTTGAAATTTTACCATTTCATTTTGACTCTATTAAATATGTATGTTTGTATAAAAATTATTTGTAGTTAGTTTTTTCCTCCAAATTAAGCAATTTAGTAAGTCACACTGCTGTAATTTCCTGTCATTTTACGTTACGAAATTATTCCTATAACATTAGACTGTCATTAGTTTTTTTGTTACAACCCATCAATTAGAGGATACGAAGCATATGTAGCAATTCCACAGTTATTATCTCGATTTCGGGCCATTTTTATATAACCTTCTTCTCCAAAAAACGTTCCCCATTCGTTTCTGACCAGCCAATAGTCTTGGCCGTCTTCAGTTCCATAACCAATTATTGTAACGGCATGATTAAAGGGTTCGGAAGTATTGAGACAATCTTCTTTATAATAAATCCCATGACGATATGCAGTAAAAGAATAATCGGTAGTGATAATCACTGAAACTGGACCAATGGTACCGACTGCAATTTTCAACTGATCTTCGTCACCTTCAGGCAACATAATAAAGTCTTTAATTTTTGCTCCGACATTTTCTGGTTTGAAATGACAACCAGTGGGGAATGGATTATAAGGGTAGGATTGTGCAGTATCTATTCCTCCGTTGTCTATGATGTACTGATAGGAATCTGCTAGTGCTGTTCTGTTCAGTGTTTGGTCACATGTAAAGTGGGGGTATACACAATCTACCAGATTTTCTTGACTAAGCGTTTGCTGCTTTTGACCAAGATAAATTCCGACATGTGCTTCTACAGTTGCTACCTGCAGGAAGTTATTGTTGAACGGTTCGAGAAGCTTTAAGAGAGACATACGACTGCGAATGCCCAACAAGCCAAGCAGAAATCTTGGTCCACTACAGGAGTGATTACGCCGAAATCTCTCCAGTCTATACTGTCGGGAACTTCAAGCGTAGCAGCAGACAACTTCTGAATTTTGCTGCTTTGATTGGCTATGAATTGTGATCCCGGCGCTATTTCCTTAATGTGTCGGTCGATAAACTGATTAATGCCAACACTGTATGTGACAATTCCCTGCTCGTATTTTCTATTGTGTCCTTCGATTTGTTGCAAGTGATCAATAAAAAGTGTGCGACGATACTCTTCTTCGTTGTGATCTTCAAAAACCTTATTGTATTTTTTCTGGAACGAGTTTTGAGTCTTTGAAGGATTTCAATAATTTTACTCACTTTGAAAGCTTGCCATTTATCGCCGTTGGTGGGATTGCATAGAACAACAAGGGGGATGAGAAATAATATAGAAATTTGATGTAACACCGCCATGTCTGAATTTTTAACACCGAAGTGGCGATAACAGTTTAATCTAATATGTGATGAAGTTTGTAACAAGATAAATTATAAAGATGTAGATAGACATGTGCTTAAAAATCTATGAGCCCATTGTTCTTCTCATCCTTAATCTTGAAGATGTTTATCCAATTTTGGACCAAGAAAATAAAAGTTATTCGCAGTAGAATTAATTGTAGTATGTTGGCCATTCCACAATTATTATCGCCATCGTTTTGTGCCATTTTGATGGACATTGATATTTGATAGTTTGAATAATAGACAATTTAGATTCTTATCTAGTTTATTTTTATTACTGGTAGGGACATTATACATTATCCTTGATTGTACTTATTTCTATTTTTATTTTATTTTGATAATTTGCCTGTATTCATAACTTTGAAGCAAGTACTAGCTATTTAAAACTTTCACGATTATAAAAACCTATATAAAATTTACATACATTTAACAGATATGTTTGAGTTTTAACAGTTGATAATAATTACCCCGCTCATCATCACCTGTACATGCTAAAATACGAAAACACAAACAATATCACAATAATTCGAGCAAACGAAATCAGTCATATTTTTTCTTAAATTAATTATTTTCTAAAGGATTATTATCGGATACACATGTCGGAATCGCGTTCGACCATTTTCCGTTCTTCAGACACTTCAACATGGCGGCTCCTTTCAAAGTCAGATCTTCGTCACACGTGAATGTTATGTTTTCTCCGATTTTGTAATAGAATTTTACTGAGGACATCTTGCCGCTTATTGTCGTTCCAGGATACGAACAAGCTTGCACACCTACAAAAATCGGCAAATTTAGTCTAAAGGTTGTACATTTACTTAATTACTTACATTTGGGTAGTTTGCCTGACCAGCGAGAATTGTCTTGACACGCGATAATTGGTTGTCCTTCCATCATAAAATCCGGGTTGCAGTTAAACTGGACCACGTCTCCAGCTTTAAAGGGGCCGGTACCTTGCATATAACCATTTGCAGGACTCCTCGGATTGTCGCACTGAACTTCTATGGAAGGAAGTTATGTAATAGTGAGCGAAACTAAGCTAAAAGCCACGATACCAAAAAGACAACTTGAGAAGGTTAAGCAAGTTGAGGGCACGCAATCTTTTTGGATACCGCGGAGCAAACTCCAGACTAGGTGTTCTATGGACATGCGTTGACAAACCTTCGCACGTGGGGAAAGGCGAAGCCCAATCTCCGTTGGCTTGGCACACAGTCTCCGGAGGGCCTCTAAGCCCAAATCCGGGCTCGCAGCTAAACACAGCACGGCCGCCAACCTCTCTAGAAACCACCAGCACTCGAAGGCGGGGTGGCAACACACCACCAACCTCCCCGCACTCGATACCTACACATGCACGAGTTGCAAGTGAAACGAAAAACAAATAAAGTGCTAGGTGAAGCTGAAGCGCCACTTGTGATTCGGATTGCCAATTGGGTTTGTAATCAATTTAAAATTGGAACGTGCTACTCTACTTGGTCTGAGGGCGGATACTCACTTTCGCAAATCGGAAACGGCGCGCTCCAATTTCCGGAAGGCAAGCAGAAGATGTCTGAAGCACCGATCAGGGCGTTTCCGTTGACGCAGGAGAATTTCAGATGAGTGTTCATTTTGGTGCTTTGCGTGTTGACGGTGAGGCCGCGTCTTTGGGGGACGATGGGGCAGTGGATCGCCTTCACCTCAATTTCCACGGAATGGGTGTAACGGGCTGGGGTGACGCACGTAAAAAGACCGGAATCGTCTTTAGCGGCATGGAAGATTGATAGGCGATACTCGAGCTGAGGATCACGACCCGGATCGGTGGTCCAACCTCCCGGATATTTTCTGAAAAACAAAACCGTGCAAAATGAGTTGAGATACGATTCTGACTGCAGTTACCTGTAGTCGTGACTGACTGTCCATTTAGGATTACCGAATCTGCGAATCCACAGACACTCCATATGAAGAATTGTTCCGGGATATACGATCAACTTGCCATCGTTGGATTGCGCAATGGGGCCCAACTGATGTCTGAATAGAATAGTGGGGGGCTTCTCCATGGAATAATCATTCTCTTGGTTCAAACCGAAGCAGGCGGGTTTAGCTCCATCCCATTCCCCGCCCATGCATTTTCTCTTATTTGATCCCGTCATTGCGTACTTTCCAATGTCCACACATCTACTGACAATTATGGCGCCAGCAGGAAATTCGACCACTTCTTCGCGGATTTCCTGGTCGTTGTAAAACGAAATAACGTTAGGTTCCTGATTTCTAAATATACAAGTGTTGTTGTCGCTGTAGACGCTTTGAGATGCCATCAAGTCCTCGGTATCTAAAACAATATTCTTGAGGTTGCGTTGACATGTCTTCGCTGTTACCAACCACAGTTAAGAGAGCGCCCGATCCAACTACCATCTTCGCACACAATTTTCCAGGTAGTTTTCTCTCCCATTATTGTTTCAATGCAATTGAACGTAACTTCGGTCCCGTCGGGAAAATTGTTTTCATCCTCAACTATGGGTTCGCCGTTCTTGTAAATCAACGATCCCTGTACTCTTTCAGAGGAATTAATATTGACAACAACATTTTTTGACATGAAACTTTTGACTTACTTGGCTGGAGGGCCGCAAGCTTTGGAGTTTGATCCAAACTGCAATACCGTAATATCTCCACCTTTAAAAATATCTGCGCCTCCGATAAATTGTGGAGAATCGATGTATTTGGTGTTTGGTTCTTCATCTGAATCGCGTTTACATGACGGAGTCCTCGGGGACAACTCGCCCAAAATGCATTGGATTGGTTGAACGGTCGACTTGTTATAGTTGCTGTCACATTGATACGTCACACTAGATCCATTAGCTATGGTAAGTCCTGCTCTGTATCCTGTTAAGTACTGTCCATTAGGTATTGGAGGAAGTTGGCATGGGGAAGCTGCACATTCCGGTAAACTAGTCACAGTCCAGTCGCCATGCCAACACTTCAAATTACTGGGTCCTATCACGTTATAGCCCTCCACACAACTAAACTCGATCACTTGCCCATTGGCGATTTCCATCGTATCATTTAATGGTTCATCCGGATCTATTGTGATATTGTTGGGTAGTTCGGCTTTGGATAGTTTGAAGATGCCGTTTTCGGTTGATGGTACGAAGCACGGTACTAGTTGCAAACAATTTATGAACTAATGAACTAGTTAAAATATTGATTCACTTACGAATAAAACATTCGGGTTTAATAGGACGCCATCTCCCCCGAACACACTTTGCTGTTTTATTTTCCGGCATATTCAAGCCATATCCTTTGCCACAGGCCATTTTTACCACGGTCCCGGAACCGAAGGAGACGTTTGTGTCTCGTCCATGTTTCACAATTTCCACATTGACGTAGGGTTCGCTCGACAGCGGTTCACACGGACCCCTAAATCTATGTTTCGGCTTCTTTACTTCGTCTTGCTTTTCCTCCTCGTAGTAGTTGTTGTTCTTCCTGTTCCCACGTCTTAGACTCAACTGAGAGTTGGAACTCTTATGCGACGTCCCGAACGTTCTACTGCTGCTACCGCCTTTAAGTGCACGCTTCAATCGTTTCGAATGCTTCGTTTCGTCATCAGCGAGATTTGGATTGATGAAATTGTGTACGTAACGCTTTTCGCGGTTTTCGTAAATGAGTTTGTGGTGGCGGATGAAGGCCCGTTTGTATTTTTCCATGATTATGGATCTTCGTCGTCGGTTCCAGCGCAGTCTGGGGTGTTGTCCTAGAAGACATCTGAAACATATGCCGTTTAGACTGTAAAAGTTGAGTGATTATGTTATTTACTTTGGTAGTTGCTGTGGGCTCCATGCTCCTCCAATACAAGTTGCCCCAGGTGGTCCTTCGGCTAAAACATAACCTTTATCGCAGTCGTACATGATTTGTTTATTGTTGGACACTTTCTTCACGTAGGGCCGGTAATCGTATAGGCCCATATTACCCACGAGAAGAATCTTTCCGTTGGTTACTGAACCCGGGTACGGGCAATAAACTTCCTCGCATTTGGGAATTTCACCAGTCCAATTGCCGAACGAACACTGTACCAACGGATGTCCTTTGATTTGGAATCCATCCTTACACTTAAACCTCGCTTTCATGCTGTGGTCCATTTTTGGTGCAATTACCATACCGTTTTTAGGTGGTTTTGGCAAATGTTTGCATCTGAAGCCCATTGTTATATACCCTTTTGGTCACGTAAAAGTGGTAGACTACCTTGCGGGTTCGCATTTTGGAATATGAGTCCAAGTTCCATTGTTGCAACTAACGGGTGACATACTTGCAAGGAACTCATACTGCTCGTCACAGTCCACTTCTAGTTCTTCGCCGTGCTGCACCACCGTAGATGTGGGCGCTGTATAGTTCATGGATACCAAAATGACTCGTCCTTGAGAGACATGGGGCACCACACAAGGCGCTGAAATTGAACAGTTAATAAAACTCCAATCTTAATTAGAAGTGCATATATGGTCATGGTAAAAAACAGGAAAACCAAGCATTTCGTTCCAAAACTCACCCAAGCACTTCGGCAACGGATACCTCCACTTGCCGTCGATTTGACACACGGTGGAGGTGTTACCCACAAGCAACATTCCTTCGTGGCACCGGAAAATAATCGAAGCCCCCAAACCGGTCCCACCTTCAATATTTTCCAACCATCCGTTCCACAGTCGTCCGGGATGTCCACAGTTAATCTCTACTCATGCGCAAAAAAAATTACATGTGATGGTCGAATGATGGCAAAGGCGACATGCAGCTCAGGCCGGCCGCACGTTGATAGAGCAATATTTGATAAGAGTTGATCACATTT
This sequence comes from Eledona agricola, assembly GCA_964023215.1. NCBI lineage: Eukaryota > Metazoa > Arthropoda > Insecta > Coleoptera > Tenebrionidae > Eledona > Eledona agricola. The sequence goes on from OZ026856.1 coordinate 1,216,633, forward strand.
CTTGAACAAGACTCTACCAACGTGAACCGACCTTACCTTTGCAGATGGGCTGCGTGCCCGACCACTTCCTGTCAGCCCCACACCTCCTAGTGCTCTCACCCACCAGAGTATACCCATATTTGCACTCATAGCTAACCACCGAGTTGTAGCTGCACGAGGTGTAGATGGCCTTACCATGTCTGGGGTTCTCGGGAGGGCTGCACTGCACCGCTGTAACAACATAAAACGAACACCACAAACAAAATACGAAACTCACTACCAGGTCAACGACTAATTTGAAATTTTTCAACAATATTGTGGAATTTTTGAACGTTTCTATTCTTTTTGGTAATGGAGAGTAAAACGAATTCAAAGTTTCAAAGTGCCAGAAACAAGCAAAGAGAGCTTAATTTTAATCAGGAACTGAGTCATATAGCGCGAGGCAAACAAGCAAATTAACAAATATAGGAGCTAAGGGCAAAATGGGATTTTGAATTAAATTGTCAAATACAAAATGTACAAAGTCGGGTATTGTAAATACAAAACAAACGTCGCTTTAAAGTCGTTTATAATCCAAGTCTTCATTAAAAATCTACTTACGAACACAAGTAGGTAGCTCCTTGGGAGTCCAAGTGCCTTCCGCCTGGCAAAATCGTTCATTCTTCCCAACAAGTTCGTATCCTTCGGCGCAATGGTAAGTTATGCGGCATCCGTAAGTGTAGCATTCGCCCGCATGCCATCCGTGCGAGATATCAGTCGGAGCCCCGCAGGAATTTGCTGCAGACGTGTCCATTATTATCTGAATTCGTACAACCCGAGGATGGCTTACGCTCGCAGGAGATGTCCGGACCGTACCAAGAGGCCTGTCCGTCTATCGCTAGACATTTAGCGCGTGGAAATCCGTTCGTCACGTAGCCTGTGTGACAGTAGTATTGCAAAGTGGAGTCGAGGTCGAAGGTAGTCTGCTCCGGAAGGGCATTGTGACGAGCGTGATCGATTGTAGGGGGTGATAGACAATAAACTGGAAAATCGATGTATGTATGTATGTACATACGAGCATCCATGTAGCTGTATTTTATTGGAACCGTCATAGTACGTAGCCAGGTAATTTTTACACTGTTACAAAATAAATCGGCAAGAAGATGCAAAATTACAAACTTTAGGCATTATCATTAGTGCGAAAAAATAGCGAGGCTTGTAGTTAAGACCCAAGAGGACGAGTGAAGGTGTTTAGTAGACAAAAACGTATTTTTTTTTACTTCGCCTTTATAATAAAGCTGTTAAAGCGCTCAATTGAGTGCTTTAATAGCTTTTTGAGTTTCGTAATGGAACTAGTATAATTTAGTTTTTCAAGAGTGGTGTGTCATCATAAGAAATATAATATGAGACGTCAAAGTAAACACCAACACAACACGTTACAATAGTTTTTATTTAAATAAGCTTTGCGCAATTATTATAAACATTAATCGTTATGTTGGATGTGTTTTGAGCACTTAAGTTAATCCCAGGCCACAATATATTGCTGAATAAATTTATTTTTAACTGTTTTTAAAAACCGAAATTTCAATTTTGACAATTGTCAACCAACCCATACAAAATTTCCTAAACTAGAACATTACAAATGTTTAATTAAAAAGTGCATAAAATTACAAAGTATAAAAAAACTCGTTCATAATAAGGCTATTATTGTAGTTGTGTGTATAGCTATATTATAATGAGGCGCAATAAAATATGCCTTATGCAAATCGTTCTTTAATATACTATTATTGTTTATTACGTGTGGAATTATTTTCTACCTTATTGTCTACCTAATGTCCTGCTTTTGATCATTATTTTCTTCGTTCATCACTTTTCATGGTTTTAAATTTGTTTTCAAATCCCTAGATCCCGGCATTTTTAAGTCTACATAAAACAATGCGATGCGGTGTCTTAATTTACATATCCCAAAAGTGTTGGTAGGGTCAGGTTAGTTGATGAGACAGGAAATACTAATTTTTGCTGACACTTTTTTACAGCCTGATTCAATTAACTTTTACAATTTAAACAATAAATCGTGATGTTTTGTTGTGGCGCAGTAAATCAGTGTGAATAAAAAAATCGAGATTGGTTGCAGCAGCCATCTGCTCCCAGTTACTGCCAACGCGAGTTGCCAATATTGTTTTACTGGACTAGAAGAATGATAAAAATCGATTTAAAGTGTGAAGTTGGCTTTCCGCCAACAATCCACATTTCCTTGATAATCCGTTTAAATTTAAACTGTCAGTTTTATTTCCTGTCACAACAGAAACGAAGCATTTACTACAGACGGAAACGCTGCCAAACTCTATAATTAGAACGAATTTTTGACAATGAATAAATTCAGACTAAATGAATTTCCAGCTTAGAATAGAAAGGAAAGTGAAGCAGCAACAATAACTTCTCCCTCAAATTCTCAATTACAATCTCAGTTGTGTGGGAGCGTTCATTGTAATCATTGTTGCCTTAGTAAATGGAGCTTTCCAAATTCGTACAGTTCATCATTTCTCTCTTTGCAAGCCGGCCCAGTTTCGTTTTTTATGACACACGTATTTTACGGGCACTACTCAAAATCTTGAGGCGAATTCTGAAATATTTACCAGCGGTGCGTAGAAAGCTCTAACTTTGAGTAAGAATTGTGGTGAAGTGTGTTTCAGTGTTTGAAGTGTTTTCCCTAAGAAACTAGTTAATTGTTGCGGATTCGCTCCGCACAAATTAAAGGTCTTGAGGGAGAGATTTAATAACGTGAAAATGTTTGAGAAACGTGAAACTTCTCGGCTCGTAAAAAGCCCAGGAAACTGCATTTCCGATGAATAAATCATGATGGAAGTTAGTTTGCGATCCAAACTAACAGTTTCCTTGACTTTGCTCTAATTTAGTTCTAGTCAAATTAGAGGTGGGGGACAGGAACTTGAGGTTTTTGTAAACTTTTTTCTATACCCACAATAATACTTGCTGTTCCGTTTTATGTTTTATCTCATAATGTTTTCTAGAAAACTTTTTATCGCTGCTCAAATGCCTCTGAACGATGCAAATCTATCAAGGGAATTCCAATCTGTTGCGTTCCGTTCATAACTTGTGTACAATAAGCTTTATACATTTTTCTTACTTTGTAGAATTCCAGAAGTTTTTCAAATAAAATTCATAAGTTTTCGTGAAATATTCGACAATAAAAGGAAACCAGTACAACTCTCAAACTTTGCAATCATAGACAATTCTAGATTATTACTGACATTCCAATACCGAACTTAAACCCACCCTAAGACTTTTTGATAGCGTTGATAAACGAGGCGTAACATGCTTGGAAAATCAAACACAGTAATATGAGTCAGATAATTTATAACCCGATAACTTTTAATTAGTTTAAAGCTGATCCGCTTGCAAGATTGACTGTTTCGATCAAATTTATACCGGGTCGCTTCAATGCCAGGTCGCTCTCGATTAATAAAATGTTACCACCCATGCAACCGGCATCTAAACACAATCAGGATGATTTTTTCCACTTACTATTTTGTTTGCACACCGGAGCTGATCCGGCCCATTTACCGTCTGCTTGACACGTCCTACTTTGTAATCCCACGACGTGATAACCGTGCTGACAGGAATAGGTGGCCCTCGAGCCGAAAAATCTTTCGGTCGTTGTTACACTCCCGAATGGGATTTGCTCCGGTTCCGGGCATTCTCGGTCTGAAAAGCCAATAAACACATTTTTTTTCTTTTCTTACCATTAATTAATTTACCGGGCTTGATGCAGGACATCCCGCATGCCCCGTCACAAAGGCACTTCTTCTTCTTGCTTTTGCAGTCTTCGTCGGACGAGCACTTCCGCAAACAGCGGTGACCCTACAAAATTCAAAATAATTGCGTTACAATTAAAATCGCTTTAAATTTTCCTCTTAGTTGGGAACTGTTCGGCAACTTGTCCGAATTGAAATCCAGATTGAATAAAATATGAACGGTGGAAAGTTTCGCGAAAAGCGTGATGGATTAAATTCGGTGCGGAATAGCGGAAATGTGAAACAGTCAGATTAGTAGGGATGCTCGAGCGAATTCTTACAAGTTGTGTGGCTTGGGCGTCGTCACGTGGACACAGCGTCGACGGTGAATTCCTGGGGTTTTTGTAGATTTTACCATCATCATCCACTTCACTCGATTCATCATCGTCCCAATCGTCGTCGTCATCATCGGGAGTTGGAGTTGTGACGTTCACTGATCGTTCGAATCTCATCGAAAGCACTACAACACGAAACACTGATGAATAATTGGTCCATTTTATGGAACAATTGCGATTCGAATTGAAACAACGATTTTTTTGAAACCAATTTTCGCAGATTACATAAATCGAACCTACGAGTCTCGTAAAACAACTTCAGAGTAGTCGTTCTAATTCTATTATCATCATCTGAGTTTCAAGCTTTTTAATTACTCGCGAAGCAAAAATGAAAAACGGTGGCGGATATCAAGGCGGAAAGAATCAATAACGCTTTTCTTAATGGCTCGACACCTCTCAAATCCAACTTTAATAAGAGCTGAACGTATTTGTTTCTGAATCTAGAAGAAGCCGTCCAAATTATTTATCTAAATAAATGTGTAGGCGCAATTGTATACATAATATTTACAACAAATAAAATATAGGTTATTACATAAATCGAATATTTTTTCAAACAATTAATAGTTAATGAAAATATTTTTAGTGTCGTTTCGAAGAATATTAAAAATTAAAGAAACAGTAAGCGGAGCCAGTTAATGAAACCAAGAAAATACCGCTTGTTTGTTCATGTCTAAAACAATAGACAAAATTTAAAAGTTAATGAAGAGCAACAAATTGTCAAACTGTAGAAGTCAATTAAGAATTTAAAGTTCATAAGTTCACACTTAATGATTAAAAAATAATATTGAATTTATAATGATTTTAACGCAAAACACTTTTTTTGTGGTGGCGGTTACGGCGTACTTGCATCGCCATAAAGCGCCACAACGGTAAATTATTAAAGGATGCGTTGTAAAAGCGCTCTTACCTCAAAACGTAACACGAGAACGTTATCAGAATAAACGTGAGATAAATTCCTAAAGCCCACAATTAGGATCAAAATATTTCTGGCAGAAGCTTTAGCAAACATTGAAGAAATCGCACGAAATTCAAATTCCAATTACGAATTCAATAGTTTACAAAGTCCTTAATCACGTTTTCTAAGAGGAAATTAAGGCACACGATCGCTGGCCCCGTTTTCGGTGCAAAAACGACCAAACTTTTACGAGGACAGGCCTTAAAGTAGATGGCTCACTCTTTATTTGTGGATTTCACAAATTCGGGATGGGAAAATAAAGTTGACGGGTGATGAATATTCCACAAAAGATTCAGCAAAGCGTTCTTGTGTCAACTGCAGTTTAGCGATTTTTAGAAATATTCGTAGTTGCTAGAATCTGGTGCAAATTTAAATGGAAATTAATTCTCGTCGAACTCGATTAAGGCAACATTTCTCATCGCTTAGTTCGGCTAAGCTTCTTCCAAAGCAGCTTCTCGCAACGTGTGATTAAATCCCTCTATTCTTAAATAGGGGATCAATAAGTGGTTTTGTCGGAGGCAAAAGAAAATATTAGAAAATTGGCCAAGGACGCAGCTTGCGTCAGTATCATCAGGAGTGTTAGATTGGCGAAAAAGATCGTTATGGTATGCATCTCGGTTGCAATTTAAATTTGAAATGATTTTCTAGCCGTAAGCCGGATAGAAAATTTCAGTTATTTTAAAATTCAGCTGAGAGAAAATAAACATAAATCCCGCTCTCGATTCCACTGAAGCTATTGAGTTTCCGAGTATTTTAACTAAATTATGCTTTAGCTATTTCAATATTCGATATGATTGATTGGAATTTAAACTAAATTATGTAATGGATAGAATCCGATTTTATAAGTTGAGAATTTTATCGTCAAACACGAATGATTTGCTGGAAATTTTCGATATTCCGCATTACTATGTTGTTATTTGTTATTTTGTTTCATTTTCTAGAAATGTAAGATAAAGTTTTTTTTAGCATGACTGAAACACACGCTGAAAGCCGTGCGAGTAAATTTCAGTTTATTTCAGTGTGATTAGTATGGTCCTTCGTAAATTTCGTCTTCAATCCAACGTGAACAAAGGAGTGCTGATAAACTCCGCTTAATTTATCATTCACGTAAATTGAAAAAATAAAATTAACTGTCTACTGAAATTTTCCTCTCCTTACATAGAAAAAATACTTTCTTGTTATCTCAGCGTTACACCCAATAAAGAACGAGGAAATTTCCTGCAGCTATAAATACCAGACATAATAATAGAAAATGTAATAGCAAACGAACGAGATAAACGTCGTAACGAATTTCAAACTGCCGTTTATTTTCACCCTCAAATACACCGTATTAGCGAGTCATCTTTCGGTTCGATACCAAGTACCTTTAGAGATTGCTTCGCCTTTTTTTAATTTTTCAAATTCTGCCACGTTATCATGCACTGATTAAAGTACCAAGCAGTTTGTACTAAGTGATTTTTAATTTGGTTCTTTAGGGATGCAGTGCTTTTAATTGCTTTAAGTGGAATTCAAACACCGAAACCATTTCAATGGGAGAACATTTCAATATCGGAGGCTATAAATAATTCATGATCCAATATGAATTCCCAATTAATCAGTACTCGATGCTGAAAGGGTGATCTTTCAAGCTTTCAGCGACCGATAACGAAAAATTGTTTCACAGGTGTTGTTGGCCAAACCCTGGAACGGTTCAATTCTAGAATTAACCAACAAACCATATGAAAGAAAAAAATAATTTTGCAATGCTATAATGAGTAGTTATTATAGGCTCTTGCAGCTCATGAAAACTACTTATTTTTTTATAACTTTTGTTCGTCCATTTCTGGATTTGCTAAAATGTTTTATCGTAGGTAGGTACTCATCTTGAAACCTCCCGGTTTCTCAAAACAGTGAAACTAATTTTGTTCGAATGTGAGCTTTACTCTCCTCCACTCAGAAATGTATTTGACGAAATTTACTTCATTGGGAACGTGTGGAACTTAAAGTAAACAGTTGCGTGTAGATATCAGTATTTTACAATATACTATTTCCACACAACCAACTTTTTGAAAAATTATAACGATCTTCTTGGGGATTTTTGAATTATTTACAATTAATAATTGATTTTAAAATTTTTGAAAAATATTTTAATGGTTGTTTCCTTAATATTTACTATCTAAAGATATATTAAATTTCAATTAATTATAATTTTATTTTACTTTATTTTTGACCAAACCTCTCGCTGCGAATTGAAATGAATACTGAAGTAGCCAGCAATCATTCTCTATGGGTTTTGTGTCGATTTAAAAAATTGCAAAAATATGATAAAAAATTAAAACCGATTTGCCCACAATTTTCAATATTTTCTTTATTCAGGTATAGAAATACAAACAATCAAATATTATCATTTTATTCAAAAAAATTTATTTCTGAAAGTTTACAAAGCTTTACAATTTTTATTTTATATTTTTGTGTAATATAAAAATTAAACAATTCCTCTGATTGGGTGTAGATTTTTATGCTAATGTCAATCGAATTCTTATGATGATTTCAGTTAGAGACGGATAGTACATATAATTCGATGTTTTGACTACTTGTGTTTAATTTGGACAAGCCACCCCAGATTGCTTTATAATTATCCCCGCACGGACTCCCTCAAGTCCTTTCAGTGTTGACGAGCCAAAAGTTAAATCCGCCCGAAACCATATTAAACCACTAATTGCATTTCGCGCTTAATTGCCGTATTATACAGGCGAGTTATTTATGTAGCGGTGTGTTCCAGCTAAATTAGCGACATAACTATAAAAGCTGTGCAATGTCCCGATCTGGATTAAGCGCGCCATAATGATGCAGTTTGTAACGTTTATCCGTTAAGTTCTTACAGAAAAAAGACCTAAAGTAGTTTTATGAATTCTGTCACAACTTGGATTAGTGAGGCGGTCGCTCCATCTTATTTCAAATTATACACACGATCCACCCCTTTTAGGGTTACCGGAAACGACTAGTCTAAATATTTATTCAGGAATCTTCCAATCTAAATCGCTGTCTTGCGTCAACGGAATAGATTTAATGTCACATCAATTTCTATATTAGTTATACGACGCTAATATTAATATTATAATAATAAGTATTATTTTCTTTTCTTATTTAGTATTGCTTTTCTCTTGCAACGCCGTCATGTATATTTCAACAGCAATTTTTCTTTCAATTTTATGACATTTTTTTCTGTTTTTTTTTTCAGTGCACCTATTTGTGAAAGGAATAAAGTAGAGACGCTAGAAGGACTAGGAAACAATTAAGTAAGTGAGGAGTTATAGGAATTATACATTTTTACATATTAATAACAATGAGAAAGAATGGTAAAATATATACATGCATATAGAAGAACTGAAGGTGTTGCGTGAAAATGATGAGATAATCTGCGATTTGCATCAACTTAAAAATTACGTTGATTTTTTGCCTCCAATTTGTTTACTCGAATCCCAACCCCCTTATTATTATTCGCAATAAAATGCTAATCTTGGTTATAAAATGCTAATCTGGTTAAATGACCCTTTAAATTAATCAACTCCCGACCGGTGATCTTTTAACCACATTAAGTAATTTTATTCGTTTCTCTACCACTTAACATTTTAATTTGAAATGTAAAATGTTTTAACCAAACAAATGATAAATGGAAAAGTCGATACAGTGGGGGATACTGCAAACTACAAGCCCCGATAAATCACGCTTTGTTGTTTTTCAGTCGTATATATCAATCAAAGCGAACAGAAACGTAGATAATAATATTTGAGATGATTTTCTGCATGATTTACACCGGAACATCGGTTAGCCAGCCATATCTAAAATGCTTCGCTTCGCGCGAGTTTTGCTTTTTGTCAAACATAACAAATATACTTTTTTATCGTTCCTCTGGGCGTTGGTAGCGGCAAAGTTTAAAATAATAAATTACAAAAAACTAACGGTTTTCCAGCTTAACGATGCGCTTACTGCACGATGCAAATACGATTCCAGACACAAATTTATCTTTGAAAGAGATCATCCCTGAAATGGGACACAAGGGATGAAAATCGTCCTTTTCAAGCCACAAAGAAAGGGTACATATTTCGCGCATCTTTGCAAATCGTGGAAATTTCCAATAATCTTGATGCGAGTCGTGATATGAATTGAGTACTTAACGACGCCCCAAAACACTTGGCAAAATTAAATTGGCTTTTACTACAGCCGAGAAGTTTCAAGACGTCGAGATTGTTTACAAGGGATAAAGTAAAAGATTAGGGGTGAGTTTACGATCAACGAGAATAATTGTTCGGAACATAAATCGAGTATAAAGCTCTCATTTAACACGCGCCATTGGTCTTTGTTTAGGATTAGATATACTACAAAGTCAATCTGCGAGTTGTAAAAGTTGGAATCGTGAGGTGATTAGTATGCATTAGGGGTTGATAAATCACCGGTGAACTTAGATTTACGGCAGATACAATGCAGAATGAACAAACAAGCATCTTACCTTGGCTCAGAACAGCGCCAAGTACCAGCCACGACAACCACACTTTAAACATTTTTAAAAGTCCAATGTTTATTTTTATTTAATTCACATTTGTTGGGTTTGATATTAATTGTTTTTTTTTCACATTTCAAAAATGGTTGTAATTAAACGAGTAACAAATAAAATTTTCTTAATTTTTTTGTATTGTCTATAACGTCGCACGTTGTTTAATGTCGGCGGAGATGAAATTTAAAAGCACTTCCGAATTCGGCGCCGGTCGTGCAGCATCTGATTCTGATTTTGCCATGATCTCTCCTGCAGCAGACGCCGGCGACGTCGACTGTGGAAGGGTCGAGCAGACGCCGGAAAAGTTTGAAATTTCGCGCGCCATTTAAACAAACTAATTTGAAATATGGTGTCCACTTTAGTGGGTTTTTATCGTACACGCAATTATTTCAATAATAAAAATATGATGGTGACTTAAAACTTAAAATTTGTGAAAAAAAAATTATCCGTTTCTGAAAGCGACGATTATACACTATGTCCACGGAGGGGATTACACAGAGGATTTTTTAAATCTTTCATTTTTCAGAAAAACTTATTCTTGATAGATTCGCCTGCTTGCTCTCAAACCCCTAAAAACGTTCTTAATCAGGTTATTCGACCGTGTTCCATTTGAAGTCCCATTAACACAAACAGAAAAAAAGCACGGTCCACAAACCTGATTAAAAATGTTATTATTAATAACACCGACCGTGAAAGCTTACACACTTTCATATTTCATTTTTATTTAAACATTAGATATTTTTTATTCAATAATTTTCTATAAATATACAACTGTATTTTGATTTTTTATTGGTTAGTTGGTTAGTTATATCTTATTTACTTTAAATAGGCGAATTACGATTTCTGCAACAGTTTAGCCCATATTTCGACTTATTGTTGGCAGTAATAAAATATCAGTTTCATTACAATGCCAAAACGCATGGTATTTTATTACTTCATTTTTTATACTAATAAATATCTTTCATTTTTGTTAAATAACTATACCTATAGGTTTTTATATGGTTTTTTTGCAAAATTTTTATTGATTAATGAAAAGTTGCTAACTTGCACAGGATGCCATAGAAACCAAAGATAAGGACACATAAAACAGCTTTAATAACAAATTAAAAATTAAAAAACACATTTGCCAAAAATTTTGATTAGAAATTGAGTGAAAAGGACCGGTCTTTCTGCAAACTCCAACATAAAAAGAACTCGACAACTTATTTGTAGTGCACATTTTGAGGAGCAATGTTTCGATCCTCTTAGAAAATTATTTAAAAATTAAAAATCTTTGCCAATGCTTTCTTTACTTACAAGGTAAATTATATCACCAATTTAATCTTTAGTATATCTACAATTCCATAACATTCTTTACAAATGTAGGTTGCGATGAGTTGAATAATAAACTGAATTTCAAAAAAATAGATTTTTTTATTTTAATTTTTTAAAGAAATCTATTATATCGATATGATTAACTGATCTCGTACCAAGAGATGGCGCCAAGTCAAAAAAATAGATGAGCACATGTTGTTTTTGCTTCGAGGTTAGTTTCGTAAAAGCGTAATAAAAGCAAGAAAAATGAAGAAACAGCAACTGCCTCAATCCGAAAGCGAAGAGGAAAATGATAGCGATTATGGCGAGGATATGCTCGAGATGATGGAAGAAGGCGATCTGGATTTTATAAAAAATGTAATAACTACAAAATCCTATAACATATTCAACAAGGTGCGATATTCCAGGTAAGTTTAACTGGATTTGTTAAAAACTTGGATCCGAATTGAAGTATTAAAGAGATGAAGGCCCCAAAAGAAAAAAGCGTAAGGTGGATGTCGAGGAGTTAAAGCTGGAGAATGAATACGAAGATCAAATTGAGGAAGATGTGCCAATGAAGAATTTGTTGCCAATTAAAACAAAACAGGGAATTATACCGAGACAGATGGTTGATGAGACGGGTAAACCAGCTGCATTGTACTTGACACCAACATAAAATAAAATTTCTTCAGATGAAGTCAGTGAAAATGACGAGGAGGAGGATGAAGGAGACAAGCCACAAGAAGAATATGACTTCGACGACGATAAGTTTGATATATCTAGGCCAATTTCAGCCGCCCAACTATTAATAGAACGCAACAAAATTTTAAACGAACGGAAATTACACATTGGCACTTTGAGTGCTGGAGTTTTGGAAAATCCAGAAGAGAAAGTAACGAATCTGCGCACTTTATTAAATCTCATGGATGAAAAAACACCTGAAGTGTACTTTACTGTAAGGAAACTGGCCACAGTTTCACTGCTGGAAGTGTTCAAAGACATTCTACCTTCTTATGAAATAAAAAAGATGGAATCTCAAGGAGTCAAATGTTAGTTTTGGTAGATCTACAATTGTGTTGTTGCTAACTATTATATTTCAGTAAAAAAGGACACCTTGAAATTGCATAAATATGAGGAAAATCTTGTTTTGTACTATAAAAAGTACTTGCAAAAACTGGAAAAGAACTGTTCGATTCTGATTAGAAAAAAAGGCGTTAGAGTGGTTAAAGAGGTATAAATGAGCACAAATTGCTGTTAGTTGTTCAATACCGATCGTTTCTAGGAAAGCCTCAAATTAGGAGAGTTGTCATTTGGAGCTTTGTGTGATTTATTAGTCACCCATCCCTACTTTAATTACTCTCAAAATATCGCTCAAGCGGTTGTACCCTTTTTAAACAATCCCAGACCCCACATACGAGAACTTGGAAAAAATTCTATCAAAACAGTTTTCAAGGAGGACATGAAGGACGAAATCACCTTAAATGTAAACAGTTACAAGCTTTGGGAACGACATTTAAAAATTCTTTGCAGATCATGAGAATCATTAACAGTTACTTGAAGAACCATGCACATAACGTGTACCCAGATATGTTGGAAACATTTCTGGTTCTAAATTTAAAAGACGTGAATTTGGACGGTGAAAAAGAACAAGATATAAAGCAGAAAAAGCTGATGGCGAGGAAACAGAAAGTACTGCAGATGTCTAAAAAAGAAAGAAAGGTGATTTACACATTCCACAGGGGTTTTTGAAAACTGTTGTTTTAATAGAGAAAGAAGCGCCTTCAAACGCTTGAAAAAGAGTTACTCGAAACTAAAGCTGAAGAAAACAAACAAGCAAAGCAACACAACTTAACTGAAATCACTAAAATTGTTTTCGGAGCTTATTTTAGGATCCTGAAGAGCTCAACTAATAACAAAGTACTGGGAGTTTGTTTGGAGGGCTTGGCAAAGTCAGTTGATCGATTTCTAGATTTTTGTATTTAATAATGTTGCGTTTTAGGTTTGCACATTGCATTAACATTGATTTCTACCTGGATCTTGTAAATATACTAGATAAATTGTTAAAAGAAGATTGGATAGGTTACAGAGAACAACTTCATTGCATTCAGACAGTTTTTACAATCCTAAGCGGACACGGCGAGGCCCTCAACGTGGACCCGACTCGTTTTTATGTGAATTTATACAAAGATTTGCTAGTTACGCACGCGTCAAAAAATCACGAGAATTTTACGATTTTATTGAAAACCCTGAACGATGCGTTGATTAAGAGGCGCAAGAAACTTACAAGCAAGAGAACTTTGAGTTTTGTCAAGCGCCTCACGACTTTTAGTCTCCAACTGTTGCACAACGCCAGTTTGGGTAGTTTAGGTATCGTAAAGAATTTAATCCAACTCAATAGAGCCGTGGACGTGCTGCTTGATTTCGACACAACATTTGGTGATGGTAAATTCCAACCAGAAGTTGACGATCCAGAGTATACAAATGCGTCAAGCACGGCATTGTATGAATTGATTTTATTATCAAAGCACTACCATCCAGTCGTCGCCAAGTATGCAAAATATATCGCTCACGGAGTTCCTGCAAATGGAGAAGGAAGTCTCGACCTGGAGTATTCAAAGCGGTAATTTCTATCAACGTAAATAAATGTTTTTTTTATTGGAAATTTTAGCACGCCCGACCAACTTTATCGTGACTTTGACATGTCGCAAATGGCGTTTAATCCAGCAGTACCGGTTCCCAAAAAGGGGGGCCCTAAATCGAAAAGTGGTAAACATTTGTTTGCTGATAGCAGTTTTGAGAGCCATTGTAAAAGTGTACTTGGTCGACATTTGAAATTGAAAGCTGGGTTTTTATCATTGTGATCAGTAAAATGAAGGGAATACAATATTAAACAGTTTCTTATGTTAATTTGGTTTTAAGCGCCTCTCAAGGGTTTATTTTAATTTATATTTTTACCCCACATATCCAGAACATTGTGTTAAGTTATTAATCTAAATGTTAATTTAATCATTTTGCAAAAAATAATACTATTATTTCTAGGAGACAACTTTTTCCTGTAGATATTGTCATAATATCTTACAATAACTGTGATTTGAAGGCGATGTGGGAAATTTTAAAAAAACGCGATTTTATAGAAATTAATTTTTTAGCTATTTTATGAGAGTCCTTGTGGCTATTTGTTTAAGAAAACAAACAGAAAAAACTTTTTAAAGAAGTGTCCCTTTTTTGAAGATAAACTATGTGGCCATTTTTTTAAGAAAGTTGAAGGTCGATTTTTTGCACAGATTACTAACGTGCGTTCAAAAAAAAACGAGGCTGCGTTGGCTATGGAATTTATCGGCTTTCCAGTGTAGACACCATAGAAAACATAAACATAGATTTGACAAATGTCAAGATCTGTCAGTTTAAAATTTACCATCGAAATAAAACGGCCCAAACGCTAGGACACTTTAATTTTATTTTCAATGAACATTTTTAATAATCATTGGTTTTTAAACCTTTGAACCAAACAAATCCGAACCTTTTTTATTTTATAATGTATATTGTGTAATTTATAACTCACTAGTGATCAACGTTCGTGTTTAACCATGTATACAACGATTGGTAGGTCACAAACATATTATTTTTAAATTGCTATTATTATTATTACTTAAATGATGGGGTAAAAAAAATTGGTACTTTAAATAAAATGTAAATATGTAAAAAAAATTAATGTAAACTTTAATGAACGACAATCCGTAATTAAACTCCAAAAACAAAAGACAGTTATTGATTGGCATTGAGAAAGTGGTCCAGATTAAATGTCCTCACTAGTCACGCAATTGCTTTCGATTTTTTGCCGTAGCCCGTCCAAATTTTTTGGTCTATTAAAATAATAAACCTTCGAACCTTCGAATCCAAGCAAACCCGAACCTTTTTTTTCTAATGTATATTGTGTAATACAACTCCCTAACGGTCGACGTCCGTGTTTAACTATATATACAACGATTTTTGAAATATTAATTGAGAATGCAGTTGCTCTTAAACTGAATTGGTAGGTCTCGAGTTGCGCATAGAGACTGATGACCCATGAAGGTTGACGGGTAACTGAGTGCTGCCAAATATTCTCAAGACATTTTTCGGTTTTGAGACTGATTCTTCTTCATCGATCTATTCACGACTTACAGTTATATCAAATTAATGACCGTCCTGGTCGTGCCGATATTCTCCTCAACAGAGGAGAAGCTGTAACAATGAATAGATTGATGTTTGGATTCACAACGATACCGGGAAATGTTTTGCACTTTTTTTTTATCCCATTGTCAACAAGGAAGCTAACCTAAACATGAACAGACTCGAACTGACACTTTGAAATTTTGCTACACTAAATTGATGAACAAAGTTTTTCCATGGCCAACGCAACCTCGTTTTTTTTTTGAACGCACGTTAATTTTTTGCCACTGTAAAATTGAATGCAAAAAGAGCGTAGAAAAAAGTTAGGAGCCCGTGGAATCATTTTTTTGTTTTATGTTTTTACAGTGTAGTCATTTGACAGGAACTGTCGATCAAAAGAAGTGTAAACCGGAATTAAAATGTGCCTTAAGCATCGAAATGGTGTCCGAAATGGTTTTCAAGAGAGAACTGAAATTTGAATTTTTCCAATTCAAGGTTAAAACAATGCTACACTCTAATCGTTTTTAAAGTGATTCCGTCCATGGCATACTGTGGTGAAGCCCGTTGTTTCGAACGGAAGACTATTGCCCCACGAGAGGGCGCCACGCTTGTCACTCTGACATTTCTCGAAAACAAAATAAATGACAGAAAAACATGAAACGTCAGTGTCATTCTTATTAGAATTTCTGTCAATAAATCACAACTATCATGTAATAATTACCTAATTCCGATTTGCCATTTATTATTTTTCGGTGTTAAAAAGTATTTTTTTGTCTTGGAAAGGTGCGGATGGGTTGTGCTTAGGAAAAGGTAATGTTTTCCAGGAATCGTGCAATATTTTCGCGAAAGTGCTCTTTGGGGGTCTGTTCAAAACGTGTGTTTTCGACGAAATATGCGTTTTAAAAATTAACAATAATGCGGAAAACACATCGTACCTAACCTAATTTTATGTCATTGATCAGCATTTTTCGTTATCCCCCCGACAATAACACTGAATGTGGATAAGGCGCGATTTCACGCCGCAGCAGGAAGTATGTGCAGAGTTTATGTAATTCGTGTTTGTATTTCCGACATTCCAAGTTTGAGACGTTCATTTTTGATTTGCAGTTTTTTCCATGAGATTTAAGGCAGATTTGTGTTCCAGGCAAGATGTATCGGTACAGTTGCAGTCATTTAGCAACTGCCACCAACATTCCAGTTTCAAATCTGTTGAGTTTGAGAGAGGTAACAGCCCTCAGGTTTAGATTTGCACTCTGACAAGAATGACTCAACTTTCAGAGGCCTGTTTGTGCAGAATGTGGATGTCCAGGACCCGATTTGAGGATCTGTTTGTATAAAAACTGTTTCCACATCGGCTGCGTCGATAAATCCAATGACCACAGTGGCGCACATAATTCAGTAAGTATAAAAAAGCGACACGTGTTATCACTTGGCATGGCCTTGATGAGAATATCAACCAAATTATTACCTACACACAAAAATGTCATCTCAACGTTAATTAATATTTTTTTATACCACCCTCGGCATTATTATTAAGATGATTGTTTTTTTCAAAACAATAGCTTTTACAGTGTGTAAACTTTAAAGACTTGATGACTTTGAAAATTCATAAGTGCATTTTTGAAAAAGGTAGGATAAAACTTGCACTATTAGGGAGTCACAAGTTTTGCATGCAGAAAAAATATATTTCAATGCCAATGCAGTCTCTATCATATTATGAAATTATTGAAAGATGTTTCTTATAAAATGTTACGATAACATTGCATAATCAAAGGTTACATTTTTG
This sequence comes from Eledona agricola, assembly GCA_964023215.1. Classification (NCBI taxonomy): domain Eukaryota; kingdom Metazoa; phylum Arthropoda; class Insecta; order Coleoptera; family Tenebrionidae; genus Eledona; species Eledona agricola. Next base: position 1,233,458 of record OZ026856.1, read on the forward strand.
GTGACAGGCATTTATAAACAATATTGTGCTAACATGATAAGATTGATAATTTTATTATTGTCTGCATGATGGATTGTAAGTATAAGGTGTTTACGAATGTTTGTAGAGTTAAAATTAGTTAAAATTGACACATCAGAACTAGGTATAACCATTGATTATATATTATATATATATATATATTATATAATATATAATCAATGGTATAACCACCCTGTTACATTTTTACTTGGTCCAACAAATATGAAAAAAATCGCCCAAGTAAAGTTTACAAGAGATATGCCTTTCAAATCTTCTAGCCCATAAAACAGTTTTGCTTTGTGAACATTATTTTGGTCATTATATCAGTTTTGTGTCGTAAATTAATCAAAGCTATATATATTTTTTTTTTTTTGTTGAAAATAGTATGACGGTAGCGAACTGAATTCAAGCAAAATAAATTAAACTTACTTGCATGGATAAATTAAAAATTGCGTTTTTGAGTACATAATCATCGATGTAAGGATCCTAAAACGATTCAGTTTGTTTTCTCGGTAAAAGTGATGTGAACGCCGAAGAATTTCAAAATGGTGAAATTTTGTTGAACGTGCATTTTACGTTGAATTTTTTCGGATATGGAACTGCACCTAAACTAAGTAAACTTGTTATTTCCTTCCTCACTTGGATTTTCCATTCTTCGTGAAACAGTTTTGATGAAGATATTTAAATGATATTACTTTGTATAAACATGAACTTTGAACATATTTCCAATGTAAAGAATCGTTCGCTTCGAGACAAGTTTTTGTGTAAATAAAAATGCATTGCTCACAATTCTAACTTTTGTTAAACATTTACTGTTTTTTGTTATATATTTGTTCAAAATGTGCTAGAATTGATAAGTTTGGTAGACCTGTTTTGTTTCCTTTCAAACAATTTCAGGATTATCTTATCATGTTGAATACAACAATAGCTTGTGTTGTCCAAACATCACTCGGCTTTATAAATCGATAAGATTTTTTACATTGCATTGTGAGGACTTTGTGATACCAGTTTACATGCCAATTAAATATGTATTTTAATATTAGATATTTTAAAATATTGAGTCATGGCATACAAGTTTAAATTTATTGTAAAACATCTTACGAATATTAGCATTCACAATTAATTATGTTGCCTTATTCAATTACTGTGAGATATGGTCGTTTAATTTGATCTTCAAATTCAATAACGTAAATAAAATGTCATCAGATGATAACTGGTTGTTTCGGTAATAAAAAAATTGTTGGTGCATATTAATTGTTTTTTATGCGGCCGTTGTGCACTATTCCGAAAATAATTTTAATTATCTAAATGAAAAAGTCTTTCATCGGTTTCTTACATTTTCAATGTGCCCATTAAACATATCTTTGATCTTCTCTTTGATGCCTCCCAAGTGGAATAAACTACTATTAGAATACTTTTCCAACAAAGTACAACTGGGCGTTAAAAATCTGCTGGATAGTCTAATCGATTGAAATAATTCATCATTCAAATAGAAACTCTAAAATCAACCAGGCGGTTTTGGACGACTTTTTACTAAAGTCTGTCAAAGATTTTTAAGATCGGCGAAAATCAAACACTGGTTTGTACATTTTCGTGCCTGTGCTAGCGAGGATAACAGAAATCCAACTACTTTTTCCTATTATTATAATTATGTAAAAAAATTTCCTCACATAACTATTGTGTTAAAACATGAATATTTTATTATGCAAACATTGTCAACGTGTCCGACACTTTGCGTTTTTAGCATTTATCGACACGTAAAATTTTTGTATACCCTTTTTTCCACTTTGCAGGAGAACCCGGCCCACTGCATCTATATGAACCTTCTGACGAAACGAATCTGGTGCTACGAATGCAAAGGTGAAGTTTTTATGGAAACGCCGCCCGTCGCCGCTGCAGCCCCAATTGCCGCCTCCGCATATGACAGCGACCAGGAGGAGGTGGACAGTGGCGGTTGCACGTACAAATCGCGCGATTCGGGACACGGCAGTTACGCCACCCTCCGTACGAACAGCCCTGAACGAATGAATATATTCGCGTTCGAAAAAACGGTGGGTCTTAACGTGGGAATGAGCGGTGACGCGTCCGAGGGTAGTGACGGGGAGGACTCTTCCGATTTTAATATCGACAGACCCGTGGGGCTGGTGGGGTTGCAAAATATCGGCAACACGTGCTATATGAACGCCGCCTTGCAAGCGCTAAGCAATGCCGTTCCGTTAACGAGGTTCTTCCTTGAGTGCGCCGCGACCGTGCAGATCCTCTCCGACGGAAAGAAGCCGGGATTGAGCAGGACGTATCAGGCCCTCATCCGAGACATGTGGAAGAAGAACGGCGGTTACGTCACGCCGTCTGGTAAGTTGACACTTTTCACTGTTCTGCTCTAACTTTCTTTGTATAATATTTTTTAAGTCTACTTCAGTGTATACCAGTCCGCCAGCAATGGAAGGACAAAACACGTATTGTCTAAATGTGCCTCGATCAATTAAAATGCTTTATTACTTTTTTGATTTTTTTGGGTAAAATTCGTAAAAGACAAATTTTATTGCTAAATAATTGATCCCGTCTCTGTCTACAATTTTGACATTGAATTTTAAACCATCTCGCCTGATAACGTTGTTTCTAGTTTCATGACGTGAATTTGCGCAGCTATAAGATATTCCATCGAATGGGACGGTGGACCTGATGTAAGAGAAAAAGTAATTATTCAGTTTTTCGCTAACCAAGTTAGCATTATAAGAACGATGACAAACATATTTACTTGTCAAACCGACCCTTTTTTGTTGGTACAAATTTCCTGGCTGGATATCATCCCTAATCTTAAGATAACTATCCTTTCTCTATGAAATGCAGGTTTGTTTCATTGATCTAAAAGAGTGCCGTTCTCTTGCTTAGTTCATACATTTTTATTATTTTTATAAATTTCCATTTTATTGTATAACAAACATATCTAGACGTCGCCCATCACTAACATGTTTTATTCATTTTAACTGATTTTTTAAAAGACCTTTTAAAGACTACTTTACCAACTTAAACTAACTTTTGTACCTTCTTCGTCATGTATTCGTCCAAATTGCGCAAATAAATGCCACTGTATTCATTCATCATTCCTTGGATAGTTCATAACGTTCAAAAAAAACGAGGCTGCGTTGGCCATGGAAAAACTTTGTGCATCAATTTAGTGTAGCAAAATTTCGAACTGTCAGTTTGAATCTGTCAGATAGTTTTTAGGTTGGGTTCTTTGTTGACAATGGTTTCGTATACGATTATTATGTTGGGACAAATTTCAATAAATGGACGCGAAGGAGGGTAGCATTATGTTTATGAGAGCGATGTACACATGTCCTGGCATTTATTATAAACAATTTACATAAAATTGGTCCGTTTTATTTTGGTAGAAAATTTTAGACTGACAGTTCTTGTCATTTGTGATTTCTACACTGGAAAGCCGATAAATTCCATGGCCAACGCAGCCTCGTATTTTTTTTCGAACGCACGTTACATTTTTATTGATTTTAAAATTTTTTTTTTATTTATAAAATTTCTAGACGTCGCCCATCAGTAACATGTCTTATTATTTTTAACTGATTTTTTTAAATACTTAATTTTTTGAGTTACCAAGATGATTTTTAAAACTGACCTGACAAAATTTTCTCGCTTTATAATTTTAAACTAACTCTTGTATCTTCTTTTTCTTGTATTCGTCCAAATTGTGAAAATAAATGCGACTTTGGAACTATTTGGGAATTGTAATTGGGCCAACAGGTCTGTTGGGAGAGAGTCTGAAACCAAAATAAAAAGATCAAACAATTTGATGTTGTTTTTTCGTTTGCTGGTTACTGGTTTCATTCTATTAAAAAACGGTTAGTTCTTCCATTCCATGCTATTTAAACGAGAACAAAGACAAAGACATGAAAACTGAATCAAACAGACTCTGCAACTAATAAGCGAAAACAATGTTAGATGCAGGAAAGCATAAGCAGGACTCGTGAATGCAAATTGATGAAAAACCGCCACAAAATCCACCGGAAAAGTTGCGTTAATTTCATTTATTGCGGCAAATCGCTATAGGGTAAAAGCCGGATAGTTGCCCCAATTTTTAAAAAAGCTCAATTATTAAAAAATATGTGTTTTCTAAGAATAATGCAAGCTATATATCAAAACACAGGTCTTTGATCTTTAATAGTAGCGTATTTTTGTAAAAATAACTAATATCGGTTTTGAGTAAATCCTGTTTTATTTGACCTCTCATGCAATGTTTTTTGATTGTTGTACAAGATTCATGCAACCACATTCGACATATCTCACATTGAATCCAATCTGATTTCGATTTAGTAAAATTGTAATTCTTAAAACATTCTGCGCAATAATCATCAACTGAAACTTTTTTATTCGTATTTTCTATTTTTGAATTAGTGTAATGGAATTTATCGGCTTTCCAGTGTAGACACCTTAGAAAACATAAACATAGATTTGACAAATGTCAAGATCTGTCAGTTTAAAATTTACCATCGAAATAAAACGGCCCAAACGCTAGAACAGTTTAATTTTATTTTTAATGAACATTTTTAATAATCATTGGTTTTTAAACCTTCAAACCAAACAAATCCGAACCTTTTTTTTCTAATGTATATTGTGTAATTTATAACTCACTAGTGGTCAACGTTCGTGTTTAACTATGTATACAACGATTGGTAGGTCACAAACATATTATTATTATTTAAATGATGGGGAAAAAAAATTTGGTACTTTAAATAAAATGTAAACATGTAAAAAAAATTAATGTAAACTTTAATGAAAGACAATCCGTAATTAAACTCCAAAAACAAACAACATTTATGGCAATTGCTTTCGATTTTTTGCCGTAACTCGTCTAAATTTTTTGGCCTACTAAAATAATAAACCTTCGAATCCAAGCAAACCCGAACCTTTTTTTTCTAATGATTGTGTAATATAACTCCCTAGCGGTCGACGTCCGTGTTTAACTATATATACAACGATTTTTGAAATATTAATTGAGAATGCAGTTGCTCTTAAACTGAATTGGTAGGTCTCGAGTTGCGCATAGAGACTGATGACCCATGAAGGTTGACGGGTAACTGAGTGCTGCCAAATATTCTCAAGACATTTTTCGGTTTTGAGACTGATTCTTCTTCATCGATCTATTCACGACTTACAGTTATATCAAATTAATGACCGTCCTGGTCGTGTCGATATTCTCCTCAACAGAGGAGAAGCTGTAACAATGAATAGATTGATGTTTGGATTCACAACGATACCGGGAAATGTTTTGCACTTTTTTTATCCCATTGTCAACAAGGAAGCTAACCTAAACATGAACAGACTCGAACTGACACTTTGAAGTTTTGCTACACTAAATTGATGCACAAAGTTTTTCCATGGCCAACTCAGCCTCGTTTTTTTTGAACGCACGTTAGTTGCGTCTAGAGCAACTATCCGCAAAAGTACTATCCTTTTCGATACGGATACTTGCCCTTTTAATTTGCAAAATAAATAAAAACTATTCAACAATAAAACGTAGTAAACAGTGTAATTTAAACTCCAATGGATGCAAGGAAACAAAAAGTTGACTGAAACTTGCAGTAATAAAAATATTCAATAAAAATTATTCATAAATATACTTTTGACACCCATCAAAGTCTCGCTGCGGAAGATTTTTGCTCATACAGACAAAAAGCGTGCGCCTATTCCTAAGGTTTACATGGCATTGAGGCCTGCGGGAGAGACACTTCTATAGAAGAGTACTAGTGCCACCCCTCTTCCTAACATAGTGTATTCAAAACTGGGGCAACTATCCCACCGAGGCAACTATCCGGGTTTTACCCTATTAAAAAATTAAAAAATAACGATCTTATTAGGGTTTTTGCACCGTGTTCCTTATGAAATTCCATTAGGAGGGATAGAAAGAAAAAAGCCTACATACTTTTATAATTGAAAATATTTTCCAAACTAACGTAGTTTTTGTTTTGAATATAATAATTTCATGATAATAAATACAAATTATGAGTTTTTTCTGGGTTTCTCGGGTTGTGCATATGTCATTTTTACTAGCTATTACATGATCCTTTGGCATCAATCAGGGACGTGGTATCGATTGTTGAGTTGTTTTTCATTAGGTATTTTGTACGGAATCCGGAGTGTCCATCCCATGTTCCGTGGTTACTACCAACACGACACTCAGGAGTTTTTGCGCAACTTTATGGACCAGCTGCACGAAGAGTTGAAACAAGTGGCGCCACCGGAAGCATCATCGATGGGCGACTCGGACACTTTCAGCCTGGCGATGGACGAGCCCGCGTTGAGTTCGAGCTACGATTCTAGCGAGGGAGAGTACGAGACGTGCGATTCGGGTGTGAGCGAGAGATCTAGTCTAAGTGACGACACGGAGAGGCCGTCCAGCAGCGCCAAAAGACGTTTGAGTCGGTCGTCGAGTCCAGGTAGAAGAATGCGGACAAGGTTGCAGAGCAACAGCATGATCATCGGTTTGTATCCTATCGATTGCGCGTAAGCGATGCCAATGAGCCATCTTCAGATTCACAACCCAGCACGAGTACCGCAAACACCGCCGCTACAACCAAGAAGCAGCAGAAGTACAGATCCATCATTTCTGACGTCTTCGACGGCAAATTGCTGTCGTCGGTTCAGTGTCTGACTTGCGACAGGATTTCCAGTCGTGTAGAAACATTCCAGGATCTATCGCTGCCTATACCGTCGCGGGACCATTTGGTGGTGTTGCACGGACGGAATACCGCACCAGGTTCCACATGCTCGGAGGCGGTCATTCCAATGAACGAAGGTTGGATCTCTTGGATTCTGGCCTGGTTGAAGTCGTGGTTTTATGGGCCCGTGGTCACGTTGCACGATTGTTTGGCGGCATTCTTCAGCACTGACGAACTGAAGGGCGACAACATGTACAGCTGCGAAAAGTGCAACAAATTGAGGAACGGCATCAAATTCAGCAAGGTACGTCCTGTTTTCATGTTTTAAATGTTGCATTTCGATTATCGCATCTCCCATGCGTTAGGTTCTACAGCTGCCGGAAGTGTTGTGCATCCACTTGAAGCGGTTCAGACACGAGCTGATGTTCAGCAGCAAGATTTCATCGGCAGTTAGTTTTCCCCTGAAGGGCCTGGACATGAGGCCCTACCTTCACAACGACTGCGTATCGAAAGTCACCGGCTACGAATTGTTCTCGGTGATTTGTCACCATGGAACGGCCGGTGGCGGCCACTATATTTGTTACGCGTTGAATGGGGGCCAGTGGTACGAGTTTGACGATCAGTACGTGACGCGCGTATCTTCGGAAAAAGTTCAATCGTGCGAGGCCTACGTTTTGTTCTACAGGAAAGTGACGAGTGCGGCGGATGAGGTTAGGAGCAAGGTTATCAGGATGGCGAAGGTTCATTCCTGCGAAGCTCACGAGGTCGCCTATGTGTCAAAGCAGTGGATCAGCAGGTAAGGAATTTTAACCGTTTCTGATTATTAGATAATCGATTGGGATATTTTTCAAACATTATGCATAGGGATTTATTATTATTATTAGCTGCGTCCCGGGCTAATACCTTCTGGGCTTTGACAGATTTAACACTTGCGCCGAACCCGGCACCATCGACAACTCCGACTTCCTGTGCCAACACGGATCCCTCCATCCCGATCGCGAGTTGGCCTTTGACCAGTTAGCCGTTCCGCTGCCGCTCCCCGTCTACGACTACCTCTACAAGAAATTCGGCGGCTGTCCAGCCATCACCAGCCTAAACGTATGTCCTGCCTGTCTGGCTTTCAACAAGCGTCTCCTCTTCGAAATGGAGACGTTCGTCCAGCTGAACCGCGACGCCCAATCGCAGGATCTACCCCTCACCCATTTCATATCGACATCGTGGTACTCCCAGTGGCACAAGTTCGTTCAGAAAAGGACGCCGGAGCCGCCGGGGCCCATCGACAACTCCAAGATCAACGTCAATCAAATCGATCCGAACGAGTGCGCCGAAGTATCGGAGGGAATCTGGAATTTCTTCTTCAACATTTACGGCGGCGGACCGGAATTGAGGGTGCGGCAGAAGAGCGAGTCCAGCGACGGTGCCGAAGCTAATCAGCACTTCGTCGCGAAGAAGCACGAGAAAGAGGCGAAGAATGTGTACTGCGCGGGAGATCCGATGGAAGTGGAGGAGATGGAAGAGGAGCCAAAGTGCAACGGGTTCAAGGAAGAGGGCAACAACGAGCATCACGCCGGCGCTTCCAGTAATAATTTACCGAACGGTGTGTGCGGCGTAAGTCATTCTAAACTAGCGAATGCGATGAATATCGACAACGACATCAGCGATGATGAGGTTTGTAACGTGGAGATTAAAAACAGCAAGAGGCACAGGAGACGGAGAAAAGCCTTGTCTAGCATTAACTAGTTTTGTACATAAAGGTTTGTATATTGTTGAAGCAATAAATGTTGGGTATTTTAATTAATAATTGTTGTTGATCGAGCGTTTCGGCGCCAACCTTCAATTGTGGTACAAAATTTGAAGAGTACAAAATTTGTTTGATCAACTGGGCCAGTAAGTCGCTCAATGATAATTCCAGAGTTGGCGCCAAAGCGTTACAAACCAAACTTCCATCTCTCGCATTTATTTATTTGTAATGGCAATGAATGTTATTGCAAGGATTGTGTGATAAGTTGATTACTTATATTAGTCAAAGAGCGGTTGGGGTCGTTTCTATTTATTACAACCGCGACAATCAGGAGATTCTGTTTGAAGTCTTAATTGTCCGGCGTCTAATTATTTAGGGAAGGTCGTGGAACGGGTCCTAATATGTACTAGAATTGTATGTGTATGTATTGTATCTAATTTTCGAATAAGCCAAACTACGATTTCACCTGGTGGAATCGTGTACATAAGAAGTGTCAAGGCAACTATTTTTTCATGCCAAAATCATCTACTTGTGCAATTAAAAGAAACATAGAAGTCATTCCTGTAATTGTACATAGTCTGATTATTCACAATGATTTGTTTGTAGGTGTTATTACATCCATGATTTTAGTGATATTGTAATTATGATTACACCACTTGGTTTTCATTGTTTCTTTCAAAGAAACGATTTCTTCAGTTATTATTGTTATAGAAATACAAGAACATTTTTAATTGCGTTGTTGTTTTACTTCTTGTCATTATTTCTACCTTTCAGAACGTGAACGGTTTCCCATTTAGTAGTATTTTTTTGAAAACGCATTATTAAATCGTTAACCTGTTTCCTTCCAACGGAGCAGTTGCGTGTGCATTCATGAAAAATTCAGTTCACGTGACTCTTTTTTTTGAAAGTCTTAATTAACCAACATAATTCCCTGCTCCATTGAAATAGAATTTAATTCATCAATTAATTAGCAGTTTGTTCAACAAAATGAGCCCTATAAAATTTACCCCTCCCGATAGTAAGCAACTAAATATTTGCCCTCAAAAAGTGAAGAAAATTTAAACGCACGAAATTTTCAACACGTGCACGTCCGATCCAACGTTCTGTTGGTGCGTGTGTTTTCAAGAAAATGGTTCAAGCGATGGTGCTTCGGATTAAAATATTTTCAATTTGATATAATTTATTGTCTAGTTTGAGACTACAAGATGCAGTTTTCGTGTAGTTTAGCTTTTTGAGTAAAACTATGAGTTCTGCAATAAAAATCTGGGTTGGTAACCAAGTTGCAGGTCTTTGGGTCCCGTTAGCTAATTTTTGAGGCAGCTAATCCACGTTTTTTATATTAGATGAATGAAAAGTTGTTTGGAATTACATTTTCCGCCCTCATTGAACGCAGTATTATTTCGTTAATTCATCTATAATTGTTTGGTTTGCAATTGCAATTACCTTCGAGGAAGCCGTCAACGCTCAGTACTCAACTTTAGCGGAAACGGAATTAATAAGCCTTCTTTATTAATTAATTATTGTTCCTTGAATTTAGAATGATCAACCGCAATGAAAAAAGATTTACTCTTCTGTTTTATGGGTTGGTGCACATAAAATAGAATGAAACTGGGCACTGGGAATCAACTACTGTTAATTGTTTAAAATCTCTACTACAGATATTTGTGCTTTTCTGAAGTTTGTCTTACTTTCATCGGGAGACAGGGGATTTTATGATCTGATAATTGAAAGTGTCAGTCAAGGTTGCCGAATCAGGAAAACTTACGCTTGGCTATTCAAACTACAAACTGTTAACTTTTCCTTCTTCCGCTTGTTTTTGAGCGACCATTTTGCATCTTATTCGGGACACATAAATTTACTTTCTTTTCGAACAGCAACCTGTTTGTAAAACTGCACCACTTATTGAGGTGATTGTTGTAAAAACAACAGAATTGAAGCGATGAAGAACTATTACCGTACCAAAGTCAAAAGTGTGTAATTTTTTCCTCCAGGTGATTTGGAGAAAGCTCAAGTTTAAGCAAGAGAGCTCAAACACTTCATTTTGATAAGGTTCCGCGCTACATATTTATGCGCAAGTAGAATCCTCAACATTAATTGGCTGCGCGCTCTTTCGCCCACTTAATGATCAGGCCCACCTGTTGAAAATTTAAAACTGAAATAAAAATTAGAGTTACGCAAGGGGGCAATAAAAGACGACGGCGAAATTGTCACCTTTCGACTGAGCAGAGAGAGCGAAATGAAATTGTTTTAGCCGAATTGCGAAATTGGATTCGCACTCGTCGTGTTTATCCAAATTCCGACGTCTCGTTTTTACGCAATACTTTCTAGTATGTGGCCCGGAGTTGAACGCGTGTTTAAACGGCATTAAAGTTAGTCATCGAATACATTTTTGCAGTATCTCATTATAAATTTCTTCCAGCGTAAAGTAGGTTAGGAGAAAGTTAACTTTTTACAACAAACAGTGCAATGTATTTAGTTTAACATCGGCAGCCGCGGCGTTCAGTGTTACAATTTAACGAAAGGTGAGCGGTGATTATTTTTCGAAAAACCGAAGGCGAGCGTAATGATCGCTGGTGATTTGAACGCGCGGTCACAAAACAATCCAACAATAGCAAATCGCTTATAATTGTCCCATTGTGGCTAAATTACCCATCATTCTGGTACATGTCTTTCAAATAAAGCGTAATCAAACATTTCGTATTCCGGTTCGCATTATCGCAGCGCCATGTCCACGGGAGGTGAGTTTTTCACCAAATACCTTTTCGTTACATCACACAAAAAATCGTCGAAATTGGAATCGAGTCGCGAAGTAGGCCAACGACGTCAAAGAAAGCGTTTTACTTTCTTCATTTCCGCGTCACTTTCACGACTCAACTTTAACATCGCCGACAATGGCACATCTTCGGCCGAATACGGCGCGAAAACGCGCTTTTCCAAATTCCCCCACCTCCAAAAAACCATATCAACGATAAGACCGCTGGAAGTAGCGCGCGGTTATTATTACAGTATTGCTGTTCCGCACAGACAAAGCAATGGGTTTAGGAGGCCAAGCCGTTCAAGAATACGTCTGCCAGTTGCCGCCGGCGGTGAGGACAAAAGCTCTCCAGGAGCTTCGCGAAGACGACAACATCCGCGATCAGTCACTGGAGCAAATGCGCGAGTGGATCAACAAACATCCCAACATCAAAAAATGCAGAACCGGTAAGTCCATCGTCACGTTGCGACCCGAATATACGTTTTTCTCATTTCCAGACGCACAATTCCTGTTGCGCTTTTTAAGGACGCGCAAGTTTAGCGTCCCCCAGGCTTGCGAGATGCTGGAGCGCTACTTGACAATTCGACAACTCTATCCGCAGTGGTTCCGCAACCTGGACTGCGAGGATCCGGATTTGAAAGAGATCATCGATGCCGGATACCTCGTCCCGTTGCTGGACCGCGACCAAGGGCGTTTGGTGCTCTTCAGTTGCGCCGGCAAATTTGATCCGCACAAATTCACTTCGGCCCACATGGTCAAGGTGCACAGTTTGGTGACGGAGGCGTTGATGGACGACGAGATCAACCAAATCAACGGCTACACCTACATCAACGACGAAAGTGGCTTCCAAATGGCACACATCTCGCTGTGGTCCCTCACCGACGTCAGAAACATCCTCAGATGCATTCAGGTATTGATCAGTGAGCGCCTGATCTAGTCTCCAAACTGCATCGTTTTTCGTTTGCAGAACACGACTCCCATGCGACACAAAGCCAATCACTTCTTAAACATTTCATCCAGCGCGATCAAACTCATAGAATTCGCGATTTCTCTCCTCAACGAGAAACTGAGAAATCGAATCTTTGTAAGTTTCCATTTTACGATTTTACCTGTTTGACGTGCTAGTACGTGCAGATTTACAAAAACATCGACGAGATGTACGAGAAAATCGACAGGAAGATTCTGCCCAAGGAGTACGGCGGGGAAGTCCCGCTCGACGAGATGCTCTCCAAATTTAAGGTGTATCTGAAGGACAAACGCGAACAATTGCTTGCGTTGGACGACATGTACATCAATATAGACGAAAAAACTTGTCCGTTAGTTTCCGAAATGAACGAGGAATTGGGCGTCGGTATGGACGGCAGCTTCAAGAAGTTAACCGTCGATTAATGATCTAGTCTCCATCAACCATTTGTGATTGTTGTCTAATTAATCTGCGCTTTTGTATTTTTTTATCTCTCTTACGTCAATGTGATACAATAATAATTCCGTTCCGTATGGTGTAATCGTGTAACACTGGGTCGTTTATATTCACTTAACGTACGTTGCTAACGTACAAAAGCATAACGTAATTGTCACACCATTGATGCAAATTTGTATATTGTGGCAAGTTAGGCAAGACACATAAGTTGAACGATGAAAGACCCAATAAGTTTATTTTTATCATAAGTTTTTTAATTGTTAGACTATGCCCATGGTGGTTTTCAGTTACCTTTCCTTTTCGTGTACGATATACATATTTATGTAATTAATTCGTTGTTAATTATGTTAGTGATAGTTTAGAGACATGTTATGCATTAATTATGTTTAATGTTTAGTTGAGTTTGCATTATTGTTTTTGTATTGTTTATTATAACTATGTTATCGCAGCACCTCATGACTTTGTCATAGATTATCTTGTTTTATGATTTGTTAAGTGAATAGCAATTTAAAGAAAAACTATCAAGTGTTGTCGTTTATATTTTTTTATTTCAACAAACTAGGCATTTGAGAAGCAAACTGAAGATATTTGGATTGAAAGGAAATGTCCCGGCAGCTGTTTAAATGCATTAAAAATTGGATTCATGCGACATCGGCAAATCCAAACAATAACGAAACGAAAGAATTTAGGCGGCAGGTGCTCAGAACGACCACCTGTTTGAAACATACTCGTAGTTATATGGAATAAGATTAGTAATGGGCTTGTGGACCTTCGACAGAAAAACAATCTGGTGACGACATTAGAGAGCAACAGGTAATATTATAATGAATTTTGTTTTATTGAAAACACATTAGAGTAATTTATAATTTCAAAAGTTATAGATTGTATAATTTAATAAAAAGTATAATACATTGAATAGTTTTATTTTATTTATCACTTATTGATTATTTCAATATCAATTATTCAAACGTCCATTTCTTTGCGTTTTGTACCTTTCCTGGCCATCTGAACATATTCCCACAATCCAATTACCTTGCCGCTCGCCGCAATTTTCAAATTATTGGCGCACACATTAAGGTTAATAAAAGGGTTGTGAATTTCCGCAATTTGGGTAGAAGAAGCAGCAGCTGAATCTCCACTACTGCCTAGCTTCCCGTTCCAATACTCATTTCCGGGAAGAGCGTTCCCATCCCAAGCATACGACACGACAAGCAATTTTCCAGCATCTGCTCCCGTCAATTTGGAATGGGGTTCTCTCTTGTACATGTGCACTTTGATCCCTTTCAATGGATGTCCCTCAATTGGAATTATGTCACCATGTTTATAAGTTAGACAACTGTTGTGGTTGATATAAGCGAAGCAAATATCACTGACGTTGTGCAGATGATTGCCGAGATGTTGAATTCTTTGTCCGCAAGCGTCCATGAAGAGTTTGTTTTGACAAGTCGATTTTTTCCAAACTCCTAGTCCTATTCCAACCACGTGAATATAAGCGGTGGTGTTGCTTTCAACTGCACGCTGGTTAGCTTCGAGAAACAGAGTGTCCATCGTGAAGAGGACTCGTTTGTAGTAAACGCTGTTATCTAAATATTCGCCGTTTTTCAAGTTTGTATATCTGGTTTGGTCACTTTTTTGAATCTCTCCGAATTCTAAACATTTCTCCTCGTAAAGATGTGCAAAAATATGGTGAATTGTTGGCGGTTTTACGGTACCGTAACCGTTTCTTTTGGTGTTTTGCGACTCTGAAACTACCAACTCTTGGTATTCCATTACTTGTGGTTTCACCAATCTGGGCCCAATAATTCCCACAATTATCCCTTCATCTTGAATTTCGGTCCTATCTATTGCTAACTTTCCAAAATTTTTGCGATCGCCAACATTGACGTAATACGTATAAGAACTTACAGATAGAAACGCCGACAGTTTTATCTCCTCATAACTCAGACATTTCTCCAACACACACGGCGATTTTTCTTGTAATGTTCCAATCGTTTCCCATTTCTTGCACCCCTTGCTTCCGTCAAGTAAATTGAATGAGTCGTTTTTGCCCATAAATGTTACGGCACGTTTTTTTAGCAACCGATCAATGAATTCTAATAAACTCATATTATTGTAAACCGCTTTTTCGATGTTGTTGCCGTGTTGTCGTTTGTGCAGAATAATTTTGGCGTAGAGGTGGAGGATGTTTTCGTGGACGATGGAATAAGCTGAGTTGATGTTGCGTTCCAAAATTTTGTGGTCCTGTGTAGATTTCAATGTTTTGCATCGATTGGTGCATATTGGAAACTCGCAAGGGAATTGTTCGCTTTTTTCAAGAAATGTAGGTAAAGACAGTGGAAGTTGTTGAGTGATCGCTGAGGGGAGAAGTAGTTGCTCTTCTGGGGACCATTGCGGGCGTTGAGGAGACCAAAAGGGAACCATAGTGCTGCTAACATTGCAACAATAATGTATCTTTATTGTAAAAATTGTGGTTTCAATTCAAAATAAATGAACTTTATTTAGGTGACCGTTTGATTGCCAACACCAATTCCCAATTCCGAATTTCTAATCTCCTTTTGGATAAATTCACACCTAACTTCTTGTTGTAGATGGATTATTTCAAAATATTACACAATGATTTCAAGTTGACTTACTATCAATATCCGATTAAAAATCATTAATTAATGATAAAAATGATTTACACTTACAATTATGTTTGTTTAAGTAGACGATAAACAAGCAATTTCTTTAAAGTGAAAAAATTACCATGCAGTGCCACTGTATCCGCCAATCTATTGCGTCAAATGAAAATACTGCTTATATAACAATCAATCTGTGGCGCAACACCCTTACAAGGTGTGCTCAAAAATGCTATTAGTGGTTCACGCTACCAAAAAATATTTTCTGTATTTTATATGATGTTTATTTTGTAGTTTAATTAGTCTCTGTTTCTAGTGTTTAAAATCAAATTTACTTGCCTTTATTGCTTTTAATATCGTCACTATATTTCCTATAATCATTTCCTATAATAATTTACCTTCTCAACTCATTTATTCAGTCCTATTGGCGTTTTTATCACAATTTTGTAAAACATACATTTTTAATTTGCTCCCTTTGTTTTAATATTCGTCATTAGGTAATAACGAATAATAATTTGTAAATCTCAAAATATAAATAGAAGAACAATTTAAGAAGAAGAGGAAACAATGCATGGTTTTTGTCATTAAAAAAATTGTTCAGTAAGTAAATCGTAAATCATCTCGTCTCGTGCAATATTAATCGAGCGTGTTCAATTTACATACAGTATGGATCAAAAGGTTAGAACTAATTCTATAACTTTCTTATAGGGAGCGACAGAAAAAATCTCTCGGACACGTTAATTTTTAATAATTAAATGCGCTAATTCTGACATAAAAATTTGCTTTGTTATGTCATTTCATTCAAGGCCATGACGTCATTTCAATTTTTTTAATGGCAACCCTAATTTTTTATTGCGTTATTTTAAAGAGCATGTTTTTTTGCATATAAAACAATAAAATTTGTAATGTAGTACATAACACTATTTTTGAAAAAAAAAATATTTTTTTGGTTGTTATTTAGTCATTTAATGATTTGGACAATAGCAGTTTATTTAAATAACATGTAAAATTTACAAAATAAGATTAAATGTTCAAACTGCCTACGTTCTTCAAGTTGACAATGACTTAGACGATGTTCAAATTATTTTATGACATTATTTAACAAATTTGTGGGGTGATAACCAAAATTTCTAATTTTTAAATTTTTATTTTTTCTCAAAGGTATTGTTATGTAACCTATTTACCACAAATTTTATTGTTTTGTATGCAAAAAAACATGCTGTTTAAAATTACACAATAAAAAATTAGGGTTGCCTATGAAAAAAAAATTAAATTACGTCATGGCCTTGAAAGAGATGACATAACAAAGCAAATCTTAGTTAGAATTAGCGCATTTAAAATTAAAAATTCACGTGGCTATAAAAAGTTATCGAATTAGTTCCAACCTTTTAATCCACACTGTATATGCAAGCTTTAGTTGACAATATACAAAGAAAATAATTTATCTGAAGTTTTATTTTATTGATCACAGCACGGGCACTGTCAATAATTTATGAATGTTGTTCAAAGATACTGTTGAGGTAATAATAAAAATTATAATACCTAAGCTGTGCTCATAGTCCTTTTGCATTTCCTGTAGCACTCCAAATGTCACAACAAAGAACTGTCAAACTGAACATAACCTAAATCTAACTTTCGTCAGTGATGGATGATTCAAAACGCGATGTTAACAAAACGAAACGATCAAAAACCGACCACCTTAAAAATATCGTTCAGTTATATTTGCAAAAACGTAACTACGCGTCCCTCGGATGCCAGGAGAACACGCCAATCGACCAACAGATAACTTATTCGTTAGTGGAGAACGAAATCAGCCGTCCAAATTCGATTTTGTACAGTTGCTACAACAGTGACCCACTGCTGATCGATCAGAACTTTGTCAAGTACCTCGCCTGGCTGAAGGATGTCATAAAAAGCAGAAACAACTGTCATGATCTTGAACAACTCACAGCTCCACTTTTTTGCCACTTATATCTGGACATTCTGAAAGGCGGACACTCGGAACGTGCCGCCACATTTCTCAAATCGCACCTGCCGACGATAGACAAATCCAAATGCGACGACTTCCTGAAGGATCTGATCAACTTGTTTGCGAACGACCACGACGATATTTCATTGGTTGAACAATTCAGAAGTAACAAATACTTTTTGGAATTCACGCCCGACTCACTTGCGCTCTTGAAAAACTTTGTGTTGGAGAACTGCCACGTTGAGTTTCTGCACGTGCTCCAAACATGGTTTGATATTGAGGAAGCAGAAGAAAGTGAAAATGAACTAGTGGTAATGGTGGAAGAAGAAGCAGCTCCAAACGGCGTCTGTGTTGACGAAAAGTTTCAAAAGCTGTTAGACGCCATCTGGGACTTGGACAAAGAACCCAAACAAGTGCAACAACTAACTATATCCTGCACTAATGAAACTGTGACCTGTGCGTTGATTAAACGCTCATGCGGTTTGATCGCATACAATCAGAACAATGCAGTCCACCTGAGACCAATTCATGCATACGACCCACTTCTCTCAATACCAAACTGCAAGGAAATTAAACTGACTGACCACTCAAAACGTGTGTACTCCGTGGCTATATCACCAGACCACACAAGACTCATAACAGCATCTGAAGACTCCACTCTATGCATATACAACTTGATTGAAATGTGTCTAATTAAGAAGTGCTCCGGCCATCTGGGCCCGGTATACTGTGTGGCAAGTAGTAGTAACAACATGTATGTGGCATCGGGATCTCAAGACACGACCGCCAGACTTTGGAACGCCAACACGGGCCAAACGTTGCGCGTTTTCGTTGGACATACTCAGATGGTGACTTGTGTCGATTTTCACCCAAATTGTTTATACGTGGCGACTGGTTCAGCAGACCGAAATGTGCGCTTGTGGAACGTGGACGATGGCAATCCCCTTCGTCTGTTACACGGTTCAAAGGGTGTAGTGTACAGTGTTGCGTTCAGTCCGCTCGGTGACGTTCTCGCCAGTTCGAGCGACGAGAAGAAAGTCAGGCTGTGGGACATTCTCGGATCGAAAGTAAATGCCGAAATCAAGCATAAAGGCGAACCGATCACGCGAATGGTTTTCAGCGGTGACGGGAAGGAGTTGTGCACGAGTTCGCTCGACAAGACTTTGCAAATATGGACATTGGGGCAAGTGGAGGATGATGGGAAAAATTGGGAGCCAACCTTGAACTTGAACGTTGACGGCAACATCGTCGCCTTAGAAAATTCATTTGGAACGTTTGCCTGTGTCACCACATAATTATTATGTTGCTGTTTTAGTTATTACCGGAAAAACGTATGCCACCAGATTGAGTCTCAGCCCAAAATGTAGATGCTAATTGAGTTTAAATAGCGTTCCTGTGAATTAACGACAATTGATTTCGTTCTGACGCTGATTTTTACATTTTTTATGCTCTTTGCAAGTCGCAGAGAATGTTATCTAATGGCTTTTGCTTTATTTTTTAGTGTAGATTTTTGAATTGTCAAGTTATGACATTGACATGAATTGTTCAAAAATTTGCTCTAAAGACGTCTAAACCAAGACCTGGGGCTCAAGTTTGTTGAAATGAACATTAAATGTATCTTATGGATTGTGTTTGAGGCTGATATTAACAAAGAACTGAAGTTTGAATTTTTTCTATTTAATCCACCTATTTCGTTATTGCCACGTTTGGATTCGACATGCGCCGCGGGAAATTAACTCCACCCATCTAGTTCCAAATTTAGTTACTTTCTCTGCAGGAAAATTGACAAATGACATGACACATGTCGATGTCAAATTTCAAGTCAAGTGAATAACAGTAAAGAAGGGTCAGCGACTCAGTGAGTCAGTCCAGTCGAGTAATAAATTTGTTGTCTGTGGTGTTTCCAGGTGTTTCTTCATTGTTGTGTGTTGTTGTGTTTCAATTTGCAGTTTCCTGTCAATTGTCAATTGTCACTTGTCTGTTTTCTGCCAAGGAAAGTAACTAGATTTGAACAATATGGGTGGAGTTAATTTCTCGCGGCGCATGTCGAATCCAAACGTGGCAATAACGAAATAGGTGGATTACAGGGATTACGCCTTGTTTATTTTTGTACGCACGTTAAAAAACCTAAAACTTTGTCAAACTTTTCACAAATATTAACACATCAATAACAAACGCAATCATTTTGAAAGTGATTAGAGTGTAGAATATTTTCGATCTTGAGATGAAGCAGATTCATTTAGTAATTTCTTCAACAAATTCCATCTAAATTTAGATCGTCGTTTGGGCGAATTTTTAATTGACAATTTGTGTCAAATGTCATCAAATCAAAGGTTTACACTGTAAAAAATTATAATACTGAGGAGGTTTCGCAGAAAAAAATTATTTGGAATTGACTACGAATTTGCGATTAGATGTAATTTTAGTGAATCGTTTGAACTGCAGAAATGTAAATATGTACTTATTTTTATTATGAAATAAAAAATATAGAATACCTAAAGGCGTGTTTTATTTACGTCGAAAGAACATGTTACTGGTTGCTGGGGCCCAAAATCAAAATTCAGATGCGGATTTTTGCAACGACTTAAAATTGTGATTTATTGTGTTGGTAGAACAGCTCCAAAGTTTAAAACTAATAATTAAAAATGACTTGATATAAATTAACTAGTAGCATATTTTAAAAAACGGTATTAAAAGAGCAAATCCAAGAGTTTGTGTAATTTTGTATTCAAATTTCTATGAAGCCAAGAGCAAAGGGAGGTGGGGTCTAGTAAGTTTACCGGTTTAGGTTGGTAGAGCATTTTCCCCGAGAACTAGTTCCAACGCTGTCGTTTCTCGGTACGCGGGCGACTCAGCGACACCATTTTATGTTTTATATGTGGACAAAATTTCGTTAATGGTGATAAAAAATGAGTGATTATTCAGCGGTAGCTCCGCCACCTCAACAGAATTTCAATCAGTCCTCCGCTTTTGCGGCAGCCCTCCAAAGAGCGAAGCAGGTTCGTAACCCTCGTTAGTAAACAAGAAGTTCATTCGGATCGGCTCTGCACCGAATCTACCGCAACAGACACGAATTGATGTGTTTCAGATCGCTGCTAAAATCAATCCAGGTTCAACAAATCCGGCCGATAGCAGACAGAAGAGGCCTTTGGAAGATAGTCAGGGTATGTGTGTTTGCTTTCATTATGGGAACAGACTCATTTGAAACGGTTGAATTTTTTTTGTTTGAACAGAACCGGATGCGAAAAAAGGACCGGGTAGCAGCGGGCCACCTCAGATTCCACCACCGGCGACAAGGCCGCCTCCTCCACAGGGCGGCATGGGAGGACCTGCTATGGGCGGAGGGCCCCAACTTAACGAGGACATCAAGGTGCCAGATAAGATGGTCGGGTTAAGTAAGTATCCAACGCTGCCATTCAAACCACCAATCCACACAATTTTGAGCATTTCTCACTATTCGTTGCCAAATTTGTAAATCAATGTTATGCAAATGAATATGCAAACTATAACTTGAGTCAATTTAAACACAGGTGTTTCTGAAATTCTTTAGATATATCTATCCTCAAGAATAAAACGTTTGATAGACTCACATAATTTATTATATTATCAAATAATTTAAACCATTTTTGCAGTTTATTTAAAAAATCAAAATGACTATTTTATTCTTTATTAAAATTATTTGGGATGTAAAGTTGTTTGTCAGTTTGTGAGGAACTAGAGGAGTTGCTGGTGTTTAAAACATATCAAATCTATTCCCCACCTGGCAGCAATAATATGACAAGGACACACATGACTTTTGCCACACTTTTGCAAAACAATTTAATTATTAATATTGTGCGCCCAAAAATAAAAAGGAGGCTGTGTAGACCATGGAATCACTTTGAAATTGTTTAGAGCGGAGAACATTTTTTTGTCAATGGCTTGGCAGTTTGAAGTTATTTTGTTGACGATCGTTTTGGTTATGTTACATAAGCTACATTTCTAGTATTTCACATATTTTATATTTTTTGTTGATAATTTCTGTCAATGTCATAAGGCTAGTTCGTAAAAGAAAAAACAATAGCTTGATTCCATGGTCCACTTAGCCAACGTTTTTTTGTATGCTCAATTTTTTTGAAATTTCTATTTATTTGTTTATTTATTATTTAACAGTATTTTAGGCGCTAATTTTGACTTTACAATTTCGGGATGATAATCTGCCTAGCTGAACTGGATTAAATGTTTATTTTACAGTTTACATCTTTTGATTATTATTTTCATTTGGTTTAAACCACACATTTCAAGTGGAAAATTTTGAGATTTTTTTTTTATATTTGTGTTACAGCGTGCATTTTTGATCACTTAAAAATATTTGTTTATTTAATATTTAACAGTATTTTTTAAGGCGCTGAATCTTGACTTTACAATTTCGGGATGATAATCTGCCTAGCTGAACTGGAATAAATGTTTATTTTACAGTTTACATCTTTTGATTATTATTTTCGTTTAGTTTAAGCCACACATTTCAAGTGGAAAATTCGGAGATTTTTTTATATTTGTGTTACAGCGTGCATTTTTGTTCACTGAAAAATCCATTTTCTATAATAGTACATTTCCTTAATGGTGTTTTCTTACTGCACCAAACTTAATTTTCTAATGTACTAAAAAAAACTTCCACTCTCCTTCAAGTGTGAGCATGGCTTTTTATGTGTTCGAATTGGGAATGCTTTTTTACATCGTCTATATAGGTACCAATTTGTATAAGCGCCTTTCAATTACGAGAAACGCTCATGCAGCAAAGATACATTTTATTTGTATATAATATTTATTAATATATGATTTGCTTTAATTACTCAATTTTGTTTGATGTTTGAAACGTTTAATTTTTTAACTTTCTGACGGTTGAAGTTATGCATTTTACCTCTTCACACGTGTTCTGAAAATGACTAAACTCGGTTCTTCAAATATTAGTCATTAAAATAAACTCCGCACAAAAATTATCGCAACACTCCCAGATTTATAATATTAATTAATATCATAACGATAAAATTATTTTTTTTTCTGGTAGTAAGAACATGACAATAAGGCATCTTGAATTTCCCAAAAGGCCTGGTGTTTTTTATGTGCTGATGAGACATTCATCATCTTGGTATAAATCGCTGTTAAAATAAATAGGTGTTGCGATAATTTTTGTGTATTGTATGTTAGTTAAAAAAAAATTATTAAAGCTTTCAATTAAAATTTTTAATTCTACATCAAAATCTCCAATAGGTCGGAGCGTTCTTTTTTAAGTGTTCTCACTGATAGTGGTTACCGAAAACTCGGACAACAGCATAAACCTGAATTTCCTATTTATACATTTTTTGTTTTGTTTCTTTGGCGATTTTCGACTTCAGACCAAAAAGAGCCCGGACGGACGGTCAAGGAATGTTAAAAATTACTAGTTTTTATAAAAAGCGTCCGTCCTTGCAGGCAAAAATTTGAAGATAAACGTTTGAGTGATAATGAAAAATGAAGATGCACGTGTGTCTGTTGCAATTAAACACTCTGGTAAAAACAAACAACAGTTGTGTAGATTGGGCGCCTTGAATTATTGTACCAATGTCTGTCTTGATTGCGTCAAAATGGTCGTCCACCTCATTCCGTGTCTTATTTTTTATTTCATATTCCCCAATGTCGTCATTCGTTTCCTTGTCGCAAATAATTAACTCGACTCTCTATTAAAAAGAAAATGCAAAATTAGTGGTGAAAGATAAGCAAGTTGTTTAAAATTTTATTTCGTTAGTCATCGTCATTCTTTAAATGTACTGTGTGTAACGTTGAAAGCAGATAGGTCTTGCATACCTCGTGTAATAATAACGTATGGTAGATAATAATGGAATTGCCGTTTGAGGTCATACATTTCACACCGTTTGTGTCCACTTTCATTTCCGTTCGGAAATGGTGAACGGTCTCATATTGCCGGCCGTCCATCTTGCACGTTGACCATTGTTTAAAACTGATAGAATTCAGGTCATTGGTGAAATAATATTGATGATGTTGTATTGCAGTAATCGGCCGTGGCGGCGAACAAATCACTCGACTCCAGTCCGAATCAGGTTGTAAAATCCAAATGGCACCCGATTCGCAGGGAATGCCAGACCGCGTATGTTCGCTGTCGGGCACGAAAGAGGCTATCAATAGAGCCAAGGAGCTCATTATGAATATCGTTCATCAGCGGGGTCGCTCGGAAGGGTTAGGAGGCCTCGATCTCGGTCCGAACATGGGTCACAATAATTATCCAGGTTGAACACGATGTGCATGTGGAAAATGTAGTTTTAGTTTTCCCGAAAAGGCTTGCATGGTTAATTTCCTAGTTTAATTGTGGCCATTTTCGTACTAACACGTACTGCATGCGAATTACATACCTCTTTTGCTTCCCAACATTTATTTAGGCTTTGCGCTCGCAAAAACTATAGCCCGTTGTTTAATTTAGGAATGAACAACATGGGGGGACCGGGATTGGGAGGCGGTGGCGGAAGCGGCGGTAGCGGCAGCAGCAGCGGAGGAGGAGGAGGCGGTGGCGGCGGCGGCGGTCGCAACTTCGTCGAGATCATGATTCCGGGACCGAAAGTGGGCCTGATTATCGGCAAGGGCGGCGAGACGATCAAGCAGCTGCAAGAGAAGAGCGGCGCTAAAATGGTAGTCATCCAAGACGGGCCGAATCAGGAACAAGAGAAGCCGTTGCGGATCAGCGGCGATCCTTCCAAAGTAGAATACGCTAAGCAGCTCGTGTACGATCTGATCGCCGAAAAGGAAATGCAGAACTATAACAGGAGAGGCGGGGGCGGTGGCGGTAGCAGACAGGACGATAGACAATCGTACAACGATTACGGTGGTGGCGGCGGCAACGAGGCCGAGGTTCTAGTGCCGCGACAAGCCGTCGGCGTTGTTATAGGCAAAGGGGGCGATATGATAAAGAAGATTCAAGCGGAAACGGGAGCGCGGGTGCAGTTCCAGCAGGCGAGAGAGGAGGGCCCCGGCGAGAGGCGTTGCTATCTGTCCGGAAATCCCAAACAAGTAGAACAGGTGCGTGCTGGATAGGTTTTGGAAACGATACAAATTTTTTGGAACAGGCGCGACAACGAATAGAAGAACTGATCGACAGTGTGCATCGAAGAGACGGCGAAGGTCCGGGCCAGGGACGCGGAGGACGTGGCCGGGGAGGCGACAGATACGACAGTCGAGGCGGCGGTAGCAGTCGGAACGGAGGCGGCAGTCAAGATTACGGCGGCTGGGACGATCGCAGACAACAGCAACAGCCTCCTCAGGAAGTCACATTTGTCGTACCGAGTTCGAAGTGCGGAGTCATAATCGGACGGGGTAATGAGTTTTTCGTCCATTTGGGGGCGCAACATGTAAATGTGTCGCGTTTAGGTGGCGAGACGATCAAACAGATCAACCAACAATCCGGAGCGCACTGCGAGTTGGACCGGCGCTCCCAAAACAGTCAAAATTCCAGCGAGAAGACGTTCATAATCCGCGGCGATTCCGATCAGATCGAGGCGGCGAAGCGTATCATCAGCGATAAAGTACAGATGCCCCTCAATTTCGTACCTGTCGGCGGTCCGGCCATGTCCAACAACATGCAGACTGTAAGTGGACGACAACGTCATTTTGAAACGATTAAAATTAAGAAAAAGTTGGATTCGATGCAGGCTTATCCGGGAATGGCGCCCCAAGGCTACAACCCCCAGAACTGGGGGATGCCCGCCTATCAGCAACAGTGGAACACTCCAACTGCTGGCGCCGACGCTCCCACGCAACCCAATGCGATGCAAGTGAATCCGACCACGGGACAACCCGACTACTCTTTGCAGTGGGCCGAGTATTACCGATCGTTGGGAATGCACCGCGAAGCCGAAATGATAGAACAACAGGTGAGTGTTTCGTTTTTGCTTCGCTCTGATGCGTGTTCCGCTCCACTTTATTGTTGGGTATATAATATAATGTAGGTATACATAATAACGTGCGCTCAAAAAAAAAAAACGAGGCTGAGTTGACCATGTAATTTGTCGTCTTTCCAATGTAGAAATCATAGAAAACAAACCTAGATTTGACAAATGTCAAATGACAAGAACTGTCAGTCCATGGGGTGCGCACTCTTATGAACAACCTTGAAACCTGGTTTTAATTGGTGCCATTTCAATAGATGTCGCTGCTTTCGGCGAAATCTAGATACTTTTACATGATTATGTTGAGATGTTAGTAATGTTTTTTGCGTTGCCTCACACACTCAAATATTTAGTACAATCCGTTTCTATGACATTGTTGATAAGTTATTTACCGACAAAAAGACGTTTGCTAGTTTTTTTACTTTTTCGTTCTGTGATGAGTTTTAGTTATGAAATTTTCCTTCCAAATTTTTGTATGTGCTTCTCTGGTGCGTTTTGTGTCCCCTTAGTGCATCGTTAGCAAATAAATTAATTACATTGACATGGATGCGTACTTGAAGAAAAAATTGTGTTGTGCCCCAATTATTTCCGTCAAAACATTCGATTTTTTACATTTCCGCAGAAAACATAAATGTGTATTAGAAATTCGAGTGAGAAGGACTGGGCTTTCTGTAAACCGCAACAGAAAGAGAACTCGACAACATATTTGCAGTGCATATTTTGAGGAGCAATATTTAAATCCCTTAGGAAAATTTTGCCAATCCTCTATTTTCAAGGTGAATTATATCACCTCAATTAGTATATGTACAATTCCTTAATGTTCTTAACAGTTGTAGGTTGCGTTGAGTTGGATAATAAACAATTGAAAAAATAAATAATTTTTATTTTTAACAAATAAAAAAAATTAATTATATTTGGTAAAGACATTTATTTTATCGATATGATTAACTGGTCCCATCCCAAGAGATGACGCTGAAACTCAGGTCAAAAAAATACTATAGAGATGCCAATCTATTTACCTCTTTATCTGTGCGTCAGTCTAAAATTTTCCATCAAAATAAAATGGACCAATTTTATTTAAATTGTTTATTACAATCTCTCATAAACATAATGCTACCCTGCTTCGCATACACTTACTGAAATTTGTCCTAAAAAATTGTTTCAGGCAACTAGCTACATACTTTCATAATATCAGAATATCAAACAAACTTTGTCAGAAAAATATACATGCGTATTTATTGTTTCCAAGCAAAACGCTAGGACAGTTTAATTTTATTTTTTAATGAGCCACCTTATGACATAAAAATATTACTATACGACGTCATGTATTTTTGTACAATGACGTCATCATTGGTTTTTGAACCGTTGAATCCAAGCAAACCCGAATCTTTTTTTTCTAATGTATATTGAGTAATATAACTCCCTAACGGTCGACGTCCGTGTTTAACTATATATACAACGATTTTTGAAATATTAATTGAGAATGCAGTTGCTCTTAAACTGAATTGGTAGGTCTCGAGTTGCGCATAGAGACTGATGACCCATGAAGGTTGACGGGCAACTGAGTGCTGCCAAATATTCTCAAGACATTTTTCGGTTTTGAGACTGATTCTTCTTCATCGATCTATATTCACGACTTACAGTAATAAAGGAATTAATGATCCGTCCCGTTAATTCAGAAATGGCACGACCACCATTCCTGAATTCACAGGACGAATCATTATTCGCCTCGACAGACAAAAGAGGAGATACTGTAATAAAGAATAGATTGATGATTGGATTCACAACGAAAGCGGGAAATGTTTTGCACTTTTTTATCCCATAATATTTTATTATATTGTCAACAAGGAACCTAAAATAAACGAACAGACTCGAACTGACAGTTTGAAGTTTTTCCTTGGCCAACGCAGACTCGTTTTCTTTTTGAACACACGTTACAATAATAAAACTGACTTGACTGGAGGTAAATATTGAATAAGTGCATGGATGTAAATGAGTCATGCATTACATCTATGGAATCGTTACACATAAATGAAGGACCTGGATGGACCAAATTTGATAGAAAAATAGAAGACAGATTGAGCATATGCATAGCAAAGCATAGCGAAATAAAAATGTAATTGTAATTTAGGCGAAATCGAAGGGCGTGACGTCGGCGGCGCCGGGACAGCCCCAACCAGGAGCGACGGCGGGTGGACCTGGAGCGGCGCCGGCAGCGACGCCAACCGCCGCCGCGTCCAACGGTGGCCAACCCGACTACAGTGCGCAATGGGCGGAGTATTATCGTAGCATAGGAAAACACAACGAGGCGGAAGCCATAGAGGCGCAAATGAAATCAAAGGTATTCATTCTGAAGTTACTGTTTAATTGTGGTGATTTTCTTTTTATTTCAGCAAAAGTCTCAAGCAGGTGTTCAGTCCTTGCAGGGGGGTCCAGGAGCGTCGCAGGCTGGTCCTGGACAGGCGCCCGCAGGTAGTTACCAGCAACAAGCGTACGGTGCATATCAAGCTCCTAGTGGTGCGTTTTAATTTTTTTTTCGTTTGCGTTTGGTTTTTGTGCATCGCATATTACGGAAATGCAATCGTTCATTAAAAATTAATATTGAATAACAGTTGTGTTTTCGTTTTTCACACGTTTGCTTAGGAGTGCGGATTGAGGTTTATTTAGAAAACGAAAAATTTTAGTTGGTAAGCTTTCTGTGGGGATGAACGACCACAAGACATTCTGGGCGAATAAAATTATGGAAAAGTAACAAAATTTCAAAAGCTTGTCAGAACCTGTTAGTACATTATTTGCATTTACTAAATCTAGTCAGGTCTGTAGAATTTGTCTTCGAAATTAAATAATATCAACAAGAGCTGTTCATTCCCAAATATCCCAAGTATCCCTGGTTTGAGAGCTCTCAGCTGAATAGTGGACCGGGGGACTTCATTTGCATAATTTTAAATTAATGCAAGTAACAAAAAATTAGATTGTACTTACGCCTTGGTTGTAAGCATAAAAAACGCTGTCCTGACCTAAGACTATCATAAATCACGAATGTTAACAAAAATTGACAGATATAAAATTTTATAGGACACGTGATATAATGTATTTAGGAAAGATGAGGGAAGACATATTAGATTTGAAAAAATCATACTCAACTAAAACTATTTGCGTATAGTCTGGTGGCTAAAAGAGTACAAGGAGACTAGATTAAATCCAATCAGAGACCTGTCTTAATGCAGCTTAAATTTTAATATAAAATTTGTAACGAGAAAGAAATAATATAAAAAAGGGTTTTCAACTACAAAGGAAAATATTGCCTTCTCGAAAATCAAAGGCAAGATAGTGTCCTATTACAAATATGTATTAATTGTCAATAAAAAAAGTTAGTTGTAGGTGTTTTAGCTTAGAGGTGCCTATTACAATATTTTTGTAACAATACGTAACTAGGCGCGCTCTAAATTTATAACTTGTATCTACTGCACATATTATTTTAGTTAATATTTATTAAGAGACAGTATTATTTGTCTTTAAGCCTCCTACACCTGCTATTTAAAGACGTATCCATCCATGCATTACTGCAGCTGTGATCGTTAAGTTTAGACATATATCGAATAAAGTTAAATGGGAATGTTTACTAGGTTGTAATAATACCCTCAAATTGAAATAAACAATACTGCAATTTCGTTTCCAGTTCCTCAGCATAGGCACTCCAATTTGATTTAATTCTGAAATCCTTAGTCTGTTCAGTATTCAATCATCGTTAATCATTTCATGGTTAAAATTTCTAATCGTAATATTTGTTAATAAAACTATCTAATTCATTTGTCATAAAAATAAGCAAAAATAAAATTTTACAATTTCCAATACACACTTGTGACCGGTCTGAAATTGAATTAATGTCTAAACGTTATTGAGACGAATGTGGTAATGGAGATTGTAATTTACAGGTTACTACGGAGGCCAGGCCCAGGGTGGAGTGCCCGGCAACGTACCTCAAAGCGGTTACGGCTTCCCGACCTACGGTTACGGAGCGCCGGCCCCCTCAGCCCCACCAAACAATTCCGAAAACTAAAACTTTACGTGTAAGTATCAACTTGATCTCTGTCGTATCTCTAAAACTGTTTCATACCTGACATGCTATGATTTATTTTGACTACTTTTGAAAACAATGTCGTTCGTTCGTGCCGTCTTGTTTATTACTACTCTCCTTTTTATTATGATTTTTACATGTGTACATGCGCATTTTATTTGCTCCATGTTTGTGTTTGTATTGCAGGAAATTCAAATTTATCTCCTTAAAATATTTCTTTTTTGGTCAGTTGTTTTCATATTGTAGTGTCGATTTTCGTCGTCTTGTTTTCTTCACACGCGCGTGGGTTTTCGCTGTGAGGAATGAAACGTGTGTGAACAAAACAAGAAGTATTATTCCAGGTGCTGTGAGGCAGCGACATATCAGTTTTTCTTATATCATTTACAGATATTAAATACGGTCCCCAGTTACTATTGACGATGATGGTGACAACAAGTAAACATCTGCGGGAATTTTCTTAGTCGTTAAGAACCTTTTTCATCTTAGTTATAAGCGACTAATTTTATCAGGAGCACGTGCCGCCGCCGTCACCCCCGCCGCCGTATTACAAACAACAAATCAACGGAATAAAGAGCATACTTAGTTTTATAAAATTGTTGTAGAATAAGTTTTTTTTTCTCCTCCTTTATTCGTCTCATTGCGCAGTATTTACTAAGGACATAATGTTTACATGTACATTTTTCTCATAGAAAAAAGATAACGAATTGATTTCATTCTGAAACAATGTGTCTTGGATTGTTTATGGTATATTAATAGTGACTTGTCTAGCTTCCAATTCTATACCGATAAAATTTAGTAGCGAATAGGTTATAATTACTACTACTCTACATGTGTGTTGTTAGCTTGTTATTTGTAGGATATGTGAGGACGGCTTTCCAGGAGGTGCAGCAACACTTGTGGTAAGGCTCGTTGTAAATGCCGACTTGTATAATATCTGCTCGCTGTTACGAAGCTCAGTAAATTATGCCGGCGCCCGAATGAAACATCCAAACGACACTTCCATCGATAGAGTGCAATAATAATAATGTTCCATTCCCGTTCATCTGCAACCGATTCGGAGGACGTTTCCTTTCGGCGCGCGGTTCAATTTTTTTTAAAGTTCAAAAAAGAACAAACAAATTTTGTTCCATTCGTCCACAAACAACAACAAAAAAAGAGAAAACAAACTATTAAAAATAACAACAATCTCGAGAACCGCCTCGCGACGGTTTCTTTTCGTTTCTCCCAGATTTGTGTATCACTACGATTTTAGTTTTGATAATATTGTAACCCACTATGTATTGCAGTTAGACTGCGATTGTATTCATTTACGTTGATTAAACATAACCTATTACCACTTGTGTCTGTTGTTTTTGTTATATTTTCAGATGATTCCAATCAGGTAACGTATGATTAATGTGATAACAATAATCGTTGCGTTCGAATCGTTTCTGGTACACTTTTATGTATGCTTCCACCTGCCATCATTTTAGGTGTACTTTATTAGCAGTAGCAAAATGGGGCCGCCATCTTGTTTTACCATTTGTATACCCACGGCGAGACTAAACAGTAATTTTGTAAGACGAATCGATTTAGGTAGGTATTTAACCAATAGAGCAAGGTGACGAGTTACAAAATTACTGTTTCGTTTCGACTGATGGAATTGAAATCGTTACAGTATTAGATTTGTCGCCATATTGTCGAACCACGAAATGGCGCCGCTATTGTCGGGTGTGTTTCCAACTTTGTATTTTGTTGTGCTAGGTAAGATAAGAATTCTCTCTTTATTTGTGTGATGGATGCTAGTATATTAACCGATTTGATTTGATTTGAACGAGTAATCTGATTCTGATTACTTGTTTCAGGTCCAGACAACATCATCTTTTGTTTAGCACTTGGGTTCTGCTTGCTTCCCTAGATTTACTCAGTATTTTTGCATGTCTTGTGATTAACTTACAGATTCAACGGGAGTTCGATTGGCAGGATTCGGTGCGATGGTAAGATCAGATCACTGTAATTTAGCTCTGTAGTGGGGTTGTGGGGTAATTGCATTGTAGCGTCATTCCCTAGGGTTTTAGGTTGTGATGCAATTTCACCGTTTTGTTTTTCGGCGATTTTTTATTTATTTATTTATTTATTTTTGTATTCACTTTTGTACGGCGATTCAATCAGAATAAATATATTTATTCAAACGTTAAAAACTTTGTTTAATAATCCCGAACGCATTCCCAGTGATTCCCGGCGCGTCGTTGGCATGGACACTCATTTTGTTTGATCGATCTGACTTGAGTGGTGCGGAATGTCGACAAAGAAGCTTTCGAAGCCACCGAATAAGCCGAAGTAGGTTGCATCCGATCGCCGGTAACAAAATCATGCAAGTGATCCGGTTTACAGCGCTCCGCGACAAATGTTGGACGAAAAGATGTGCTACAAGGCGGTTAAGAAGCCGAAGGAGTATGTTATCGCACACGACGTTCAAGGTTTCAGACGCTTGATGGTTCCCAATCGCAACCCCATCGATATTCCCGGTATCCTTCCCACTACCGAGTTCCAAAGACTCAAGAACCAAGCACACGTAAGCATGGCTTATCTGCCGCTTTAAAATACTCACCTTGTCTCAGATTGTAACGCTGAAGGATCGGATGACGATGCTCGACGAGGCGGAACAGAAAAAAAGTGCGTTGCAACAAGAAAGCGAGAAACGCAAAGATCTCCTGAAGAGCGTCCAAGCTAAGCAAACTGCCAAAGCTGGCTCGAAACTGAGCGACGTAAGATTTGAAGTTGATCTGATGATGATTGTTGGCTCATTATTTGTACAGGTCGAACGTCAATCTAAGGCAAACACTCTGTATTTGCTGAAACGCTCCTTCGATTTGATCCAAGAACAAGACAATAGAGTCAAACACGTCAATGGTATGATATTGGCGACGAAATGTCGCGCGATTAGAAACGCACAAATCGCCGAGAAAGAAGTAAGTGCGTGAGCGTAACACCCACATAAAAAAAGCGTGCTTTGTAGTTGATAGAGAAGCAACTCAAGGAAGAAGATCGTCGTCTGGATCAGATGATGGAACAGCGGCGTCAGAACGATCTGCGCGCCGAAGAAAAGCGCAGAGAAGAAGAGGAGAAGAAGAAGCAAGAATATGTGGCTTCGCTGGCGGATCAAATGCGCATGAACGAAATCGAGCGCTTGATCGAAGCCGAACGAATCGAAGAAGAGAGCAGAATGATCAAGAAAACCTTCCTGGCCATCCAACAGGAAGACGAACAGAAGCTGAAGGAGAAGAAGGAGATGCAACAGAGAATTCGGAACGATTTGAAAAAAGCGAACGCCGACGTGGAAAGGTACAAATTGATCCAGCAAGAAGAGCAACGAATAGCGGATTTGCGAATCAAGAAGTTCATGCAGGAGAAGATGGAGCGCGAACTGGCGCGGGAGCAGGAGATGACTTTGGCCAAGGCCGCCAAGGAGCAGGAGATCAACAGGATCAGAAATCAGCAGAACAAGGCGATGGATGCCAAAGCAGCAGTGGACGAGATGAACGCTTTAAGGATACAGGAAGAAGTGGAACGCAAGTGGAGGCAGAAAGAAATGTTGGTGGCCAAAGCCAAGAAGGAACAACAAGAAATATTGCGGCTGGAACGCGAGAAGCAAATCGACAGTTTGAGAAGAGCTGCCGCTGTAACGTTGGCCCGCGACGAGGAAGATTTCCATAGGGTCGCAAAGGTGCAACGTGAAGAATGGAAGAAGGAAATGGAAAAGAAGCAGAAGGTGAAAGAGAATGCGGACAAGCACCGCAGGGATTTGCTCAAACAAATCAACGAAAAGGAGCGCGAGAGGATTGCGATGCAGGAGGAGAAGTTTGAAGATGCGAATCTGCAGCGGTTTGAACAGAAGAGAAAAGATACACATGTGAAGGAGCACTTGAAGAAGAAGATTGAGGACTTGAGGTAGGACTACACGAATCCTAAGGCGTGAACGCTAATTTTTTTTACAGGAATAAGCAGCTTCCTGAGCAATACGTCAAAGATATCGAGTATCACATTGAGACGATCATTAATGCGGAATAAATTTAATGTGATAATAAACATGACATAATATACAAATAACGAGTTTCATCGTTTAGCTGAAATGGCGCAGACTTTATTCAGATTGTCTCTCAGCGCTTCCAGCTGGCGCGTTGTCTCCACGTCGAGCTGGGGAATCTGTGAGAGGCGCAATCCTCTCTGAGGCTGGATGGATAATAGGCGGCCGTCCTCTAGCGGGATGTTGATGTTAGCGACGTTATCGGACATAACGGTTCCGGTCATGAGAGGACTGCCTTGTAGACTAAGCGCGACTTCACCCAGTTTGGGCCGCCGGAGAAGGACTTGTGGCGTGTTGGGTTTCACCTGATTTGCACAGACGCATTAGATCGAACTCTCACAAAATTATAAAATCACCTTCGGTGTGACGGTGGCGTAAGTTGCCGGCGGCAATTTCCCTGCGGGCGTTTTGTACTTGTTTGCGGCTTTTTGGCGCGTCGAAAGCGATCGGGACACGCGTTCGGTTTTTAATTTTTTCTCCCGCGCGCGGGACTTTCTGGCGGCACCTGCGGTACTGTTAGTACTCTCTGTGGTGAGATAACCTGAGCAAGCCCCAATCCATATTAGATGACAGCAGTGATATTTAGTAAGCGGTTTGAGAGCGCGCGAATTATGACAGTTAGTAGTGCTCAGATCCATAAAGTTAAGTTAAAGTATAGAACGAACGAAAAGCGAGAATGCATGTTTATAATTAAAATGCAAACCTTCATCACCCGCTGAAGAACTCCTCACTCGGTTATTTCGTTTGGATTCAGTTAGCGTTCTTGTGGCCTCTAATATTTGAATGCTTGAAGCCGAACTACTGGCGCACCAATGTGGGGGTAACTGCGCCTTTTGTGAAAATAATTAAATATTAAAGTTAAAACGAAAACGCCACTCACTAGCTCGCCTAATGTTTTATTCAGCAAACTGGACGGGATAGAGAGCTTTGTTTGCTTCAAGTCCAACTTGAGTTTCATCATAAATTTTGCTTTTTCCTCGTCCAAACGTTTTTCTAATGTTTCGACTGTAATAAAAAGTAAAAAAACTTTGTGAAGATAAGTGGTTAGTTCTTTACAATTATCGTTTATGTTGGATTTCAGGTTCGCAATAAAGGGGCTACATTTCTCTGCTTTCTTCCTAACAACTCTCGTTCGCGGCATCTGGAAATATTAATTAAATTTCATTGCCAAGTTATTCAGTTAGTTCCAAATCGAACGTTCTTAAAAATTTTAAATTTATACTCACTGTTAAATGTGACGGTTAAAAGAACACTTTCAGCAACTCAAACAAAGCTTCTTTTCGAAGCGAATACGCTCAGAATTAAAAAACTGTCAATGCAAACAGCGGACACAAACTTCACAAACTCTTCGGTAACGGCCACAGAACATCAAAATAAATAACGGCTTTTAGTTCTGTCACAAAAAGTTGAAATTGGTACCAATCGTACAAAAACTAAACCTTCCAAATCTTGGGAGAAACTTTAGACCCAAAAATCACTAAAATCACACCCCAAATTTTTGTATTATAATTGATTTGCAGATGACAAAAATTTGATTCAGATTACACATTCTGGTGTATATTTAGAATGAGGAAATTATTGGATTCTATACAACTTGCCGGACAGTGGTGTATATATGGTTGCGTGTGCACAAAATTGATACAATTTCAAGCCATTTGTAATAAAAGTGGGTTTTTGATGTTTTTTTTTTATGCGATTTTTATATTATTTAATGATAATGTTATTGATGTTGCAATTTTAAAAGATTTGTCGTCAGGGATAATAAACCAAGAGGTGTTACATACAGTTTGAGATCAATTTATGAAAAATTTAAACTCGAAATTGGACAGTTCGATTATTTCGGTATAAAAAGCTGTGTTTCGCAACAATGGCAAATTGAGTAGAATTCAACATCTGACCGACAAGGCTATAAAAATATCGACTTACATAATGTGATCTCTGACCTCCGAATCTATCGCTAGCTGCAATAATTTTACTATCTCGACGGTTTAATTTCGTAAATGTCTGTATCGACAACCGATTCTCTTCTTAATTGTCGAAATGAAACTGCTAAAGTTATTTCTCGTCGTATTTTTGCAAATTTACTCCGAGACTTCTTCAGAATCGCCCTCCATTATAATTGTGGGAGCAGGACCGGCTGGAATTGCTGCCGCTACCCGACTCTTGGAAAACGGGTACACTAATGTGAGGGTGTTGGAGGCAGAGAATCGAGTCGGAGGTAGAGTCAATAGTGTATTTTTCGGAGAGGCTTTCGTTGATTTGGGGGCTGAATCGTGTCACGGTTCCAAAGACAATGTTGTACATCAGTTGGTCCAGAATTACAATGTTCTCCGTCATACTGAATATCCAACAACTGTTTATCATTCACAGAAAAAGAATATCGGGAAAAAGTTTGGAGAAGAGCTTGTTGACATTATTTTTTCTATATATGGCCCTGACGGACATAGGAACCAATCTGAAGGACGAACAGTTGGACAGTATTGCATTGACGAGTGAGTGTTTATTTCTCTTCGTTTCTGTTCTGTTCTTTAAGCTATTTTTTGTAGATTCAAACACGCGATTTACCACAAGTTTCAAAACTCTGCTGAAAAACTGCAAATTGCCAAATCTGCACTGGACCTCTTCCAGCACATTGTTCTAAGTTATGAAGGCGCGTTCTCTTGGTTTGAGTCATCAGCTATAAACGATTACACAGATTGTGCCGGCGATTTAGACCTGAATTGGAATGGTTTCGGCTACAAAACCGCGTTGGAGGCTCTCATTAAAAAATTTCCAAATCCAACCGAACAACTGCCTTTTGACCAAACAGTATTACTTAACAAAGAAGTTAACAAAGTATTTTGGTCCGAAAAATCAGCCCGCAATTTTATTGTTCTCGTCTGTACGGACAATACCATTTTCACGGCAAATCACCTCATTTTCACTCCGTCCATTGGTGTTTTAAAAGAGAAACACGACAAAATATTTTCTCCACGTTTACCCAAATCCAAGCGAGACGCAATCCAGAAAATAGGATTTGGAGCAGTGATAAAAGTGTTTATGCTTTTTGAAAACCAATGGTGGGAAAATGATTTCAAAGGTTTTCACATGATTTGGGATAAAGACGATGAAGTGCGTGTTGGTCGTGATTTTCCAGAGGGGCCCTTCAAGGTAGTAATTACCATATTTTTTGACGATAACAAAAACTTTGTAAAACAGGAGAAAAAATCGTGGGTGACGCAGATTTATTCCGTTGTGCCCGCCCCAAAAAACCCTCAAGTGTTAGTGGCATGGATCACCGGAGACATGGTCCCTGAAATTGAAAGCCTATCAAACGAAACTATGATCAGAGGTTTGAGTTTCGTGCTCGATAAATTCATAAGTCACAGATACAACATAACTGTCCCCAAGTCGATAATTCGGTTTGCTGTTTCTTCTTTTGGGGATGTTTCTTTAATTAATTATTTCAGGAGTTTTTGGCACTCGAATCCCCGCTTCAGAGGAAGTTACTCGTATCAAACTGTTGAAGCTCGAAAAAGCCGCATTACAGCAGAAATGGAACTTGCTAAGCCGCTTTTAAATAAATACGGATATCCAATTTTGCACTTTGCAGGTGAAGCAACACATCCAAGGTTTTACTCCACCGTCCATGGGGCCATAGAAACTGGATACAGAGAGGCTGACCGGATCATTAACTTTTACAAATAATTCGTTTGTATATTAAAAATTTATATTTTTGTGTTCTTACAGCTCCATTCGGTAACATCGTTTTTACATATTACCTCTGCAATTTAACATGATAACGAATATTTTTTTAAAGCCAAAATGAAAAATATATTCGATTTCAAAAGTAGTCTAAACATATTTTACCAGTTTTGCACCCATTCTATATTTTATTTGACTAAATTAAATTAAGAATAACTAATCAGAAAGTTTTGCTGTGTGTATTTTGCTACAGTTGCTAAGAAGGCGTCTTATTTTTATTTTACCCCCATGACTCGTTCAGTTTTTGTATTTTGGTTGTCAAAGAGTAACTGATTGTGTTCTAATGTTTCTTTGCCTTTTTTTTAACATGACACTGCTTCAACATGAATAATCTGAATCCCACGTCTCATATTCCCTTCCCATTTTTACTCAATCAACTTTGTATGAAGTAATAAATTCTTATTCCAGTCATCCCAATTTAATGTAATATTAACACCTTATCGTTAAGTGATTTCAGCAGATTAATATTGTTATCACGTGGGATTTCTTACTAATGTATTCTCAAAGAGTAAACTACACACGTGAAACATTTATTTAACACGAAGACTTGTTAACTTGGAATTGGTAAATGATTGTGATGTAAGTTGCCGTGGCTCCGATTACCTAAAACATCAAAATAGCTGAAATTTAAATAAATCAAGATCGATTACAGTAAATGCAAAAGAGGCATCGATTCGAAAAAGCCCAAATGCGGTGCAACCTAAATTTCGGTGTTTTATTTGAAGCTTGAAGATTCGCAACTAAAAAATTGTTATTTATGTAAGGAGGTTTTTGTTTTTAATAATTTGTTTCGCACTTTTTCTTCGCTGCGACTGTCGGAGTGAATCATGAGTCTGTTTATCCATCGAATGGTGGATTGAGCCTGAAAGCCAGATAAAAATGAAACACACTATGTTTATAATTTTTTCGAAAGCATTCTGATAACATCTTGACGCTTCTGTTATCAGAGTTTAATTGAACTCACTGACATAATTTTAAACCTATATATAAATATAGCTGACAGAAAAAGACGTCGATTCGCCTAATCATGTCTGCTCCGAAAATATGTAGATAATTTCCAAAAAATGTGCATTTGAAAATTCGTCTAAGCCAGTTCAGAACCGATCGGTTTTATTGTTTTATTACACGTGTAAGAAATCATTTTCGCTGTATCAATTAACTTTAATATCTACGAATAATTGTTAGCAAGTCTAGAGCAGCATAATATTTGTCCTTGGTCAAGATTGTCGGGACCAAGACTGAAACGCTGTTCTTATCACAAAACAAAAAAGCACGTTTTTGCAACCTAGTTTCCTATTTTTCGCTTTCACATGTCAGAATTGAATAAAATCCATGGACCACCAAACGTAAATTTTATTTTTTTTGCTAAAGTTTAATTGATTTTTCAATATATCACCAACACGTTTCTTTTTATGTGAGCATTATGTATCAGCTTAAAATTATGTTAATAAGTTTAATTACACCCAGTATTTTAGAATTTCTTACAATTTCTACAATCATAACTACAAATTTGGACACGATATTCTTACCTCACTAGAGCTAATCTGACCAGAAACAGACTTTCTAGCCAGCTCGTAAATCCGGAACAATGCCCAAAACAACCATCCAAGCGTTGAAACCGGACGTACAAAAATCTAAAAGTAATTTCCATAATCAGTTTAATATTGCAACTATTTCAAATAATAATAATAATAATTTAAATTTAGTATATTTCTCTGGACCCACTTTCCTATTGTTGAATTATTATTAATCTATATATATAAAGCAAAGTGTCCTCACTGACACACTCATCTACACACTCACTGATTCATAATCAACCCACAGCCCAAACCGTGAGGGCTTGAAATTTTAGACACGGGATTTTACGAAATTCGGTCCGGTTCCTTTGTAATTCAATAAAAACCGGATAAAATAAACAATAAATGATCGGCTCGCGGAGACCGTGTTTATGTTAGAAGCATGTATCTATCGACGACGGGCCGACCTGTTTACATTAAAAGCACTTATTTAACCTAAACAATTTCAACGTCGAGTTTCTGCTTTCGTGACCGTACTTTTGCCGTACCTAGCGAGGCGCAGATATTTCAATTATAATTTTGATTTCAATTATAATGTCGATCCGTGGCTCAATTAAAAATTACCAAACCACTCCAAATTTAATCCGTTTACATTAAACATCCCCAAATATCCCTTACCATTGCAAACTTTACCAAATCAACCCCAAAAAATTCCCGAATTACGCCAAACTAACATAAACTAGATCCGTTATCTTATATCATCCCTTACCATACCTTAGCAACCCCAACTAACTTCAATCACTGTAAAATAAAACAAAATGAAGGTAAAAAGTAGGGGAAGGTAAAAATAAGGGAAGGTAAAAAGTAGGGGAAGGTAAAAAGTAGGGGAAGATAAAAAGTAGGGGAAGGTTAAAAGTAGGGGAAGGTAGGAAGGAGGGGAAGGTAGAAAGTAGGGGAAGGTAGGAAAGAGGAGAAGGTAGGAAAGAGGGGAAGGCAGAAAGGAGGAGAAGGTATAAAGTAGGGAAAGGTGGTAAAATTTTGAGTAAAAATGGTCATTTTTTAATGGTAAAATTTTTATTTAAAATACTACAATATTTAGACTTGAAATTACTATAAATGATAAAATTGGGAGCAAAAAATGGCCAACGACTCAATCGCAAATTGCTAAAGTTTTGGGAAAAAATTGTTAAATAACAGGTAGGAACGAGGGGAAAGTAAAAATAGGGGAAGGTAAAAAGTAGGGGAAGGTAAAAATAGGGGAAGGTAAAAAGTAGGGGAAGGTTAAAAGTAGGGGAAGGTAGGAAGGAGGGGAAGGTAGAAAGGAGGGGAAGGTATGAAGTAGGGGAAGGTAGGAAAGAAGGGAAGGCAGAAAGGAGGAGAAGGCAAAAAGTAAAAAGGTGGTAAAATTTTGAGTAAAAATGGTTATTTTTTAATGGTAAAATTTTTATCTAAAATACTACAAAATTTAGACTTGAAATTACTATAAATGATAAAATTGGGAGGAAAAAATGGCCAACGACTCAATCGCAAATTGCTAAAGTTTTGGGAAAAAATTGTTAAATAACAGGTAGGAACGAGGGGAAAGTAAAAATAGGGGAAGGTAAAAAGTAGGGGAAGGTAAAAATAGCGGAAGGTAAAAAGTAGGGGAAGGTAAAAAGTAGGGGAAGATAAAATGTAGGGGAAGGTTAAAAGAAGGGGAAGGTAAGAAGGAGGGGAAGGTAGAAAGAAGGGGAAGGTAGGAAAGAGGGGAAGGTAGGAAAGAGGGGAAGGCAGAAAGGAGGAGAAGGTATAAAGTAGGGAAAGGTGGTAAAATTTTGAGTAAAAATGGTCATTTTTTAATGGTAAAATTTTTATTTAAAATACTACAAAATTTAGACTTGAAATTACTATGAATTATAAAATTGGGAGGAAAAAATGGCCAACGACTCAATCGCAAATTGCTAAAGTTTTGGGAAAAAATTGTTAAATAACAGGTAGGAACGAGGGGAAAGTAAAAATAGGGGAAGGTAAAAAGTAGGGGAAGGTACAAAGTAGGGGAAGGTTAAAAGTAGGGGAAGGTAGGAAGGAGGGGAAGGTAGAAAGGAGGGGAAGGTAGAAAGGAGGGAAAGGTAGAAAGTAGGGGAAGGTAGGAAAGAGGGGAAGGCAGAAAGGAGGAGAAGGTAGAAAGTAGGGAAAAATGGTAAAATTTTGAGTAAAAATGGTCATTTTTTAATGGTAAAATTTTTATTTAAAATACTACAAAATTTAGACTTGAAATTACTATAAATGATAAAATTGGGAAGAAAAAATGGCCAACGACTCAATCGCAAATTGCTAAAGTTTTTGGAAAAAATTGTTAAATAACAGGTAGGAACGAGGGGAAAGTAAAAATAGGGGAAGGTAAAAAGTAGGGGATAGTAAA
Organism: Eledona agricola; assembly: GCA_964023215.1. Lineage (NCBI taxonomy): Eukaryota > Metazoa > Arthropoda > Insecta > Coleoptera > Tenebrionidae > Eledona > Eledona agricola. The sequence goes on from OZ026856.1 coordinate 1,274,375, forward strand.
AATAAGGGAAGGTACAAAGTAGGGGAAGATAAAAAGTAGGGGAAGGTTAAAAGTAGGGGAAGGTAGGAAGGAGGGGAGGGTAGAAAGTAGGGGAAGGTAGGAAAGAGGGGAAGGCAGAAAGGAGGAGAAGGTAGAATTTAGGGAAAGGTGGTAAAATTTTGAGTAAAAATGGTAATTTTTTAATGGTAAAATTTTTATCTAAAATACTACAAAATTTAGACATGAAATTACTATAAATGATAAAATTGGGAGGAAAAAATGGCCAACGACTCAATCGCAAATTGCTAAAGTTTTGGGAAAAAATTGTTAAATAACAGGTAGGAACGAGGGGAAAGTAAAAATAGGGGAAAGTAAAAAGTAGGGGAAGGTAAAAAGTAGGGGAAGGTAAAAAGTAGGGGAAGGTAAAAATAGGGGAAGGTAAAAAGTAGGGAAAGGAAAAAAGTAGGGGAAGATAAAAAGTAGGGGAAGGTTAAAAGTAGGGGAAGGTAGGAAGGAGGGGGAGGTAGAAAGTAGAAGAAGGTAGGAAAGAGGGGAAGGCAGAAAGGAGGAGAAGGTAGAAAGTAGGGAAAAATGGTAAAATTTTGAGTAAAAATGGTCATTTTTTAATGGTAAAATTTTTATCTAAAATTCTACAATATTTAGACTTGAAATTACTATAAATGATAAAATTGGGAGGAAAAAACGGCCAACGACTCAATCGCAAATTGCTAAAGTTTTGGGAAAAAATTGTTAAATAACAGGTAGGAACGAGGGGAAAGTAAAAATAGGGGAAGGTAAAAAATAGGGGAAGGTAAAAAGTAGGGGAAGGTAAAAAGTAGGGGAAGATAAAAAGTAGGAGAAGGTTAAAAGTAGGGGAAGGTAGGAAGGAGGGAAAGGTAGGAAAGAGGGGAAGGCAGAAAGGAGGAGAAGGTAGAAACTAGGGAAAGGTGGTAAAATTTTGAGTAAAAATGATCATTTTTTAATGGTAAAATTTTTATTTAAAATACTACAAAATTTAGACTTGAAATTACTATAAATGATAAAATTGGAAGGAAAAAATGGCCAACGACTCAATCGCAAATTGCTAAAGTTTTGGGAAAAAATTGTTAAATAACAGGTAGGAACGAGGGGAAAGTAAAAATAGGGGAAGGTAAAAAGTAGGGGAAGGTAAAAAGTAGGGGAAGGTAAAAAGTAGGAAAAGGTAAAAAGTAGGGGAAGGTTAAAAGTAGGGGAAGGTAGGAAAGAGGGGAAGGTAGAAAGTAGGGTAAGGTAGGAAAGAGGGGAAGGCAGAAAGGAGGAGAAAGTAGAAAGTAGGGAAAGGTGGTAAAATTTTGAGTAAAAATGGTCATTTTTTAATGGTAAAATTTTTATCTAAAATACTACAAAATTTAGACTTGAAATTACTATAAATGATAAAATTGGGAGGAAAAAATGGCCAACGACTCAATCGCAAATTGCTAAAGTTTTGGGAAAAAATTGTTAAATAACAGGTAGGAACGAGGGGAAAGTGAAAATAGGGGAAGGTAAAAATAGGGGAAGGTAAAAAGTAGGGGAAGGTAAAAAGTAGGGGAAGATAAAAAGTAGGAGAAGGTTAAAAGTAGGGGAAGGTAGGAAGGAGGGAAAGGTAGGAAAGAGGGGAAGGCAGAAAGGAGGAGAAGGTAGAAACTAGGGAAAGGTGGTAAAATTTTGAGTAAAAATGATCATTTTTTAATGGTAAAATTTTTATTTAAAATACTACAAAATTTAGACTTGAAATTACTATAAATGATAAAATTGGAAGGAAAAAATGGCCAACGACTCAATCGCAAATTGCTAAAGTTTTGGGAAAAAATTGTTAAATAACAGGTAGGAACGAGGGGAAAGTAAAAATAGGGGAAGGTAAAAAGTAGGGGAAGGTAAAAAGTAGGGGAAGGTAAAAAGTAGGAAAAGGTAAAAAGTAGGGGAAGGTTAAAAGTAGGGGAAGGTAGGAAAGAGGGGAAGGTAGAAAGTAGGGGAAGGTAGGAAAGAGGGGAAGGCAGAAAGGAGGAGAAAGTAGAAAGTAGGGAAAGGTGGTAAAATTTTGAGTAAAAATGGTCATTTTTTAATGGTAAAATTTTTATCTAAAATTCTACAATATTTAGACTTGAAATTACTATAAATGATAAAATTGGGAGGAAAAAACGGCCAACGACTCAATCGCAAATTGCTAAAGTTTTGGGAAAAAATTGTTAAATAACAGGTAGGAACGAGGGGAAAGTAAAAATAGGGGAAGGTAAAAAATAGGGGAAGGTAAAAATAGGGGAAGGTAAAAAGTAGGGAAAGGTAAAAAGTAGGGGAAGATAAAAAGTAGGGGAAGGTTAAAAGTAGGGGAAGGTAGGAAGGAGGAGAAGGTAGAAAGAAGGGGAAGGTAGGAAAGAGGGGAAGGTAGGAAAGAGGGGAAGGCAGAAAGGAGGAGAAGGTATAAAGTAGGTAAAGGTGGTAAAATTTTGAGTAAAAATGGTCATTTTTTAATGGTAAAATTTTTATCTAAAATACTACAAAATTTAGACTTAAAATGACCATAAATGATAAAATTGGGAGGAAAAAATGGCCAACGACTCAATCGCAAATTGCTAAAGTTTTGGGAAAAAATTGTTAAATAACAGGTAGGAACGAGGGGAAAGTAAAAATAGGGGAAGGTAAAAAGTAGGGGAAGGTAAAAATAGGGGAAGGTAAAAAGTAGGGGAAGGTAAAAAGTAGGGGAAGATAAAAAGTAGGGGAAGGTTAAAAGTAGGGGAAGGTGGGAAGGTAGGAAGGAGGGGAAGGTAGGAAAGAGGGGAAGGCAGAAAGGAGGAGAAGGTAGAAAGTAGGGAAAGGTGGTAAAATTTTGAGTAAAAATGGTCATTTTTTAATGGTAAAATTTGTATTTAAAATACTACAATATTTAGACTTGAAATTACTATAAATGATAAAATTGGGAGGAAAAAATGGCCAACGACTCAATCGCAAATTGCTAAAGTTTTGGGAAAAAATTGTTAAATAACAGGTAGGAACGAGGGGAAAGTAAAAATAGGGGAAGGTAAAAAGTAGGGGAAGGTAAAAATAGGGGAAGGTAAAAAGTAGGGGAAGGTAAAAAGTAGGGGAAGATAAAAAGTAGGGGAAGGTTAAAAGTAGGGGAAGGTAGAAAGTAGGGGAAGGTAGGAAAGAGGAGAAGGCAGAAAGGAGGAGAAGGCAGAAAGTAGGGAAAGGTGGTAAAATTTTGAGTAAAAATGGTCATTTTTTAATGGTAAAATTTTTATCTAAAATACTACAAAATTTAGACTTAAAATTACCATAAATGATAAAATTGGGAGGAAAAAATGGCCAACGACTCAATCGCAAATTGCTAAAGTTTTGGGAAAAAATTGTTAAATAACAGGTAGGAACGAGGGGAAAGTAAAAATAGGGGAAGGTAAAAAGTAGGGGAAGGTAAAAATAGGGGAAGGTAAAAATAGGGGAAGGTACAAAGTAGGGAATATAAAAAGTAGGGGAAGGTTAAAAGTAGGGGAAGGTAGGAAGGAGGGGAGGGTAGAAAGTAGGGGAAGGTAGGAAAGAGGGGAAGGCAGAAAGGAGGAGAAGGTAGAAAGTAGGGAAAGGTGGTAAAATTTTGAGTAAACATGGTCATTTTTTAATGGTAAAATTTTTATATAAAATACTACAATATTTAGACTTGAAATTACTATAAATGATAAAATTGGGAGGAAAAAATGGCCAACGACTCAATCGCAAATTGCTAAAATTTTGGGAAAAAATTGTTAAATATTAGGTAGGAAGGAGGGGAAAGTAAAAAGTTGGGGAAGGTAAAAAGTCGGGGAAGATAAAAAGTAGGGGAAGATAAAAAGTAGGGGAAGGTAAAAAGTAGGGGAAAGTAGGAAGGAGGGGAAGGAAGAAAGTAGGAAAAGGTAGAAAAGAGGGGAAGGCAAAGAGGAGAAGGTAGAAAGTAGGGAAAGGTGGTAAAATTTTAAGTAAAAATGGTCATTTTTTAAAGGTAAAATTTTTATTTAAAATACTACAATATTTAGACTTGAAATTACTATAAATGATAAAATTGGGAGGAAAAAATTGCCAACGACTCAATCACAAATTGCTATAGTTTTGGGAAAAAATTGTTAAATATCAGGTAGGAAGGAGGGAAAAGTAAAAATAGGGGAAGGTAAAAAGTAGGGGAAGGTAGGAAGGAGGGGAAGGTAGAAAGTAGGGAAAGGTGGTAAAATTTTGAGTAAAAATGGTCATTTTTTAATGGTAAAATTTTTATCTAAAATACTACAATATTTAGACTTGAAATTACTATAAATGATAAAATTGGGAGGAAAAAATGGCCAACGACTCAATCGCAAATTGGTAAAGTTTTGGGAAAAAATTGTTATATATCAGGTAGGAAGAAGGGGAAAGTAAAAATAGGGGAAGGTAAATAGTAGGGAAAGATAAAAAGTAGGGGAAGGTTAAAAGTAGGGGAAAGTAGGAAAGAGGGGAACAAGAAAGGAGCAGAAGATAGAAAGTAGGGAAAGGTGGTAAAATTTTGAGTAAAAATGGTCATTTTTTAATGGTAAAATTTTAATCTAAAATACTACAATATTTAGACTTGAAATTACTATAAATGATAAAATTGGGTGGAAAAATTGGCCAACAACTCAATCGCAAATTGCTAAAATTTTGGGAAAAAAGAAGGGGAAAGTAAAAATAGGGGAAGGTAAAAAGTAGAGGAAGGTAAAAGTAGGGGAAGATAAAAAGTAAGGGAAGATAAAAAGTAGGGGAAGGTCATGTGCGTCCTGAACATCGGTGACTGCTGAGAGCGTCAGGTCTCTCAGCTGTCAGCTTTTCACTGTCAGCTCTCAGCAGGCAGAGACTCTGAATGCTCAGGATGCGCGGGACGCTCAAGATACTAAGGATACTCAGGACGGTCAGGATACTCAGGATGCTCAGGATAAGTTCCTGAGAATCCTGAGCAATTAAGCATCCTGACCGCCCTGAGCATATGTGACTGCTGAGAGCTTAGAGCGTCTGGTCTCTAAGTTCAGTTCAGAAGGAGATAATTATGCTGAAGAGTTTGTTCATTTTGAAGATAACTCGAAATCATCTACATACTGTTCTGTTTGTGAGATGACTGCAGCAGGAGAAATGTCTCCATTGTGTTTTCAACTTTATCATAACATGATCAGCTAATTTGTAAACTTGGATTTACCCGAAAATGTTCTAACATTAATTTCGATTTCCTGGAATTGCTTATACAACACCTCCAAACTGCGTCTTTGCCTAAATAGTCTATTCAAGATTTTTCATCTCAGGTATCAACCAAGGTATATATCCTCTTTGTCCAAATGATATTGAAGTACCCGGTTCTGGTAACGCAGGTTAATTTCAGCAAATTTATTTATTTTGTGATTGGAAAAGTAGAGCATTCCTGTTTAATTGTATTATAATGTCCATTAGTCAACATCAGCAATACACCACTTTTGTCAACACTGCGTTTAAATAAATCTACGTCCGGGCAACGCCGGGTACATTCAGCTAGTAATTTATAAAATACGACTTACACTGTAGTAGCAGTAACAGAATGCGAACACAATTGTGTTAAATTGAATAAGACTTCCTATGATTAGAAGAAATCCAAACAACTTGTTTATTGTGTTAAACAAGTCACACAACTCATCATGGCAGCGAGCACAAGAATCGATCAGTTTGTCCCGACATCCTGCAACACATATAAGAAATACTCTAATTGGAAAACGCATAATTTTACTTCTTCTGACTTCAACACAAAGACTGTTGTTCAACACCAAACTTCGATTCAGTTTTTTCAGTATTGTATTTAGTGCGCGAAAGCGCTCCTGTAGGATCAAATTAGTTATAACGAACTGACTTTCGCCGTGATGAACGAGCATAAAAGAAAACAAGTGACAAATAATGAGCGCCGGCGAAAGAGGCTCGATGTTTTCTCTTGGTATATTCCACAGTTCTAGGAACACGATAAAAGATATGAAAACTGGACCGCATAAATTCACAACCAAATACTGGAAAAACTCTGTCTTGTAGTGAAATTTGTGGCCCAGATTCGTAAACAATCTGTCAAGTGTTGCGACTCTGTTGAAGAAATCTTTAAATAAACTTTTGTTTCGACTGCTGAGGAAATATGTAGAATACACGACGAAAACTCCAACAAGCGTCACTACTAGAATTAAGAGTTTGGCGAAAGTGTTAAAATTATACGTTCTTCCATTCGTGACGGGATTGGTTCCTTGACTTGCCAAATACAACACAATCGAGTACACGACCGCATACGCTGCAATAATCAAAGTGCAATTTTTGTTTGTTTTCACAACTTGTCTGCGTTTATCGAAAAATATTGGGAAAACTCCGATTAAAAACGACAAGTGAATGCTTATTGAAGCACTGTAAAAGATATTGCTTCCGCCCATTGTGACACTAAACTGATACATAAAGTAAATTGAACCAGGTATTCAAAAGTTCTTGTCTCAAGGGAACCGTTAGCTTTATCAGCGATTTTAATTAAAAACACATTAACAGTGCAGAACATTGACCTACACCTTTCTCACACGCAAAGTCTGAGTCATTTGGCCACATAAGCTTCTAACTAGCAACAAACTTGGCTTTTCAAACCTACAGACAATGACAATGTGGCTGCGTCACCTAATTTAATGGAAAATGATAAATACAATTCCTAGAAAGTTACTATTATAACTCAAAGATTGTGGTATTAAAAGACTAATAAAACACGTCAAACATTTTCTATAGAAAGGTAAACACAAACGCATATAGATAGAAAAGTTACAATTCTTTTATTAAAATCACAGCAAGGGTCAGATGTTAGAAATAAATATTTCCCCGGTGTGACGTTGCGATGTTGACACCGTGAGAAGAGGAGACAGAACAGCTGCACACACCGGGTGTGGTTAAATTTTACTTCTTTTTTGGAAAGCTAGTTTCGTAATCTTGGAACGTAACAATGCAACGATTAAAAAACAGATGTTGCATTCGTAAAATGAGAGATGCTGCCCGCAGCTAAATTAATTCGATTTTAATTTTAGTCCTTCGTATTGGTCCGCTTGGTGCGATTTGTATTTTAAGATGTGTTAATTCGCGATATGTTGAAAATTTAACAATATTTTCAATAAATTCATCAAACCAATAAATATTTCCTACGAGTGACTGACCTGCATTTTTGAAATTAATTTAGTATTTTTTTAATCTTATTGTTATCGAACAAACATGTTTCGTCACATGTAGTGTCCTGTTTGAAACAGGTGCAGATACAGATGAGATACTTATTTCTTTTTAAAACTTCTAAACATGACTCGTGCGTCATAGATTTATAATGAATGAAGCAAATTATAATATCCAGTTATTTGAGCAAAAGAGATCGGGTTTACGCCGAAAAAACTTCTTGTTGCAAAAATGCAAGCGCTTTTAAAAACCGCTCTTTGTTTCGAGGAAATGTAAAATAAGCTGTACCATATGTCTTCTGTAACTAGTAATACCTGGATACTGCTTGGATAATTAGTATATAAGTAAACTGTAAATCGCATTTTCACTGTTTCCAAATTTTTGATTATGAAGCTTCAAACTTTTAATTTTAGTATTTCGTACCATTTACGTGTCTATCTATACCTATACTGTTTTCTTTATTTTATTTATTTTATTTAACCCTTCAAGGATTTCGGTATTTTTACCTGCTGACGCAACCAACAAATAATTGAAAGGACCACGTAATCCAGGTATAAATATTTATAAGAGATCTTGGGTATCAACGCGATTTTCGGTTTAGAATGATAACTAAATTGTGCAATACTAAACTGGCAAGGCGGCAATTTCTCTTATGTCCAGCACGAATTTACTTTAATTTTAATTAAGAAATGTCAAGCATCTCCTATTTTACAGGGATGTGATATATTAAGATTAATTATGAAATACATACATAGGTACAATTTTTTTTTTGTCGGCGCACAAATTTTTTATGACTAAAAAACTTGCAGATACACTGACATTTTATTTTATGCAGACGATTTTTCATCCACGTGCTTTTTTTCATACTCTCTTAAAGTAATTTTACACATACTCAGATGGTATGCTTTATTTGATCGAAAACACTAAATGTAAATGAAGCAATGACAAGATCAAATATTTTAATAAATTTTGTACAAAATTAAAGTGTGCTTTATTAAAGTTTTTTATTTATCCTTTTTTTTTAATCAGCAAATTTGATCTTCCGAACTTAACATTCTTGCACCATTCTAGTTTAAAAAAAAATTATTACATTTCTCCTCCTTGTACGATTTTTATTATTAGTCGTTATTTATAAAGAATTTGTGATTGCAATTTGATTTGAATTTTTCAATAACAAGTACTTCATTTGATTGATATCAATGAAAGTAATAGTAGTAGAACAATGAGACCACATTATTTCAATAGATTATGCAAAATTCAACGCTTTCTCGTGTTTACTCTATCAAATTTGATGAAAAAACATACATCTACATCAAAATGTTATTCATATTAGTATACGGAAAATTTCACAAAGTAGCATCTTCATGAATTGAAATATGTACATAGTAGATAATTCATGTTTGTAACAAATTTGATATCAATTTTTTGACCATCAGATGATGCTTAACTTAATTGAAAGCAATTTCCTATTATCACATGATAGAAGGACCACGTATAGATGGTGGAAAATATAATGTGGGTAACTGGATGTCTGCGTCTAATGAAATTGAATGACAAACATCAACATATTTATAGCATTGTTATCGTCAGATTAGAATCGGGAAAGTTTCACACAAAGTAGTGACTTCGTAATTAAAAATATGAACTTTTCCTATCGAAGCATCATCCACTGACAACTGCCATATTTTTCTGACCATGAATCATTCATTTTGTGTTGTGTCACAACATGGCGCAATTAACGGAAAAATAGTTCCTTTTTCAATAATTTATTGTACGTAATGACCAAACCGCTGAATTATTCACATATTTACTTAAACATCAACGATTTGAACGATTTTTCTACGGATAATAACTTATTTTTTCTCGTTTAGTCAACGGAACCTCCATTAGAGGTGGAATATTCCAGAAACTACGTAGCAGTTCTCTCGGGCAAAATCTCGTGTCACGTTGAATGAAATGGGCATGTAAATGGTATGAGATGGAGTGAGACACCGTCAGTGTCGTGCTCATAAAATTACTTCGTTCTAAATTGCTACGAAATCAATACTCGACCGGGGCAAGCTACGCCGCGTCATGTTCTAGAATAATCTGGTGGAAGGGATGAGTGTATAAAACCCTACTCGCTGGGAGAAAATTTCAAGTTGTAGTGAAATCGTACGTACGATTGTGTGTGAGCTGGCTCCCTCGAAGATGGCATCGCTGGAAGGCTTTGTATACTAAGTATAGCCCCTTAGATATCGTATCACAGAGACGATTTATAGCGTTAATTTCCGTCCCTCCGAGCATTCTCTTGCTTGAATTTTGTGCGTCACCGATTGTTCTATTTAAAACTGGCCAACTTTAAATAGAAAAATCCGAGATATTGGGGATGGCTACAACATCCCCATGCAAAATTTGCAAGTAGAACCTGATAATGACATGTCTTCGTCGATTTTTTTCGTGTGAATGTTGTTGGTTAATTTCAGAGCTCGTATTCCAATATGGCGCCTAGGGCGCGGTCGCCATCATGTTTTAGTCACGTAGACACAATATCGCAAATAGAGAGGCTAATATCAGCAATTAACGGTATAAAGGGCGAAAAGGTAGCACTCAAATTGACGGCGCACAAAGTATCGCTGCTTCTCGATCACCACCATCGTCGCCGCCGATTATTTCCTTTTAATAGATTTTTCTAGATAGTTGTCAGTCAGCGATGGGGTGTCGAAGTACATAAATGGATGTGTGGCGGGTTTAGTAAACGTTACTCGGAAAGGATTCATCCCTTAGTCTCCCCCCGTTGTACGAGCTAAATTGTGATTTTTCGTGGCGAGGTCGTCGGACATTGAGTTTGAAATTAATTGTGACGTGCCTTCTTACATTGACTATATTATTATTATTATTATTTATTTACTATTATTATTATCATCATCCATGTTCTACTAACACTTATTAGCAATCTCTAAAACATTCCTCTTAGTGTTTTTATATTTTGATGAAAAAATCTTTTGAAAATATTGATGGCGTTTGTACATTTCACACCAAATAACTATCAATAAAGTATAATTACAATTCCATTACCTACTATTAGTTCTAAGTTGTTCAATTAATATCTACCAATCTATCTCCTTATGCATAAAATGAAAAGAAAAAATACAAACAATGCATTGTTACTAATTGGATATAACGATAATGTGGGAAGCAAATTCCTACAATAGAATCAAGAAATCATCTTTGAAAACCGGGGCCAAACTGTTAAGAGTAAGTACTTGTTTTTAGATATAAACTTTTACGTTGATTTGTTTTATAATAGGATAGTTTTAACACTTAGCCTTAAAGATATTGCGACAGAAAGCATGCTTGCGTTGAAATACTACAACAATGCGCCATTAAATAACGCCCCCTTATAAGCGGTTGAAAATGTGCTGTTTTGAATACGATTTAAAAAATGCGGTTGCGCTCGTACGTTTTTTATTATGTTGCGGATTGCGTAAAGTAATATGAAAAATATAAATTTAAAACGAATGCCACAAAATGCGTTAAATGAGAAAACTATTGCGCGCTTGAAATTTTGAAGGCTTGAAAAATGAACTGAACATAGCGGTATAGTTTTATGTAAAAATTATTTGAAAATGAAACGAATGTGTTTTCTAATGCGACAATCAGGGAAAAATAGACAAAAATAATGTGAATATCATAAAAATTAAATACAAAAATCAGCTGAAACTGTGATGCTATTTGTGATCATCAGAGCTACTTATAATACTTAACGAAAATAAAATTCTGAGCGCGTGAGAATAGACAATATAAACATACAGAACAGAAATTTATTTCTAATTTCCAATATCTGACTAAATATAAATCGTCATATGATTCGAGGAAATTATTATTTGCGTATTACAGACGAGAAAGAAATAGTCTTATGTTTTCTAATTATGCTGTTAGCGGAATAAGAGTTTGTAGGATTTAGCGGACTTTACCCGAAATATAAATTTTGCGTCAAAACGACGCGATGGGCATGAATATGCACCACACATTTAATGTGTTATCAATATTATTACAAATGAAAATATTATTTTATGCTAGGGAAAATGACATACATATCTAAGTACCGGTTTCGTCGAAATTTAAGAAATCATAGATTCCAAATGTTGGTTCTATTGTTGCCTACGTATTGCAGATGAAAAGGAAGTAGTTTTATGCTGTCTAATTAGCATAATAAGTGTTTTAGCATTTGGCGCATATTCAAAGTTGTACGGAAAATATGCACTACATATTTTCTTCACTCGATATATACATTTTGCGTCAAAACAACCATGGGCATGAATATGCATGTCATCAAGATTGTTACAAATGAAAATATTATTTTATACCAGCGATGATGACAAATTTCTAAGTACCGGTTGCGTCGAAATTTAAGAAAACATAGATTCCAAATGTTGGTTCTATTGCTGCTTACGTAGATGAAAAGGAAGTACTTTTATCCCGTCTAATTATGTTCTTAGCGTAATAAGTGTTTTAGCATTTGGCGCATATTCAAAGTTGCACAGAAAATATGCACTACATACTTATTTTAAGTATAAATTATCTATCGAATTGTAAAAGAAAACTTCTTTTCCACTTACGACTGCGTGGAAATTTTAAATGTTATGAAAATTGCCGAAAAATTATAAATATTTATGCGATCGCAAAATATTGTTGTCTCATCTACGTATTGCGTATATGCATAGATGAAACGGAAATAGTCATATTTTATAATAATGCTGTTAGCGCACTGTGTTTTCAATATTGGGCGAATTATTTATAATTGCAATCGAAATAAGAATTTTTCGTCGGAACGATGTGAACAAATGCCTACATATTTCTAGTCTAAATGAAATTGTATCGTCGCATACGTAATAGCACTTAAATTATATCGAAATTGCTGATTTATTATCGAAAATGAAAAACATCATACACAATGGTTGCAGAGCGTATTCCAATATCCGTATATTCCAATTACGTGAAATTATAAGCGAAATAATGAAACCAGGTCGTAAATAAATGAAGTATTGGACTAATATGTTCAGGGTTATAATAAATAAATAAATTTTTAAAACTACATAACTATATACACCATATAAATGTATTACTAGTACAATAAAGTTTGTGTTGATAAAGAGGGAAACTTATTATTTACGTACTGACTTCAATTATTGTTCATTGAACCACCGAATAATTATTGTAAATTTGCGCTTTTTGGAATGTGGCAACAGGTTAACGCACGAGTGACGAATGAGTAGAAATGTAGTTATATATATGCTAAAAATGGGCTGTATATATTTAGATACAAGATTGCGTAAACTAATTGCTTCCGAGTCCTGAAAAGAAAGCAACGTTCTTCAGGTAACCAAAAAGCACTTTATGAAAATAGAAATGCGTTGTGAACATTTAGCATTATGGACTACAATAATGCATAATCTAATTGACTAGTTGTGGCTTTATAAAAAGCAAATTAAGCTTTTTATTGTTTAATTTGTTGTTTGAATGCAGCTAAATGTAGATACTGAATTAAATTGTTTAACATTCGTTTAAGACACAATTTGTTGAACGGATTCACATTTGTTGCATTTTGCATTTTTGTGGTGATTTTTGCATCTTTTTGTGTAGAAGCTTTGTCATTAATAGGGGTTTGGGTGTTATGGTTGCACGTTCCAAATTTATTACTTTATTATTAACACCATATAACATTGTGGAGTTAAGTTGTAATGTTTTTTTTATATTTTTTATTCACATTTATTCAATTTTTTATATGTGTACGTGTGTTACTTAAAACGAGTCCAAGGCGTTTGGACAATAAGATTTTAAAAACGAACAAATTTTGACTATACTAAATTTGTAAAAAATACTGTGTCTGCATAAATTATTATTTCATTTCTGTATATACTGTCGATATTGATATTATAAAAGAAACGGAAATTCTGACATCTAATAATGACAACAATTATCCAGTTATAAATGCGTTTTTACGGTGCCAGAACAAATATTTTATGAAACATAATATGACGAAACCTCAGCACCACAGAAATAGCAATATGAAAAATAATTAAACAAATGGTTTTGTACGAAATTATATACTTTTATAAAATAATAAAAATTATTCGGATGGAGAACATTGTCATGCGCTGCAAGTGCAAATTCTTTATTTTCTGTATTTTAAGTTGTAACACGCGGCGGTATATTAACATCTACATCAGTAATATTTAGAATTAGTTTGTTGCACATTCCAAAATAATATTGATTAGTCGTTAGTACTGCTTTGTTTACAATTAATTTATTGATGGTTGCACTATTAATAATTGTTTTAACTACTCACCTCTGTCATGAACCACAACAAAGAGTTATTTTCTTGCATCTGTCCTTTCTGCTTGCTTTAAGAATGTTACACGACGCATCATTCGATTTTTCACTTTAACGTTTATTTTTAGAATAAGGCTGTTGTTGATAACCACGAGCATTAGGGTTACGTAAATGAAAAATATCGAAAACATATTTTATACATTTGAACTTATTCTGTGATTTCAAAAACGTCAAATAAAAATACATTCGTTGGTATCTTCCAGAATTTGTACCATTTCAATAGATATCCATAATAAATAGAAAAATCAAAATCCAGAATAGTTTGTAGTATTTTTAAATAGAGACAGCACTATTTTATATTTTCGTACCTATGCAATAGAGAAAGGGAACAAAGCGTTGAACGTGAAATGTAATTTTGCGAATGCTAAATGAGAACCATTTTTGATATGACCATCAACTGTGCTTATACACTCGAGCGTTAAAATTGAATAAACGTAGAAAACATGTAAACAGAAGTTCTACAAAACCTTACATTTTATACCAATTTATATTATTTGACAACCAAAGCGAAGGTATGGCGTCGACTAATTAAATAAGCAAAAAATTAGTTGTCCCATGGAACTAATATTATGCAACGGCTCCTGTGTTTTTATGTGGCCATCTAAGGCTCAAAGTTTATAACAGGTACTGTTCTCGTTTGAGTAAATTCCACCGTCACTGAAGAATGACAATTGTAGAACAGAAAACGAAAAGTGTAGAAGATAAAATGTAAAAATTTTGTATAATATGTCCTTTACAGTATAGAGTTTACTCCAAGCGGTTAAAATATGAAATATATATTCAAGAATCCAAGCGCAGTTACATGATATCATATTTTTGTGGTTAGCAATTTAATTGGATTACAATAGACTAATAATGGGTCATTCTTTAGATGCCCGATCTTATTATTGTACAGCTTTCCAAAAGGCTTGATTTGCAATTACCACTTCTTTAGATCTGTCTGGCTGTTATACCTAACTTGCTTTGCAGTACCTACTTTGCACACATTCGTTAAATGCTTTCAATTTGTTGTATAATATGCTGTAATTGATGTTTATAGTAACAATGGGCTTGTGAAACAATTCGTAACACAATCCAAATTTTTATCGAAGTAAAATAACGAATTTAATAAAAAAATTAAGTTATAACAAACACCTATGTGGTACCTCTATTAATGGAATAAAATTTAATTTATATATGTGTGCAAAAATATGTGTATTAAGTGTGTAGACTTATAGTGTAATATCTTGTATAGTATATGTTCCAAACAAGCTATAATTACTTAACGTTATTACGTTCTTGTTGCTTAGATTTGATCTTTATTTTTACAAAGAAACATTTTAAGAATATGTACAAGTATCGTTATAGTCCTAAGATTTAGCAGTATGTAACTGCTACAATTCAAGCAATTTGCTAACGTTCCCTTCGTAAAAATCTCATTCATAAATATGAGAATTATTCTTGCAAAATATTTTTAGTTACTGAAATCTAGTCTATGTTTTATGGCAATATCTATTAATGGACTAACACTTATTGTTCAATTTATTTGCTTCTTATAACTCAAGACGCACCTTTAACATCACCAGCAACATTGGACTTCAAATATGAACACAGCCCTGCATGATTTTATTCGGTCTTAACTGGGGGCTTAAGAATTTTGGCGATTTGCTTGATAATGTGTTGAATATTTTAAGTGTGGAATCGTAATCGTTCGCTTTGTCCTATGTATGTTTAAAATGTATGTTTAATGCTTGACTTTCGAACTGCGTTTTGGTGAAGGCATTATGTAAGTAAGTTATAATTATATCGTTACTAAAAATGCGGAACAGAATATTGTTTATGAACAGTTTTGTATGCGGTACAATTATAATTTATTTAATTTGGTTTTGCATGAAGAATAAGCTATAGTAGATTGTAAAACATAACAAATTGTGTATTTGTTGTTGTACAAATGGTCTCAATTCATCTTTACTACGATCAGCAGCAAGTGTGTGCCAGTTTGAACTAGGATTTTGTTTGAGGTACAAAATTAGCTTTTGGTAGTGAATGTTAAAGGCAGTTGGCAGCATTGTGAGTAAATAACGACCTTTACTGAGTCATGTAAAGTAATTAAGTTAAGTTAATTTATTTACATTCCACTCTTTAAAATTAAACTAATGGTATGGCAAAATTGATTGAGAGAAAAATATATTTTATTATGCCAAGTTGATTATGACAAGTGTTAATGACAGGGCAAAAAAATTCAAAATTTAAATTTAACAAAAGGATAACCAGAAATGAACTGGACAAAGTTAAAATCCACACATAGAATCTACAGCTATATGGAAAAAAATGCGTATAAATAAGACGAAAATTAAAAAATACGCATTTCAGACGTCTTGAATTAAGAATATACAAGCAGTAGCTTTTCAATAAAGTTTTATAAAGTATTAAACAACAGGAAAATTTGAAAACTTGTTCAAAAATTTAAGTTTAATCATGAAATAATCAAAATATAAGTACTGAACAAATGTTTAAACTATCACTCAATGTTCTGTACTTTATTGGAATGGTATTCATTCATAATACGATGAGTATTTAGTGTAACATATTATTAATTACATAATTTTCTATAGATTGTAAGTAAATGAACACAATCTTCAAATAAGTATTTTTACATGCGGCAGTTTATTTTATGACCCGGATGGCATTTCTTATTTTATCAGCTCAAATTGAGTCATATGTAAAAGAACTATACTATAATTATTATAATGATTATCTTGCATAGATTTGCGAGTAAAGATTTCAAAATATGATAAACGACGAGTCTACGGTACATATTTAAAATATACATTAGAGTTAAGAAATAAATAATTTGAATGTTCATAAGTGAATAAATCAATGACGTTTTTCAGATGAAATTGTGAAATTACTATGTGATAGAGTCACAATTGACGTTTATGTAACTTTGTATTATTATTGATAGGATCCGGCAGAGAACCGTTTAAACCCTAACGGAAGCAAGTTATTATGAAATATAAATAAATATCCTTATACAAAATAAAATAAGCATGTACTATCTAAAATAAAGATAACTTTGTATACAAAATTATTAAGAACAGTTGTGTGGGTGCTATAATCGAAAAGGTTTGGCAAATGAAACGATTTTTTGCGCCAGTGGTTATTTTACTCGTAATTTCAGTGTCATAACTACGGTTGAAGTTGGTTAAATTTTTTATACAAAAATGAATTGATTGCAGAAAATTTAAATAAATACAGTACAGACGGTTAGCCTGTTTAGCGAATAATGAACGGAAGTGGAGGTGGGAGGGCCAAAAATTTTCAAAACACAAAGATGAAATGAAACACGGGCGCAAATTTAAAACTTTTCCAATATTACAGAACCCAAATAAAAAATGAATTATGATTGGAACCAAAGCGGTCTTTAGATATTTTAAATGTAACACATACTTTTGCCTCCTCGAAAATTCAAGCAAGAAACATAATTTTTAAGAGTTAGAAACAGTTTTCTAGTCGTGGTAACGAAGTAATACATAAAAGAAAATGTTTTTTTACCGTTACATCTTAATCTAAATAATATTAATAATAATAATTAATATAAAAATATTAATACACACAACAGGTATTGCGTCTTTAACAAGTGGGACTAATGAGAACCCAAGCAGCGGTGTATACGTAAAATAAAGTAAAGTGAACGATTTTTAAAATTGCCTTTAACAGTAAGGTAGATGCGAATTCAAAGTGAAGAAGTAAAAACAGGAAACGGATAGCAAAAATTAAACATAAATGCGTTCTTTCTATACTTTGCTCCAATTAAAAATTATAATTATATAAGGGCGAGTTCCTTATCATTTATAAAGAGCACTCAGGCTTGAAAAGATAAGGTAGTTATGCCATTTAATGCGCTAACTTTAAGGGGTATACGTGGAAATAAGAATGAATTAGCGGCATTCAAAAAACATTTTGTGTAGAATTGTTTAAAAATTGCGGTCCGTTGTCATGTCACACTGGAACAATTTGATTGGTTGATTAAAACGTTGGTAATTTTAGAGATATTTAATGTAAAGTTGGGAATTTGACATTTGTATGTCATTTACTCTGGGTTAGGGTTGTGCAGGACAATTGTGTTTGTTGAAATGATTATTTATTAGTTTTGTGGTGTAAAACGAAGGTGCGGATGTGGGTATATAAAATACAGTATGTGACATTAGATCGAGAAAATAATTGAGAAACGTCCATAGAACGAAACGTCAATTACGAATCAGGGGCGCCCATCTTGTGACATCTGTCTTGTGAAATATCCGGGGGTCCAAAGATACGACAAACGCAAAATAAAATAAAAAATAAAGTACCTATTTAAGCCATTTCCAAAAAATACTGAAATACCCCATTGCAGAAGTGTCTCGCTTGGTGTACAAGATAATATAATAAAAAAACTGCAACTGATGGGTTTTGACTCGAATTGGAACTTTTTTATGTTGATGCGGATAGGGTGTAATTTAATATGAATATACTTAAATAAAAATCCAAAAGTAATGAGGAATTGAAGGAAATTAAATATTCCGTATTTACGTGTACATGCTAAATATGTGGTACCTACAAAAAAAAATTAAAAGATAATAAATTGAGGGTGTAATTTGCAGACCATTGATAATTAGCCCCTTTTGAAGTTTTAATATGCAACACAAACCAAGAATAAAGTGAAATGAAAAATAATTTGAAATTTAAATCTTAAAAAATAATTTTGAAGCATATGTTAAAAGAATGCTTATATAATTTATGTAAGATAACATCATAATCAATTTTCAGATATTTATCGTTGACCACTTGAGCTGAAAACGTAATTTTCTGTAGCGGGAGGAATTCCCCTTTTATTGATTCAGAGTTTGGATTATGGGATTACCCTTAAAATGTGAGCCAAAATACTCTGAACAATATTTAATTATTTAATTGCGCTACTTTCGAGTAAACCAATTATGCGGACATTTGAATGTAGTAACACAAAAATGAAAAACTGATGGAGTTAACGAAAATTAACGATATGGGAACATCATCCGGTTTAGGTTGTAATACGTGGAAACTCTGTGCATAATATAATAAAATTTATATACAGTGAGTGACTATAAACACAAAACAGCTATTGATTTTGAAATTATAGTCCTCGTATATTAGTCAAATTAAATCTGCTGGGTTCAATAAGAACAAGGTTTATTTTACCACAGATAACTAATCCAGTTTGCTTCGATAGTGTTGAGCCACTTGAAGTATTAGCATTGATTGCAAATTAATTGCTATAAATTTAAAAATGAAAAATATGAATCGTGCATAACAATGAAATTTAGAACAGTTTTGGATAATATTCAGAGAATTTATTGAACGTTTGTAATACTGAATGGAGGTCGGTAATGGGAAAAAATAATTTCAGTGATTTACTGTATCTCATGTTTACTGTATACGCTATCCGATGTTAAAATTGACATAACCTTTTGTAGCATTAGATATACATGTAGCTACAAACACGGAAGTTCTTTAGGACATATAGACTATATTAGTCCTAGAGCTTCTAACCTTTCATATATTTTGTGGTATTATTTTGTCTTTTATGGGTAACATGTGCGCCTAAAATGTTTATTCGTCAATTATATTAAGTTCGAATTTTTGGCGCTTGTCAGAAACATACCAATCTCAAAACAAATAAATTTGCGAAATTTACTCGATTGAAAGTTAAAGAATTAGAATGTTTTGCTCCTGAAACTATATAAGGGTACAAATAAAATTGTGTCATCATAGTACATTCGGATGGCCAAAAAATACGAAGGTTGGGTTGTAAAAATGCAAAATTGTAAATGGTCGTTAACGAATATATTTAATTCGAGACAGTTTATTGTTTTAAGTTTCTAGTGAAAATAAAAACATTATTACAGCGGTTTCTTTCTTATTGCAGCTAACGTTCAGTGTGCTTAAGTTAGTTATAAACAACAACCAAAAATGCAATTTTAAATAAGAGAAGTTCCGTGTTACATTTAATAGCGCTAGTTTCAACATATTGTTGGAAATATTTATAAGTGTATTAAAACAAAAACCAATGAACAAAAAAAGTTAAGTACTAAAGTTTACGATGTAAGCTTGGTTTTAGGTTGTAGTTTTAAAGTAAAAACGCGAAATGTGTGGTAGGAAAGTAAAATAGGTACAATTGTTGCGCGAGGGTAAAAAATAAGTGTGAACATAAACACAAATTAACTGTAAACGTGTGGTTGCAGTGAATGGTCTTCGTCCATTTTTGAAACTAAGATTGGTTGTGAATCAACGTAGAAGTTGATTATTTTGATATGTTGAGGATGTAATTTACAGATTACTGGAAAGTAAGCCACCTTGAACTATTACTGTTCATTACAAACCAATAATAATATGGGCTGAATTGCAAAAATGGTTCCAACAAAATGAATTTGAAATATAAATGAAGAATAATGGTTTCCAAGCTTTAAACTGATAAATAATAATAACACAATGTGTTATTAAATCGGAAGAATTAATATCAGATATTTACAGATGGTACGTGAGGTTAAAACTGACACCTATATTTTGTGGTATTAGATTCAATAATCGTGAATGTCTAAATTTATGAATTGTAATTTTCCCATATTATTTTTGACTAGATTTAAGCTAAAAACACACAATTGCTTTGTAACTAAAGCGAATAATTATGGTAATATAGAAACTGAATTTGAAAAAACTCGAAAAATTATAAGCGAAAACATGTTAATTCATTCCATTTTAACGCTGAATGCAGGTTAATAAAATAAACATGCGTTAAAAATACATAAAAAACACCTTTACCGTATAACGTTTTGGTAGTGTATTGGTTAGTATTTTTGGCTGCACGCATTGTTAATTTTTTTTTGTTACAGCTGATATGTAAATAACTTGTATTTCAAAAATATATTCTTGGTGGTGCGCAACAGTATAAAGGCTTTGAAGCAACATTATTTTTGCGATAATACGGACTTCCTTATGGGTATGTCTTGAGGGCAACGATTAGATGCTATTGAATGAATACTATAACATAAAATGCAAATAAAAGCAACAAAAGGAAATGAAAAATGGTAGTGGAGGTGGGAGGGCCAAACAAAATTAAATTAGGAATATATGGGATCCCTACAATGATGCGTGTTATATCTCTACCGACTACTGTATTTTGTTAGATGTAGATGTAAGAGAATAAATAAAAACTCCGTTTCGCGTCTTAGATTTCGTTTTTCAAGAAAATATGGAATTATGGGTCATAAAATCTAGCTATAGATTTAAAATTTAGATGTATCGTAAATTAGGTGATTAAACATAAAATGGGTAAAACCTAAAAATTTAGAGAAAATTGATAATAAGATTTTGAATGTTTACGAAGAATAGTGCGTACTTATATCGGATCTGAAACTAGAATGTTACATAATATCTACATCAGGTTTGGAAAAATGTATTAAGAACCTTAACAAAAAATATCAATAGATCTAAAACAATATTATAAGTATTATAAAAATTTAAATAGGGCGGTGATAAAAAAGTATCAAAGCACAAAACGTGTTTCACTGAAAATAAAAAGAATAGGTAAAATTTGTTGGATATGATAGTTGGAATCTAAGTGCTCTTAGAAATAAATATCTCAAAATTTACTCATTGAGTGTACGTACTTTTCATAGCAACGCCAAGACAAAATCGCAATGAAAATGTCAACCAGAATAAAATGCAATGTTCTCAATCACATTAATTAGACTACAATAATTAAATGTTAGGTTGATAATACGCAAAGCGTATCGTTTCTTTATTAAAATTCGAAAAATAAGAACCGAACCTTAGTTACAAATAGTTTTTTCTTATTAGAATTAATACGTAAATTAGATGTAGATTAATCACAGAAAAAGAATTCTACACTTTCTTTCAACTGAAAATAAGAATTGGGGTGGTAATTTGCAAAACATTGTTAAAAGGCTAGTCTATATATCAGAAAAAATCTGAATCATTCTGAAAAAGGATACGAAACAATAAAGGGAACAAATCTGGGAAAATTTTTTAAACATATTTAAGGTTTTTTAAGATGTCAGTAACTGTAAATATATAAGTATGTACAAATAACATTAAATGATGTTTTTTATTTTAAGCATCTGCGTATGTTTCTACTAGAAGTCGAGAATAAGTTTAGTTTTTACGAGACTACTTTAGCTTTTGGTGCAATGCTTAATGTATTAATCTAATGTGTCTTTTATAACTCTTATATTACTCGCAGCCTAGAATTCAGAAGTCTCGGACATACATACATTCAGACGCCTTGAGCACAGCTAGCTTTATTGCAAATGCTGAATACAAATTTTCCTAATTTCCACTGCGTTCTAATTTTATCTCTAAATATTGCTTTACCGATTTACGATTTTTTTTCTGCTCTATCTATTGCTGTATCTAGACCACTATATCGAATAATTGTCTCATAAATACTGTTCTATTTTCAACATAGCGTCGAGTGGTTTGTGAGTAGATGAAATAAAGGTAAATGCTTATAATATAGATACCTATAGATTTTAGTAAAATCCAAATATTAAACTACGCTTATGTATTTTTGTACAGATCTAAATTCACCAATATTTTGCTGTTTAGTTTGTGCCATAATCGTATATTCATATATTATTATGGGAAACGGTTTTTTATGCTATAATATTGATTTCGTGTTACCAATACAACTGCATAGAGTTAATTGTACATACAAGTAGTGATAAATTTGCCGGTGCATAAGATTTATAATAACTTATTGCGTTTATATAATGTACACTTAATATAAATATATTACAGCGGTAGATAGAATAACAGTGAAATTCGATAAACAATTTGCAAAATGTAAAATACAAAATAAGTTAATTAGAATACAACGATAGTACATATCGTCTTATGTAGATAGATGTAATTCAATTATGAGCACGTTTTCTTACATGTACGATTATTTGTACCCTCTAATCCAACTCGAGACTTGGTTTCCTCAATTTTTCTTTTTTCGTAATACTTATTTGTACACATAACTTCTGTGTTCTCCTTCCTGTAATGTCTAGTTAAATCTTTATAACCCCTTGTTTTTATAGCGTTTGATTACAGGGTCTTTCACTTTTTGAACTCTACTTGCTTCTGGACTTTACACAGCCTTTCTTGTGGATTTCTCCAGATTTTGATTCGTTTCTAAATGCTAAATGTACTAAATGAATCAATGGCCACAACTCAATGCTCAGCCACATATTTCTTCTGATGTTCTAGCTGTTGCCGTAATAATTTTTTAGCAATCGCTATCTACAGCTACACGCTTTATTAAAGTAATTAATGCTAGTGTATTCACAAAATTTCCTGACTTATTTTCCATACAACATTTTATACTCAACCCTTGATACAATAAAAAGTAAATGCACATTTCTTAGCCGAGCAGAAAATAAAAGTTGCTGTCCCTGTAAATAAATTCTATTACATAATGAATTTAATTAATAAGTTGACAATATCTCACAAAATTGGTTATTCTAGTAAATATCGAAAAAAGCATGAACTAGGTTTTATGCTCAATATTTTCAAATAAACAGTTCAAGACATAAAAAGTAACGAGCACTGATTTAAAACCCTAAAGCGTGAGGTTTAATAGAAAATGTCCTTGTAAAATTGGGCAGTTTTATTGTAAACTGATCAGGACTCGCAAAAAAAATCGCAAGATGCATACATACGTTCAGTTGAGGAAGTCATGATGTAATCTTGGACTATTTACAATTTATTCGTAGTAGGAGTGATTTCATTATCGTTTAACGAAACTCTTATTATTCGCTCCTTTCATTTTTATTTAACATTGGGGCAGCTTAAATCTTGTGTAAAGGGTACAGGAGTTTTTTGCAATCAAATATGAATATAAGTGATATTGGCGATGCGTTATAAATAATAATATATAAATCGGCAATAAAACGATTTATATAAATAATAATAAATTTAGAGAAGACTTTGTTACATGATAAAAAGGACATGAAAATAAATTGTGATCCTACATAATATTTTTTTCTGTTATTCTGAATAAGTTATTTCAGAAAGCAATACTATTTAAAAGCGAAAATTCTGCGATTATAAATTAATTTTAGAAATTGAGATTTTATATTTTATTACATCTCTCGTGTAAAATGTTTATTAAATCGTTTTGAAGTTTTTCATATTAGGGCAGTTTAACATGCTAAAATGAATACCTAATATAAAATAATGTTAGACGTTCTAGTTACAAATAAAAAATACAACAAGTTATTTCAGAAAGCAATACTATTTAAAAGCGAAAATTCTGCGTATATTAATTAATTTTAGAAATTGAGATTTTATATTTTATTACATCTCTCGTGTAAAATATTTATTAAATCGTTTTGTAGTTTTTCAAATTAGGGCAGTTTAACATGCTAAAATGAATACCTAATATAAAATAATGTTAGACGTTCTAGTTACAAATAAAAAATACAATGATATATTAGAAGAATATGGTAGACGTTATACATAACTTTACTAGTTGTATATTTAAGGTAATGGATATTTATTCTGTGTTACATGGGCTTAAATCATATTAATATAAAATAATTATATTCAAACATTTAACTACATATACATGTATATGGTTTATGAAAACAAATTATAAAATGTATTAAATATTGTCGTGTGACGTGCTGATTGCACATTTAAATATCTGCTGCATACTTTCTCTTTATATTATACATATAAAATAAGGCAACAAAAGTTCTTATACTATGCATACAAAGTAGTACACCGATTGTTGTGAATATAGATCGAAACGACTGGCTAAAAATAAATCAAATCAGTTTTGAAAAAATATCTGTTACAATGTGTGAATAGAATTATTTATAGCATATTTGTTTGTAACAAAAAAATATTAATACTTGACCAAATAATTTGTACATATGTATTTCAAAGTTTTAATTTACTTACCGATTCTATTGCAATCGTGGTCTATAATGCTGTACGATGTAAACATTTTTGACATCTTCTCAAAGATATACGATTGCATACAATAAGTTGGTATGTAACTAGCTTATTGATTTTACCAAAGTTCACGTTAAAGAAACTGAAACAGGTTAAGATTCCCCGTCTTAAACCAGAATATAGACCAGATGTAGACATAATACTGACGCTAAAATTGAAATTTAGTTCAGGTTTCAACTATAAGCAGTTACTTATTAAATAATTAGCCTTGGAAATATTATTTTGTAAATTACACAAAAGGTGAAGGTGAAAAGAGCGAATTGAGTAGCTTGTTTGAAATATATCGTCTTACACAGCAATGTGTGTAAAAATGCTATTATTAGAATGGCTTGTGCCAATACATAAGACTTTCTCATTAATTTAGATTTCAGAGCGATCTTATTAAAATGAAATAATTGCTTAATAGGTAAAATTAAGAAAAACATATAAATAATAATTTGTAATTACAAGACTCAGACTAAATAAAATATTATATAGTATATTAAAGTTTTACATATTATTTACATTATAACTCACATAAAAAATAATTTAGTTGCTTAGTTGCTACATTACGAATTCTGTAAGTAAACGACAACTTTTTTAATACATAATTGGTATAATTAAAAAAAACAAAATCAATTTGTAAATTACACAAGAAGACTAACTAAATAACTAGAGTACATTTATTATTATGCAATTTATTTATTTACCACTTTCATAAAAATGAAAATTCACGAGATTTTGTTAATATGGGGCGGTAAATAAAATCTAGTAATGCTATATAATGCTGCAATATAATATGTTAGGGAAAAAAAACAACATACAAATTTTATTAAAGATTTGTTGACAATGGAGAACACGACTAACAATAATCTAGTGTAATACTCGTATAATTCTTTCTTCTGGTCAAATACTGACTTGAAGAGTATTAACAACAATTCCCCTATTTGGGTGTTATATGTAAATATAATACATATAGTATTTGCATTAAAATGTCTGTGGTAATGTTACTAACCATATGTATAAAGCAGCGTTAAAGTGTTAATTGTTAATAAACTCTCATTGGACAGTTCAAACAAGACCACGTTGAAGCTGCAGTGATTAGTCTTAGAAACATATCATCCTTCGCCATTTGGGTAACAATCCAGGTTGGTAGATGGCTCTAATCTTATCACACCTTCGACTGGAATTATGAGACAATGCTCTAGTGTACAATATGAAACGTTCCTAAAATTAGTGTAACGTGTTACCAATAATTATAACACAACCGATGAATATGTTTTAGAGACATAGTATTATTGTAGTAAAGCGGTTGTTGCTGAAACATGACTTGTATTTGTTTCATGTGGTTTGTGGATTATCATATGTTATGTTACCACGTAATACAAGTACTAGGGGTGTCCTATTTTCGGAAAAAGTATTTATTATAAATTTAAATAGGAGTTTTACCTATTTTTATCGCAGCAGGTAATATTGAAGCTGTAAATACCTACCGTCCTATGTCGTAATTTGTGTTACATGTTCATGCATACAGTATATTAGGACTGCAGTCCAATACGTGTAAATAAATGCAAACCCTACGACCAGTGCTGGAAACAAACAAGCAAAAATAAAGTACCACCACACGGTGCAACAACGAGTACTAACTACATATATAAAATAAATTAAACAGTAAAAAAGACCTCAAACATGTGTGAAGAAGACAAAAATAATATGCCATGAACATTCGTTGGAAGTGGAGGTGGGAGGGCAAAATTTTCAAGAGTTTGACTTGAATCTGCGAGGTATTTACATTACAAGGTTTAAAGGATATCCTCGTTTGAAAAAAAAATGAAATTAAAACGGTTGTATGCGTTAAGTAAAGACAATGGCCATGGCAGGCTTCACTTGACACATATGGCTTTTTTAATTTTGCATGATTATGCATAATATATGATATTTAAAAATACCAAATCGTTACAGCTGTAGTTTGCAAATAGTTACAAGCCATGGGTCAGCCATGATTCTTATGGAATTTCCTCAAAACAAAATAAATGTAAAGTACAAAATATGAAACATACCAAACTTAATGTAGTTTTCTATATAATTGTAACTGTCGATACAAAAAACTAATAATTAGAAAGTAATATTTTAGTATAATCAATTCAAATTGATTTAAAAAGGCAAATACAAGTAAGTGATATATTTTTCAGCTTCAGTCGATAATGTTTTGAAACTGGACAGGTGCTGGAACCATCGTAAATTCAGACAAAATATGATCAATGCATAAAGAAGAATAAAGAAGAACGTAGCTAAAATTATGCATCAAATCGTACGATGCATTAAATATGAGAAGAACTAGATAGATGCGTTATAAAACGGTCTTAGTTAGGCTCGATCGGGTGGGTAGCTTTTTCTCATCGTTCTTAGCATCCTGGAAGTTAGTTTTTCAAATTATGCCCGTATTTTATGTGCACAAATATCACTTCTTTGTGTTTGCTTCATTATTCGTGTTCTCCAATTAAATTCTATTTAAAAAAATTATACATTAATTGTAAGTGAAGACTGTTGGAAGTGGAGGAGGGAGGGCAAAACAAAAGAGTAAAAATTGGCAAAAAGTAGTTTAAGTAACATGTTGCTTTATATTCAGTTTTAATTAAAGGAAGTGGAGGCGGGCGGGCAAAAAACAAATCATCAAAATGTAGTTCAAGTAATATATTGCTTTATAATTAATTTTAAATACAGAAAGTGGAGGAGGGTGGGCCAAACTATATAAATAATAGATATATAAACATAACTTTTGTACCTTGAATATTAAATGTATAATTGCCATTGTAACAATATTTATTTTTAATTGTAATGTTGCATGAAAATGTATGACTGAATAAATATGTTTCAAGATATATTGTTGTTTTACTTTCCTACCAATCATTTCATTTAATGCTCCTTATAATCACACTTATAAAACAATTCAGTAACTTGTTTGTTTACTTTTGTTTACTTATTTTATAAAACATTTCACAGTTTGGAATCACATAAAATCTTAAACAAAAATATTCATATTTTCATATAACGTGCGTACAAAAATAAACTGGAAGCTGCCTAGGCCATGGAATGATTTTGACGTTTGCCAAGAGTTTAGCAAAATTTCGACCTTGCGTTAGATAGATTAGAAATTAAGTTCTTTGTTAATAACCGTCTCGTACATAAGATACATTAAATGTCTTCTTCAACAAATGCCATCTCCATAGCTCTTGTCAAATACATTTCTGTGTGAAAGGTATAACTGCTGTAAAAAATACCTAAAGCAATAGCCAGTTTTCACGGTCTCCGTCCATTTTATTTGTAGACACGTAAATTTAAATATTTTTTCAAAACTTAAATAAAATGTTAAAATTTCAAGTGTAAACGAAAAATGGCTGTATCTATTTATTAGGAAGGACTATGAACAAGTTGAAAATCAAGACTGCATGAGGAATAAAAACGTAAGGTTTAAAGCTTACATTTGCCTTATTAATACACACAATTTTATGTAGGTTCCATAGCAACGGACACTTTAACAACAGAAACTGTGACAATGACATCACTTCCGCAAAAGACTGGATTATTTTCCAAGGATCATAATAGGATCTGAGCCTAAGATCATCCACAACAGTACCACCGACGTCTGATACAATCATTAAATAAATGTAAAACAATAAATAGCTGTTGTTAGTCGCCTCTTAATGGCAAGGATCGGACAAAAATAGTAACATTAAAGTGTTGAAACAAAATGTAACTTGTTTAAATTGCTCCTAGTACAAGAAGCGAGACAATAAACCTCGGAATTTTTAGTCTCCGCACACGTATACATTTTGAATAGAATATTTGGCGCTAAAAATCTCCTCGCGTTCATGTGTTCCGGCTACAACCTCTGGATTTTGTCAAAATTACTTTGTAAAATTAAATAAAATTAAATTTGGCGCCAAATGATCTCTTCGCGTTCATGTGTTCCGGCTACAAACTCTTAATTTTGTCAAAATTATTTTGTAAAATCAAATAAAATTAAATTTGGCGGCAAAAGATCTCCTCGCGTTCATGTGTTCCTGGTACTAACTCTCGATTTTGTCAAAATTATTTTGTAAAATTAAATTTGCCGCCAAAAGATCTCCTCGCGTTCATGTGTTCCGGCGATATACAAACTCTCAATTGACCTTTCCAATATTACCTGTGTTCTGTTACTGTTCGTTCATTTCCGGCTGGCGGGCTTTTAAATTTCCCATGAACTGTCAAAAATGTCAACAAAACACACATTACCTAACCTAACTTATGAGGTAATTGTATCATTTTTTACAATGGTTCAGTTTTATTGTGTGCCTTATTGTACCAATCG
Source organism: Eledona agricola (assembly GCA_964023215.1). Classification (NCBI taxonomy): domain Eukaryota; kingdom Metazoa; phylum Arthropoda; class Insecta; order Coleoptera; family Tenebrionidae; genus Eledona; species Eledona agricola. Next base: position 1,303,257 of record OZ026856.1, read on the forward strand.
GCAATTGCGACATAGTGGAATTAAATTCCAATCACAGAAACAACGCTACTCTTATGTCGCAACATGCACTTTTAGGTAAATTGTCACATTTGACAGAAGTTTAACAGGCCCGCTAATTGCAACCGGAAGTTATCGAACCGTAACAGGTGAATATTGGAAAGGTCCATTTTGTCAAAATTATTTTGTAAAATCAAATAAAATTAAATTTGGCGGCAAAAGATCTCCTCGCGTTCATGTGTTCCTGATACTAATATATGATTTTAGCCAAATTATTTTGACAAAATCGAGAGTTTGTAGCCGGAACACACGCATGCCATCTAACGGTAACAACCCCCAAAAGTGCTAGAAATTTAATAAGCACGGCACGTAATAAGTGTCGGCATTTACACAACATTTATTTTTGGGTGAATTTTGATAAACATTACCAACAAAAACTAGTAATCCCCATTATTTTTAATTAATTAAGGTTAATTCTTGCGTCAATTTCAATTTTGTAACTAATTCAAAAATTTTTAAAGAAATTTATTTTTATTTTATTTTAATGCCACCGGCTGACTATAGATGGCAACATATGTCACAAAACCACAGAAATCAAATTATTCAGAAGATTGTTATATCACAGTATGTGATTCTCCGATATCGTCGCCAATACGAAATATTAAGATTCTCGCAAAATGTTATCAATCTAAATAAATGTAAAAGCAATTATTGTTTATTACATGACGGTAAGCTTTATTTAAAAACGGTTAATAATAGAAATATCGATCATTGCAAAAAAATTGTACCAAATTGAATTCTTTATGAATTTCTGTGAAGAAAGTTCAACTTGGTTCAATATAAAAGAATTGAGTTATCCCTATTTCTTTGAAATTGTTGCATTTCAAATAAAGGCTACAAATATCTGGAACCATGCAGTGGAAATAGCCATTTTTTACTTAGTATGATGTGTATTATTTATCTCTTTATTGTGAGTGTAATTTTCAAAAAAATTCTGGCAAGCAGCAATTTTTTTCATAAAAGTTGTTATATCTCCGTAACCATAACAAATAAGTAAACATAACTTAGACCAAAAATAAAGCAAATTAATCAATTAAATAGTTCTATTTAAAATAAAAAAGTTGATGGCCACTTCCTGTATGATCCTAATGACATATTGATCAAAATATTGTAGAAAGATAGGTCTCGCGGAACAATTGGCAAATTTAAAACCTAATTTTATTTTTAAAGCCGAGAATAGTCAATGAGCCAATCTAAAAAATGACCTTGTATACTAGTAGTTTAGAATGTATCTTGCCCTTGCTTAGAATATTTCTAGAATTATTTCCTTATGATAAAGTCAATTTGGTTTAAAGCAGAATGTCTATGCTTTTGAGTTAAAATAAACATGTGCTAAAATAAATATTTTCAAAAATTATATGCATTAGCACTCGTCCATACACATCAAATACGAGTAGCTCATTCAATTCATTGTCACAGTTCGCAGCTTGTTATGTTTTATTTAATAAATTAAATAACAGACATTACATATCATTTTATTTTTTAGCGGCCCTTGTGGCGCCATCTGTTGCAGTTGCAACGTAACTAATGTCTGTTAAATTTGGATGCGGTACTCTGGGTGACGCCACATGCTACAAATCCCTACTAGCAAATGATATTGTCCGAATAAATAGCTGCACGAACATCAGTCGGTATCGCTTCTCGGCCTCATGGCTAAGATCAAAGTGTAGTATCTGTTCTTATCAGCTTAATATCTGATACGCCTCGCATGCGGGGCCAGTATATTAAACTGATTTTTGGAAATGGACGGAGATTAGGGGCTTGCTCCGCCTCCGTCACGGGTTGGCCCGGTATTGCAGTACCTCCGGGATCGGCCCACCTAATATAATTAAAAAATAGTTCGTTTTTTTTTAAATTAGTTTTTGATGATTAGTCCGTTTTTGTATTTTAGTTTTTTCGTCGAGCGGTTTTATTTATTATTATTATTATTATTATTATTATTATTATTTCGTCGAAGAAATCGTTCATTAAAAAGCGCTGTTCACCCACCCAAGAATTTCGTAATTTTTGTCCCATTTAAATATGGCTCAGTATTTTTGAAAACGGTTTTCAAATTCTGATTCGAGATTATATAGCGCATAGTGCATGTCTAATTATATTTTACAATACAAAAAATTACAATAAAAAAAACGCTATTTATGATAATTTAATAATTTAAACAAGCACTCTTCTGGAGATATTTGTATACCGATCAACGCAACTTGCGATGTGCAATTCCATCACTGTTTAATAGGGGATGAAAAATTAGTTTTGCTCCGTACGAAGCGTTACGGTGTTACGTTCAGATGGACAGACTCTCCCACTGAACGACGTAAGTAACAGCGTGTGTCTTTGATTTGTGCATTTCATCTTCGTGCACTTGCTTTTAGTCACGCGGTGTACAGCGCTAGATATAGCTATAGATCATTATTCATATTAATTAATGCATGATTTTTTCAGTGGTAACTGTGCATATGTAATTTTAGAAGAAAATTTTTGTCTCTTAAAACACTTGCTTCCCCTCGTTGGTGCTTTAAACAGTCTCAATGACCTTCAAGTGTTTAATAAATAACTATTAGGATAATCCGGTAATAGATATATTCATAATTTACCCACAATGGGCATATTAGTAATTTCAATTCCCTCACAATGACCAGTATCGTACCGCCCTGACAAGTATGTAGTTTTTAAGCGCAGATATATTGGATAAGAATTAGAAGAAAACAAAAATTCTTCCCTAAAATGTCCTTGATCCACAAAAAAATAAAATTGAATTGTAAATGTTGTAGAAAGTATATTCAAAATTATTGTTAACCTGCAGACAACGTTTGTCACTAGATCACAAAATAAGGATGATCGGATATCGTTGTGCTCTAATTTTTTTGTATTATTCAGGTTATGATTTCGTCCCTGATTACCATTAAATTTTGTAATCAATTAATTACGCTAATTAATTTAATAATGAAATGAAAAAATTTATATTAGATGGTGATACACAGCAATTAAAAAATAAGGGAAGTGTATTGGAAACATTTTCCAAAAGCCATTTTTTCATTGAAAGAGTAAGTTATTTTTTTATGTAATTTTTTTTTAGAAAAAATTAAAAATTTAGACTTGAAATATTTTCAGCGATAATAAGCTACGACCGTCCAACTAAATAGCGTTCAATAATGTCTTATTAATTTTTAATGTCTCTTCTACCGGGTGACTATAAATGATTGACTTCAATTTAGGTAATTGGCAACAGTGAGGAATTATTATTAAATTTTCAGGTTAGAATATTGTTGTCAAAAAGTGTAACTTACCCAATAATGGCGAACGAAAAGTGACAAATAACGGAGAAAATGGTTACAGCAAGTGATCGAAAAGATCTTGGAGTTGTAAAAACCATTTTGAATAAAATTCTGATATGAGCAATTTTTAAATTTGACGTTTATTTGACAATTTCAAATTTGAAAATCAGTGTACCCAATGGAAGAGTTAAAAAATATTGCCAACCTAACACAAAAAATGTCAATCATTTATAGTCACCCGGTATTTAGTAACTGTTGTGAATTTAACTAAAATTTAAAGATACACATTTTCTGAAACTTTTTTTTAATAGGAATTTTTCTATTTTTTTAAACTACGGGATTGCTTTTCTATAGTATATGATTTTACTATAATTTGCAAATGTAATACAATTGACCCAATTTTGTATCAAGAGTTCATTACGTTTCTGTAATGTAAATTATTATAGATTTACTTATAAAAAGTAAATTATTTGTATTTTAATCAAAGGCGAAAAACAATTTGGGAATACATTTGTAACTGTCATATTCCATAAATTTCGAAATGGGATTACAAACACTTGTTATCTTATTTTGATAATTTACTCGATGATATCTACTACATATTGTTCATCTCATTTGACTTCGTCGTCTTATATTTCATTTCATAGACTTCAAATGGAACACGGTCTAAAAAACAATTAATAATATAAATAATAATATAATTAATATATATATAATATAATAATATAAATAATATAATTAATAATAAAAACGTTAATATTAGTACTTCGTACGTCGATGGCTTAGACGAAGTGCACTTGTGACTTACGAGATCAGAATAAAAACTAACTCTCGGGTCAATTAGAAATTGTTTATGTTACTGTCTGCAAACTGATCGTCTTCGTCACTCAATTGCTCAAATTATACATTTTTTATTCTATTTTCATAAACATTTTGAATTTAACACTGGTAGAAAAAAAATATATTTTTATTTTAGGCGAGCATTTGGTGCAAGTAGAGCAAAGGAATTCAATTTATTGCAGAATGTAATCATTTTATAAATTCTCTTCCGTGCAAACGAAACGGTATTCAGCCTTTGAACTAGAAATATGTTTTCATTAAAATTTCAGTCGGATCTCGATTTTATTTAACTATTATTCCAATATTAAAACTGATCAAAACGAGATGTGAATAGAATAGAATTACAGCCTTGTTTGTCGTACAAACAGAAAGTAGCAGATGCGGATTTTAATTTCAAACTAAAATGAAAATATGCACCGAGTTCTTGTTTTTAATTGCTTTCACGAAGAAAAGAAGTAATTAAACCGTTGAAAAACCAAAAGCATTATACTTCCCTTTTGAGTAAAAATACTTATTCACGTAAGTAATCCCTTACAGCTGAACAAGCTACGATTAAAACGTCGGCAAATAATGTAATTGTGAGAAACCCCACAGAAAGTCCCCGAGAAAAATAATTTGTCACCGACTCAGGTGCATTCGAGTGGGATAAAACAAATTAACTTTTCCAGCTACGTGTCCTATTGAGCTTTCGTACGAGATCACCGTTAATGAAAACAAAGAGCTTTACGCTTTTAATAAAATTGTTTGCGTCGCAATTCGCCAAATAAAGCCTGTCGTCAAGAAATCGTGCTTTAATTTACTTCTTGTACAGACTACACAGAAACGTTAATAAACCGTGAAAGGACTTCGTTAATTAGCTGAAAGCTCTGAATGGTCGGGCGTACGAAAAATGACATGTCTGCTTTATTTGGCCCAAAACGATTTTTGGACAAATAACGGCGGGTTCAACTCTTTGTCGACTTTTAATATTATTAAACAAACGTATGCGAAAGGTTGTTTGTAATTTAATATCGAAACAAAGCGGAGGCTGGAACAAACATCGGTTTTTGATGGAGGTTTTTTCAAGACTTCAACGATCGCCGCTTGAATAATTATTTATGACGAGGAATCAGATTCGCCACTTGGTTTAAGGGTTGAGTTTCGTTTAAATACCAATTTCAATTTGGCGTCAATCTCAAATTACCGATCAGAAATAATTGCGTTCGGTTTAATACCCGCACAGGAAATAATTGAACACCCAATAAAGTGGCACTTATTTGCGCAGCAATATATTTGGGAGGGGTCCATTGATTGATTCATCTGATTGATGCATTATGTAAAATAATCTGACAGCAGGTAATGGCACAAACATATGTTTGAGCGATAAGCATCATCACAGCCCGTCAAATAACAACTATAGTATTAGTATATAATACGGCAAACATTTTGCCACATTGATTATTTATTGCAATCCAAAGCCCACACTTTGAAAAGCTCTATTTTCCCTTATTTTCACTTCAAACCGATTTAAAATTTTTATTTTTTTAATTGCCTTTGTAACTCACAAAGCCTTTAAAAATTCGTTGCAATTAGTAAAGAGGAAGCTGCTATCATAAACGAATTAGGAATAATGTTCCGATGAATTTGTGCGCATGAACAGTCCTCACGTGTATAAGGAGGAAAATTAGAAAATCTCTTTTAGTTACGGTGAAAATTTACCTTGAAGCGGTTTAATTTGTTAGCGATGACGAAAGATTAGTCTGAAATGTGGAAAATTGTGTGCTTCTCGAGCGTGTTTTGTATTTTAAGTGTTCCAGGGATTGCTTTTCAGCAGGCTCTTAGAGTGGTGAACAACAAAGGCAAGTCCTTCAAAAAGCAGGCTTGAAATGTACATATTTAAATACAACATCGACAATTCTAAATTGCATTTTTGAATTTTCTGAGTCTGTGTTTCAACTTGATTAAACTATGATATGATACTCATATCATTTATTTTATCTTACAGATATATTATAATATAAAATGTTTTTAATGTTCGCTAAACTTAAAGGTTAAATACGCTTTTCCTGGGGTTCAACAAAATTCCAATAAATAAGTTTCAGAAGTCTGAAATACTAATTTCAACTTTCTCGAGACCCTAGATCGTTTTCGCCCACGTATTAAGTGACATAATTTGCACTGACCAAGTCGTTGAAATTAAAATGGCAAAAAATAGGTCGGAAAATTCGTGTTGAATAATATTTGTGGTTCTGTTATAAAAACAATGTGTGCGTATTGGTTCATTGAAAAAGTCAACAGTGTTCCTAATAAAATGAAAAATTATTGACTGATTAATTCGAACTTACACGAGCAAACTATTATGTGGTTTGTTTAGCGATAAGACTGACAAGTAAAATTACTAATTGCCCTACTGGTAGATTATCGAGACAATTTTTCGCTAAATTGATAATTCAGGTTTACCTGTTCATTTACATTTTAATGTGGCAGTGAAATAATATTTGCGTAATTTTGAGATGCTGTTGTAAAGTTTTATCAGTTCGTTGAATTGCGAAGCGATTATCATTATTATCAAAAGACTAACAAAATTAATATTAATTTGATTATTTGAATTAATGAATATGCATAGTGTATCAGAAACATTAAGCAACCAATGAACTAGAAAAACTGTTTTCACTTGAAAACTATTGCTCGATTTAGTGCAAATGTTCAACAGAGGAACAACAGGAATATCAAATATGATTGCTTTATAAACGCGGCATATTACATATTATGTCTCTCCATACTCCACCCATTTTAATATTTTCGTGGTGGAAAAACCCCCGTTCGCTAATTTCACTTGGAAACCTGAAACATCGCCTTGGGACTGCGCCTGCATTTCCGTGTCTATTTATGTAGCAAGCAATTTGCAAAATAAATAAGATGCGTATTTCAACCGAACGAAAATTACGTTTACCGCTCAAGTTACCGAAATTATTTTCAGTCGAGTACCAATATGAAGTGGAGAAATGGCTGAATTCCGTTGATTCGGACCTATCTCGCTTCAATGCTTTGGCAGCGCATTTAACTTGGAAGCTGTCGACCGCCCCCGACTTTAAGACATCGCAACAAGCAAAACAACTCGCAAAAGTGAGAAATAACTGGAAAAATAAAGTGTGCGAGTCGACGATCAAAACTAGTTGGATAACTTCGGAACAGCGACGAAAAATTTATTTGATGTGTAGGGGACCGAAGTTCGGGGATGAAGCAGTTTTGTGAGTGTTATGACAGTCGCGATCTGCTCGATAACAATTTGTGTTGCTTATCTTAGAGAGTACTTGGAAGTTACTGGAAACTTGGCGCAAGAATATAATTCAGAAGTGTGTTTGGTTGGAGACCATAACCGGAAAAACGCAACCGCTTTGAATTTTCCTAATCAAGGAGATTGCTTGTACGGCGAACCGGATTTGGAGTGGATCATGAAGAGGACCGATTTGGATGCGGAGCAGCTCAAGTGGATTTGGATGAATTGGCATAACTCAGTCGGGCCGAGAATCAAGCACTTATTTCGACTATCAGTGGATTATCAAAACCAGGCCGCTAAAAATAACGGTAATAAGTGTGTCAAGTTCACGTGCCAAAATCTCATTACGAATAACAAATCCATTTAATTTTGTAAATAATGATCAAAACATTTTCCCCAAACAACCCAACTTGCAATCGCATTATACTATTTATAGACTGAATTAACTAAAAATTGTTTCGGTGAAAATGGTGGAGGCGCCGGGTCAAATATTTTCATTTCCAGGATATCGCGATATTGGTAATGTTTGGAAGGAAGAATTGGAAGTGCCCGATTTAGAAAAAGTCGTATTTAGTTTATATAAAGAAGTAGAGCCTTTGTATTTAATGCTGCACGCCGTGGTGAGGCACAAGTTGTACCTAAAATATGGACCAAAACAGATCGACCTTAAAGGCCCAATACCCATACATTTATTAGGTAAATCACTTAATAATTATTAAGCGTCGTTTTGTAATTTTTATTATTTTATGTGGCTATTTTTTGGGTCCACACTTCTTTTATTACATTAAATCCTTTTTGAAAACACCTATATTATGTGTATAATTTTTTTTAAATACTTTGGAAAAAAAGCGGACAAAGTGATTTTTCCAAAAAGACATCAAATGAGGACATGATTACCACTGATTTAACTTTTTACATCAATAATTCTGGAGTTTGCAAAATTGGCTCCGGATTCACTGCATTCATCTGTTACTGATACAGTGCATTCATTTGTTACTGATTCACATAATATTTTAGGCAACATGTGGGGACAAGATTGGGTCACGTTGCTGCCATTATTTTTCGAAAAATCCATAAACTTTGACGAAAAATTACAAGCAAAAAATATGACCGTAAAAGATTTGGTAAGCCCTAATTATCACGACTAGGTTTTTATGATATAGTGCTAGGTGTTGGAAGCTGAAGACTTTTATACGTCGTTGAATCTACCAAAAATGACGGACAAATTTTGGAAGCACTCAGTGTTCGAAGAAAACCAAAACACTACTCTTTGTCACGGCACAGCTGCGAATCTCTACACTAGAAACGATTTCAGGTACAATCATCATTGTCACCGCAATCTCATACATCCGATTCAATTTTAGGATGTTGATGTGTGGTAAAATTACAATGGAAGATTTTTATATAATCCACCACGAAATGGGGCACATTGAATATTACATGGCGTATCAGGAACAACCTGCCTTCTTCCAGGTACTTTTCAATTAGGAATGACTGCAATTAATACGATTTGCAGGACGGGACTACCACAGCGTTTCATGAAAGTATCGGTGACGCAATCATGCATGCCGTCATGACTCCGCAACATCTTCACCGTCTCAGTTTACTCACCGACAACGAATTATTAGACAATACCACCGAACTATTTCTCTTATTCAACCAAGCCTTGTCGAAAATACCAGAAATCCCGTTTTCATTAATCGTTGACAAGTATCGGTGGGATATTTTCAAACACTCCATTTCGTATAACAAATGGAACGACTACTATTGGATTCTGAACAAGAAATATCGCGGGATCGTGCCACCGGAACCCAGAGATGAACGCTACTTTGATGCTGGCGCTAAATTCCACATTCCCGACAACACTCCTTACATTCGATACTTCTTGAGCAGCATCATTCAAATGCAGATCTTTCGCAGTTTGTGCGAGTTAACTTTGTATGGGAAAACGTCGGGTGAAATATACGAAGAGGATTTAGCTTTACATAAGTGCGACATTTACGGGTCGAAAAACGCAGGAGAAAAACTTTTGTAAGTTGTGGCTGCTTTCCAAGCTTTGCTAATTTCGCGTTTTTAAGCGTTATAGAATTTTGTCCGTTATTAGTTCCGTTCCATTTGATCGTGTTTTTTTGCTGTTGTAATTTTTAAAAACGGTTCATAAAACATCAAATGCTTTTTTCTTGCTCAAAAACACCAGCAACAAATTTTATTACACACACAAGATTGTGCATAAATCAGTAAATATGAGAAAATTAAATAACAAAGTACAAGTCTAGGAACGTGTTTGGTTGTATTTAGCCAATAACGCCGAGTGGGAATAAAATGGATTACTTACCGCTGAGAACACACTGATAAGAAAAATTCTTATTGCACTGTTTACATTAAGTTTAAAATGTGATATCGTTCGCTGTGGACTCTCCCGCTAGCCCTAACATCGACACACTCCACACAAAATTTCCAATATCACTAACGAGTTAGAGTGGCAAAAAAGCGGCATATGATACAAGTACAAACGGGACAAAAAACAATTCGTCAACCAAAAAAATGTTTGTCAACAGTCTACTTTCCTATCTTTTAACACATAACTGATCTGACCTTTATTTCACTGAACATGAAAGATTTTATTTCGCAAACACTTGTTCTTTAAAAAATAGTTTATTTCTTATTAAGCAGTTTAGCGTAAGTTGCACAAATTGAAGAATTTTCTGTTTGTCTAATAATACTGGAATTGTTTTTATTGCAGAGCTATGATGCAAAAGGGTGCAAGCATCCACTGGACAGAAGCTCTGTCCATAATTAGCGGCACTCCTCACATCTCCACGCAACCATTGCTCGACTACTACAAACCCGTTTATAAATGGATGGAGCGTTATATACAAGAAAATAATGTACACGTTGGGTGGTAAATCAACGCCCCAGATAATGAATAAAATTCTTACAACAGACCTCAATTAAAATTTCAACTCATTCCTTCTTATCTTAATTGAATATGAAGCAGGATGATCCCTTCTATCCGAGCAATTATCACTCTTAACGACGGTATGGAATGATGCACGAAAAACTTTCGAATTAGTTTATTTATACAAGTGATTCTTGATCCTGGATTAACGTAAAGTCCCGGGCCAAGTTTAAAATTAAATTTGTAAATTACTAAAAACATTCCATCGAATGTACATAAAACACATTAATATTAAAAAGTACATTAAAAAGCGCTAGTTGAATACGATATTCCAATAGGCACTGGATTTAGGATTTTAGCTTTCTAAAGCCGTAAAATAAGTAACACTTTTGATACCGCATAGGCACTTTAAGTAACGCTGAAAAAAGCGAATTTTGGCACTGAACCAAAGAATAGACTTAAACTAAAAGCTTAAATTAATTGGCACGATTAACAATCATCTAATTGAAACATTTGGTTAATAAAAGAAGCATAAAATTAGCACCATCAATCAATAAATAGAGACACTTAGAAATCGCGTTGTCTACTCGAACTTAAAACTCTTTGTGGACGACTCTTGCTTGCTGCTTTTTGTGGTTTGAACCGTCTTTTTCTCGATAATCTGTTGCGTGACCGACTTTTTCAGCATTTTCTGCTCCAAAGTGTCCGAATCTTTCAAGACCGGTGGTTCGTTGATATATTCCACGTTCGACGAATACGACGATTGGTACTGATTGTCTGTTCCGTTCTTGAAAGAATCGAAGTTCTTCTTGTCGAAAGGACTCGTCGGAAGCTGCAGTTTAGCATTGGGTGTGCTGCTGAAGTATTTTTCGGAACCGGAACAGTAGCTCGGTTGCGACGACGAATGATACGTCTCGTATTTATAAGTGTCGGTTTTGTAACCACCGGGGATTTTGCATGTATTTGTCGTATACTCCGACGAGGAATAACCGTCGCCTAACGATTTATTGTAATCAAACGGGGGAGACGTACTTAACGGTTTATCGAACTTCTCGTACGTACTGGACTTGGAAAATTTGGGTTGTGGTTTTGGGGAAGTCACCGGCAGTTGCTTGTAAGGGGATTGGTATTGAGATGCCGGAGGAGGCGGCGGCGGCGGATATTTGGGTACGTTTGAAGTGAACGAAGTGTAACTTGGTGATTGTTGTTGGTTGTAACTGTTTGTGTCGCCGTAAACTGCGTTGTTCAAAGAATTAACCTGCGACTGAAGAAGTTTCTTGTTGCGTTCCAACGAGTTGACCTTTTCTGGACTCTCTAAGTGGCTGTACGTACCGCTATAGAGGCTATTTTGTACCGTTGGTGAGTAGTTAGATTGGGAACTGTCGTACTGGTATTGATTGTACCTATCAAAATAACCAAAGCTATTTTAATTATTGAAATGCTGTGGAGAAGCAATTTTCTTTATGTCAACTGAATTGAGTACCAAACTACAAATTGAGAATTGATCACATTTATGCAGGCAATATTATTTCTGTTTTAAACAACATTAAATGAAGAGTTTTATCAATTTGTATGCATTTTTCGAGCAACAGATTTGCACTAAAATAGAAAAATTTCAAGCCAGGGGGTTATCTAAAAGAGAATGTAAAAAACTAAGGAATAATAGTAATGGTTATGGCTGATTGCGTAGTTTGAAAAAAATATTAAAAAAATAAACGAGTTACAAAAATTAATGACATTTAGAACACAATAAAAAATAATTGAGGTATAATGGTGTTTAAACCACAATGAAGGCGGCGAAAAAATATTTACAAGTAAAAAAATTGAAAACAATTAAATAGCGAGTTATATATTAATATTAAATTATTGAATATTATTTTCAGAGCATAATTTCGTCATATTTAGCCAGTCATATTTCTGTTGACAATTCTGCTTACGATTTGTTTTACTTTAATAAGTTGTATTTTTGAATTTTCATCTAGTGGCAATATATTTTTTAAGTTAAGGTGGGAAATTTTTCATTTGTTACGATTCACGGTCGCTAGATGTCGCAATGATCGATTATTTATCCATCAAAGGCAGGCGGCCAAATTTTAGCATTTTCCCTAGTTTTTTTGCCTCAAATATTACGATGAATCGTAGTATTCGTTGTAGAAAGTAGTTTTGGAAATACATTTTGCCGATATTTCATTTGGGAACGAAAAGTTGATCGGCAGCGACATCTCATTTTCAAGTTGAGAACGTAGGTTTTACATGAAACACGTTAAAAATAATGCTTAATCTCAGTTATTAGGCAATTTAGGGCATTCATCTTTTGGTAAAACGTTTTGGTGAGGCATCTTCATCATAATCACATTCCAAAATAATCTGCTTTGGTGTCAACTTTTTCAGCATTATGTAAGGGCCGTTTAATTAATTATTAATTGCGATGAATCTCATATGATCTTAATTAAAATTGCAATGTTCAGTGAAGGTAATACCAAAAAATCAGGCGATTTTGTTGGAAAATAAGGAAGTTTAACCCTCAAAACCCTCCTATGGAAAAATTGCATGTATTATTTTTTTCTTAAATAACTACTATTAGTATGAATCTCATATGATCTTAATTTAAATTGCAATGTTCAGTGAAGGTAATTCCAAAAAATCAGACGAATCTGTTGGAAAATTAGGAAATTAACCCCTCAAAACCCTTATGGAAAATTTGCATGATTTTTTCCCATCTTAATGCACTTGTACTAGTACTCATTTTTTTGTAAATTAATAACATAAGTACCTGATGCCGTCTCTTCCGTAAAAAATTTCGATCTGGTCTGCCTCTGTCTGTGTCCTGAAACGACTGGTTATTGTGTCTTTTCCCTTCATACCACGAATAACAGGGACAGAAACAGACACAAAAAACAACAGACATAAAGAAAACCGCCCCAAATAGTTTTGGACATAACTATAACTCTAAGTGAAGCCACGAACAATCTCAAAGCCACAAACATTATTAATTATTGTTAAAAAAAGAGGTGTACCTTTTCCAGAGTCCAGTGACTATGAAACGTTACCTTCACAGCGCACATGCAATATTAGTTATGAACGGTGCCACGAACCAGTTTCAAAACATATAAATTCCAACACCAAAGCTTGCAACAAGAAATTAGTAGTGTTAGACACACACCTGGGACTCACCGCGAGGTCTCGCCATCTTGCGCTGAACTTATATAACCGTCGGTGTCGTCACCAGATGTATCGTAACCTTTCAGTTTGTACTTTGCCTGTCGAATCGCCGTCAGTCGACTGCGAGCCTCTTCAAGTTCGCGTTCTATTCGGAACACTTCTGATCTGGCATCGATTTCCTGCGCGATTCCTCCAACCATCCGCTTGTTCAACACTAAACATCTTTCTTCTTCCACGCTCTTCGCCTGCTGGGCCGCCCTCACTAAATTATCGGTGGAGCGGATGACCGCAGTTCCGGCTTGCTGGAGTCGTCTGGTGGCGACGGTGTCGCCCTCGGCTTTGACTTTGCAGGCCACCAGAAGTTGCGCAGTGGAGCTCGCCACTTGTTTGGCCGACGAAATCAGCTTATCTTCGCTTCCCAAGCCTTGAACCAAAGCGTTCGCGCTCTCTACTAAGCTGTGGGTGGCCGCCGCTACGAGTCTGGCGGCGGAGATCAATCCTTCTGACCACTGGCCGTCGTCTGAAGATGATGTGGGCGTACGAGAAACTTTACCGCTGTCGATTAATTCGCGCTGGGCGGCGCTGGCCGCCTTCACCAACGCCGAAGTGGCCGAAGTTATAGATTTGGCGGCTTCTAAAATCATCTCGTCGAAGTTGAGCGACTCGTCCAGGTCTTGTGTCTAGAAAAAGCACAGCATTGCAGTAAAAAATCACCGAACAAACATAGCAGTAAAAAATTATTTATCAAAATACGTAAAATTTCAATGGAAATTTAGGTCACATTCCGAGCGCTGATATCTTAGTTAAAAATATTATCGCAACTATCGGTTCGGCGTTTATTTTTACCTACTTTTATATGATTTTCAGATTCTGCATTAACGTTTACGTCATCCACATTTTGATATGAAAAAAATAATAAAACAAGCAATAAATACCGAAAGGCAGATCGGCGAAAACTAGTCACCAATTAGACACTGCGTAAATCTTTTTGTAGGCGGCTAAACATGTTCGAGATTATTACGAGGCAAAGAATAAAGAGTATAAAAAATTTAATTCTCGGTCTGCATGTTACTGTCCCAAATCCCACTTACTTTGAGCACAATAAACGCGACGACGTCAACTGAAGCTGTGTAACGCTTCCATAATAATATGTTTGACTCCTGGGTGAATACAAAATACAACCAAGAATATCAAACATATCTTATAGCAACGCACATTCCTATTTCCTGCAAGTGAAGAAAAACACTAATGTGACATGCTCACCTTGATGCTTTTTCTGGGTCTGAGACTGGCCAGCTTCTTCGCTGCGGCATCAATGGACGCAGCCGCTCCCAAAAGTTCGTTTTCGGCAATCACGGTCGGATCGTCCGGATCGACCCAATCCGAGCCTTTGAGCAGCTCGGCAACGCTCACCAGTTCTGTGGCGGCTTGGGCGATCTTTCTAGAAATCAATGGAAGAGTCTGCTTCGCGTCCGCTGTGCTTCCCTGCTGCAGGATTGCCAGCAAAAGTTCGCGGAATTGCTGGGCGCAGTCGTTGCCACCGTTCAAAGTCCTCGTGCGCAGTTCTTGCGTTTCGGCCAAATTGTAAGCGGCGCTCTTGCATATTATAAGCATGTCCGATATGGACTTTCTTGCCAAATTAGCGGCGGCGATGATGTCGTCTTGTTTGTTGCTGATTCCGGCAGCCACAGACTTAGCCGTGGCTTTTGTTATTGCTTTGGTGCATCTGATTAGATCTTCGGCGGTGACGCCTTGCCTGCACCCTTCGCCTGACCACAAAGCCTGCGCCAAAAAAATTGTAACCTTCGCAGCAAATGAAATATTAATTGTTTACCTTTATTTCTTGTCCTATGGCCTCGATGGTCGATTCCAATGCTCTGGTGCCTCTCGTGTGTTCATCTTCAACTGCTTTCACGGTTTTAAGAAGCGACGTCACGTTTGTAACCATCACCTACGAAGAAACTACAATCAGTGCGTGTTTTTGTGTAAACAATTAAGAAGCGACATGCGTTTAGAGTGTCCCGGAAAGCTGAAACATGTTAAATAAATAAAAAGAAGGAAAAGAAACAGTGCGACCACCCATACCAACACAAATTAATGAGTACTAACCTTAACGCAAACTAAAAGGTGTTTTTTGAATAAACGAAATAAAAATGTGATTACCACACCATATATTTATTAGCAAATAATGGAGAAAACGTCGATAAATATATAAAGATAAAAAAATTATGTAGGACACAATAAAAAAAAAACAGTGAGGGTTGAAGAGCAACAACAATACAATCGAGTGAACACACACTAAAGAGACTAGAAACATGAACGTCTGACGCAATTGCGATTTATGTAATGAGAAGACAAGGTATTATGTCTGATTGCAATGCCTCTGTCGATATGTTTTCCTTGCTGTCGCTTAATAATCGAATTAATTCCTCTTCTTGATCGGAAACCCACCAATCAGTATCAGAATCAGGAACCTGTCGTGATCAAAACATGTGTTAAATAACCCGCCACCTTTTTCCAAAGCTTCGGTTAATATAAACTTAGTTATTCACAAGGAAATCACGAAAGGTGGACTTTAAACGCACTCACATGTTTTGATTTGTTTTTTTTCATGTTTATTATTTCTGTTTCAATTTGCTCGAGTCGGTTTTTAGCGTGTGTGTTATGTACTTTTTATTCTTTTAATTGATTATTTAAAGTCCACCCCAGGTTAATAAACAATGAGAATGTTTAGTACATCAAAACGCACATGCAAAAACCTCCAAACAAGCGACAACCTCTTAGCTATAACGACGTTTACAAACAAGTCTTACATACTTCTATTATTAAATAAAATCAACAGCGGGCAGGATTTAACACAAAACATTTTACACACACTAAACCACTTTAATAAATCGTACCTTTGCACTCTCCTTTAGATGCGCCATCGCTGGATCGTTGATGGATTTTCCGCTGGCCGCTTTCGTGGCGTGGATTAGGTCGAATAAAGCGCTGGTCACGTCTTTGACAGCGTTGATTAGCATTACTTGCGAGTCGGGGTTGTCAGAGCCCAAACTGGCGGCTCCGAATTTCACCACTTCCGCCAGTTGCACTGAAAAACAACACACGAATTCGAATAAACCACAAATAATCACGTTTACCGCGGGTTTACCGCTTTTACCACAACATAGTAAATAGATTTTTTACCTATGGTAGAGACGGAGTTCTGCGCGGCCACCGCCAGCTGCTCCTGCGACGAGGCCGCCCCAGCCACTAAAGTCTTAGTGTCCTCCACCAGAGCCTTAGCCGTCTTCAATATATTCTCTCTGTGATCGGCAAATGACTCGTGTTCGTTTTCGGGATTCAAATTTCCGGCGGTCGCAAACATAATCGTCGTCTCCAAATCGCCGATGATACCGGAAACGGTACTGGCGGCATTGACGCAGGCTTGCGTACCGCGCGAACTCGACTGAAGGGCAATCAGAACGCGCGACACCTTCTCCGCCACATTCCTCGAGCAATCGGCGATTTCGCGAAGGGCGGTGTCGTCTTTCCTGATGAGACACTGTCCGCCGGCTTGCACCAGCTCCACGCAGGCGACTCCCAGCTGCTGAACCGCTTCTTTAAGACGCATGGCGACTTCGCCGTTATTTGCATTTGCAGCGGCGCCGGTGCTATATTTGGAAAGCTGAATGTATTTATGCGAGAGCTCTGCCGACAGCGGCTCCAACTTCTGAGTGTCGCTCGCCGCTTTAGAACTCATCTCGCTGGCGATTTTCGCGATGTCTTTGGCGTACTCGATCATTCCTTCCTCTCCCTCTTCCACCGAGTCCACGGAGGCACTATCAAGGGCGCGAAGGTGGTTGTTTAGCACGGAGACGGCGTTCTCGCATTCGTTTTTGCCCGGTGCACCGTTGCTGAAAACAAACTTAATAAAAGAAACGAAAATATTACATAAGATTCGTACATTTTTACAAGCTATATTCCTTCAAAAATCAAGATCATAGCTCATAAACAAATAATGTATTCATTTATCCTTTAAACTGGAAATTATTCATCTTTTCAATAAAAATATCGCATGGTACACATAATTAAGGCTCGTCCTTAGTGGTAACATCTGGTTACTGTTCTAATTTTTCTTTGAATTTCTCACTACGTACAACTATTTTTACTAGAAGTCAGCAGCAATCTGCAATACCTGTGGACATTGATTATATATTGAATATATAATCAATGTATATTGATTATATATTGAATATATAATCAATGTATATTGATTATATATTGAATATATAATCAATGCTGTGGATAAGGGATTCTCGAAATGTAAATAATACACAACGGCCGGTCATAAATACTCCCTCTCAATTTGGAAGACAAAACCAGGACCAAAATGAAATTATCAGTGTCGGCCTCCCAGATTGCGCAAGATGCCGAGTATCAGCTTTTTGCGGACTTGTAATAAATTTCCACAAATTTGTTTTATCGAAATAAATTTACTTAAAAAAACTGTTGTATGCAATCAAATCCTGCTTTGTCATATAAAAAAAATCGACTCATCGCTGTTAAAAAACACAAAAGTATACTGCTTTGCTGGAGAATATGGATTTAGTTCGAGATATAAAAATTTGATTTAAAGAGGTTTGAGTGTATGTGTATTTACAATTTTTTATTACATTTAAATTACATTATATAAGCGCTTTCAAAACTCGTGCCGCAGAAAAAAATGGCAATAAGTCGTCAAAAAAATAGTAGAAAAGTATACGCTACTGTTTACATAACCGAGTTACAAGACTTGTAATTCTCCAATCCCAGAAGGGCATCTCGAGATGTAATGTTATTTCTAGTGTCCGACCGAAACTAGTTTTTACGGTCGAAACCGAAAGCGAATTTCGGCTTCAGTCTCAGTTTCGGCCGAAACCGAAACCGTTTTCGTGGGAAAAACAAAGTAAAAATTATCATGATCAATTTTTATTATTATTTTTTAACCAATCACATATTAATCATTCAGCCTCTGATATTTTAAGTAATCATTAATTTATCATATCATATTATTACCCCCCCTTATTTAAAAAAACACAAATAAATATACTATTTTTTAAATTATGAAAAAAAAAAGCTACAAAACAAAATTAATGCTTTTTAAGTAAAAAGAAATTACCTAGTAAATATGTGTAGGTAGGTACACAAAAAAAACACTCTTTCATCTTAACAAAATTATTTTTATAAACTTTCGTCATTTTGTATGGCACTCTTGTTAACAAACTACAATAAAATTCAAATTAATAAGTCCCTATCTACCACATACAACAAGTAAATAAATATTTTTGATGCAAATAATCTTCAATCGAATGTATCAAAATAAAAAGACCTTTGCAAAACCTCCCGAATGCAGTTTCGGTTTCGGCCGGATTATAGCCGAAACCGAAACTAGGCCGAAAGCAGTTTTTTTGCCGAAACTAGGCCGAAACCGAAAGTTCGGTCGGACACTAAATGAAGCAAAGTTAGGTACTAAGTTTAAAAATAATACCATCAGCTACAAAAAATATTTGGTTTACTGTAATTTTGACAATACTAGATTTCACTTTTCAGTGGCAACAAATTTAGGTTAAATAATCAGTGGCTGAATAAATGATTGTAGAGACCCTTTCATGACTATAATCAAATAAATAAAGGTTTTGTCTTTTTTATACGAATTTAATTTGACACTGACATCATTCAAAAACCCCAGTCGCACACATATTTTAAAGAGGTTTCTTTAATCAAATCCTAGTAACGTAAAATTAAGGCAAACACATCTTGAATGTGTAGATCTCTGATTAGTCAATTTTAAGTTGTCATTTCTCGAATATCTTTGAAGCTGGATTTTTTCTTCAAAATTACACATCCGAATACGATCTCGTATTTCCTCATTTTCTCTAGGGCGCGAGTTATGAAATATCCTGAATTTAATTTTTATAAAAATTTTAAACAATTATACCGTTCAATTTAAAAAACACAGGTCAATCTATTGCAAAATTTTTGACATGGTATTATTGCAATGTTTTTTTTCTGTTTTTTATTTGAATCATACATGCTTTTAAATTATTCTATCACAATAATAATACAAACTCCACAATTTGTTTTATTGTCAGGTCAGGTTGTAGGCTATTTGCTAAAGTTACGTAAAACTACGACCATGCAGTGGAAAGAACCATTATTTTGCAATTATCGGGCATTTTGCATATTTATTTATTGCGAGCAGTTTAAAAGGTGATTACAATAAACTTTTTCCCCTAAATTAAATATTTTATTGCTGGTAATTATGCTAGTGGTAAGAATACACTTTTCCCGATAAGATACAGTTCCGGTTTACATTTAGGAAAACATACCTGATACAATACTTGATACCTGATAGTGAAAGTGAAGGACAGCAAATTTCAGAAGTTGAATTTATTGAAAAATTGTATCAATTTAGACCGGTTTTTTTTAATCTTCGTGAAATGATTAAGTCTTATAATATGACCGAACAAATTTTTAATCATTGTTTTCAAACGTAAGATATTACATGTTGTTTGTTCTTTATAAAACTGTAACTTTTCTATCAGGGTTTTTATGACTTTAGAAACAAAACATTAGAAAAATAAATGAGTCATCTTATAGAAAATTGAATATACTTTCAGGTGGTATAAATTTGATTTCAATAGATGGACCATATGTGGAGTTCTCGCTTCGGAGCTTAACGTTAGAAACTCCTGAGGACGACTCTCAAGTTTTGCTTCTAAACAAATGAATTTTTGGGGATTGCTACTTACCGAATATTTACAACAAGTTGTTTAATCGACTCGGACACGTCCTTAGAAGAGCTGGCAAAGTGTTGCCAAGTCGAGGGATCCTTGTTCATAACCACCAGATTCTTGGCGGCTCTGACCACAGTGCAAGAACTATCAATGAGTCTATTACCGGCATCAATAATCGGTTGCTGGGCGCGTCTCGCTTGTGGAGAAATCTTGCCTGGAATCGACACAAACTCGCCGGAGTTCGCATACAGACACAGATTCTCGACGGCCTCTGCAAATTATCAATTGCACAAATTCGAAACTTCACCCGGCACGAGACTCACCTAGCAAAGGTTCGGTAGCTTGAGCACATCGCTGCCTGTTAATGTCGGAGTAGTCCAAATCCAAGGTCTTGATCTCTTTCACAAGCGCCGCAGTGGAATTGGCCACGGCTTTGGCGCTTTGCACGAACTGTTTTTTCGCCACCGGATTAGTGGTTTTCGAGCTGGCCACTCGACAGGAGTTGCACAAAGCGCTAGTGTGTTTGGCGATGAGAGTGGCCGCTTCGAGGACTTGTTTCTGTGGACTGGACGGCGAAGACAACGCCGCACAACCTTGGTAGATTGCTTGCGAAGCTCGCGCGAATTGCGCTTGATCCACCAAACCCGGACGTCCGGCGATGCTGGACGGGTCCGAAACGCCGACCTGCACACAATTGACGACTCGTAACACTTTTTCTATAAAACATACGGAGGACCTACCAAGTAGGCCGCTTGCGCTGACGCCTCAACAAAACTGCAAATCGAACTGCTGAACGTCTTGATGTATTCGGCGAACCTTTCGTGTTGGGACTGCTTGGCGCTGTTCGTGATTCCGGTCATGCAATCCCCCAAGACTTTACTCTTGTCGATGACCGACTCCAACGCTTCAAAGTAGCTACAGTCGTTGATCGGCTCGATAGGATTTTCTAGCAAGTGCTTCATCGTTTGTATCTTCCTGATGGCATTATCGCAATCGATTTGACCTGGTGCAGCTGATGTGCACACATTCAGCAGATGATTTATGCTCTCCGTGACCGCTCTGGCAGCCGCTGCCAGTTGATTTCGTCCGTTCGGAAGATACGGATCGGCCGACAACGACTTGGCGGTGGTGAGAAGCGTGCTAGAGGTCGTGGAAACGTTCTTCAGCGAGTGCACCATCTGTCCTCTAATTTCAACATCCTGCGTCTGTCCCGCCATCTCCATCGACACCCCCAAGAGGTCGTGGAACGCGACGGAGAAGTCCTTCGATGAAGACGACAGCTGAGTGGGACTCCTCACTGAGCCCACTACGACCGAACTGGCCTCGTTCAAGTTAGACGCGGCGGTGTTCAATTCTTGCTGCAACTCCCCATAAGTTTTGTTGGTGTGGGGAAACCGCCCCGAGTTAATTGTCTGCGTCCATTCGATGATATTCGTGATGGCGTTGTCAACATCTCTTTGGCCCGGAAGGCAGCCGACCGCACGATTCAAAGCGGTGGCGATGTCCTTGGCGGCGTGCTGCAGTCCCGGTGTTACTTCTACCAACTGCAGACTTTTTTGCGCCTCCTCCACCAGCTTAGCCGAATGCAAAAGTACGTCCTGTCCGGAGCCGATTACTTTCAGTTTGACATCTTGGTCACGGCTCGTCGCCGCAACGGCCCTTACTGCGCCCGTCAACATTTTCAAATTCTCCGCCGTATCTCGGGCGGCTTTGTCTGTGTAGATTTCGTTTCCTTGCGCGGTGGCGCTCAGCAGTTGTGCCACGCTCTGGTTGATCGCTTTGCTGGTGGAGCTTAGGTCTTCGGCGCTGTGTTCCGCGAAGTCTCCAGGTAAGGGACGAAGACTGTGCGCTTTGACAGCGCGCTCGAATTCGTTGAGTTCGTCTTGTAAATCGGCGATCAACTGGGCGGCGGCGTCTAAGCCTAAGCCTTGACATACCGGTTTGGCTCTGCTGAGTGCGCCGCGGAGGTCGCTTAAATCCGAATTGAGTTTTTGACTGGTTATTGAAAGTTGCTCGGTGACCGAGTGTTCTTGGATTGTTGGCAGGGCGTTTTGTGTAGTTTGTACGAAGCTGGTGGCGGGCTGAAAAAAAGCGACACACATAATTCTCATTGCCTTTCAACAAATTTTCTTGTATAACCGGCTTCAGTGATTTTCACCAGTTTCTATGCTGCCGGTTTTAACAAGCACCCATCTCTATTAATAAAAATTTGGGTTTGAAATTTGTAATGTCTACTATTTCTTGATTTAGGTCTTATTTTTTAAATTATTACCGAATATCCCTCCAATCGTTGAATGTTGAATGAGTTAAATAACTTGTTACGAATTAACATAAAAAAACAAATATCTTTCTGGGAACAGTTGGTCACCAGCATTATATAAATTATTAAAACAATTATTCAAACTTTATGAAACCCTTGCGAATCAAGTCCATTTCGTATAATCATCTGTTTTTGATAGGGTCATCTGTATGTTTAAAACTGAGGTGGTATTTAAAACCAAAATATAATAAAATATGGGTGGCAATAAAATGATTATTATTTTATATAATTTTGTACTGTAGAAAATACTAAATTAAAAAATTTGAAAAGATTAAGTGTTTGTTGTAGATTTGCAGGATGCAATATTGTATTTACTTAATATTATATACTCGGTTCATTTTTTAATTCAGCTCGTTATAAATATCAAATTTCCTGTAAATGGCGACGTCGAGATCGGCCTTCAAACGCGAAAAAAGCTCTTCTATTACGATAAGCAATAGGTAAATAAAATTGGCGCATTGTATAATACCGGGTGACTGTAAATGATTCACTTAAATTTAGGTGATTGGCAACAGTGAGGAATTGGTACCAGATTAGCTGTCGTCGTGATTTATGTCAACTAACTTTTTAGGTTAGAATATATTTGTCAAAAAGTGTAATTTACAAAATAATGGCGAACGAAAAGTGACAAATAACGGAGGAAATAGTTACAGCGAGTGATCGAAAAGATCTTCCAGTTGTAAAAGTCATTTTGAAGACAATTCCGATATGGGCAATTTTTAAATTTGACGTTTATATGACAATTTCAAATTTGAAAATCAGTATAACCAATAGAAGAGTTAAAAAATTTTGCCAACCTAACACAAAAAATGTCAATCATTTATAGTCACCCGGTATTTACTAACGTGCGTTCAAAAAAAAACGAGGCTGCGTTGGCCATGGAATTTATCGGCTTTCCAGTGTAGACACCATAGAAAATATAAACATAGATTTGACAAATGTCAAGATCTGTCAGTTTAAAATTTTACCATCGAAATAAAACGGCCCAAACGCCAGGACAGTTTAATTTTATTTTTAATGAACATTTTTAATAATCATTGGTTCTTAAACCTCGAACCAAACAAATCCGAACCTTTTTTTTCTAATGTATATTGTGTAATTTATAACTCACTAGTGCTCAACGTTCGTGTTTAACTGTGTATACAACGATTGGTAGGTCACAAACATATTATTATTATTATTACTTAAATGATGGGGAAAAAAAATTTGGTACTTTAAATAAAATGTAAACATGTAAAAAAAAATTAATGTAAACTTTAATGAAAGACAATCCGTAATTAAACTCCAAAAACAAACAACATTTATTGATTGGCATTGAGAAAGTGGTCCAGATTAAATGTCCTCACTAGTCACGCAATTGCTTTAGATTTTTTGCCGTAGCCCGTCCAAATTTTTTGGTCTATTAAAATAATAAATCTTCGAACCTTCGAATCCAAGCAAACCCGAACCTTATTTTTCTAATGTATATTGTGTAATACAACTCCCTAACGGTCGACGTCCGTGTTTAACTATATATACAACGATTTTTGAAATATTAATTGAGAATGCAGTTGCTCTTAAACTGAATTGGTAGGTCTCGAGTTGCGCATAGAGACTGATGACCCATGAAGGTTGACGGGACAAACTGAGTGGTTCCCAAATATTCTCAAGACATTTTTCGGTTTTGAGACTGATTCTTCTTCATCGATCTATTCACGACTTACAGTTATATCAAATTAATGACCGTCCTGGTCGTGCCCGATATTCTCCTCAACAGAGGAGAAGCTGTAACAATGAATAGATTGATGTTTGGATTCACAACGATACCGGGAAATGTTTTGCACTTTTTTTATCCCATAATGATTTATCCCATTGTCAACAAGGAAGCTAACCTAAAAAACATGAACAGACTCGAACTGACACTGAAATTTTGCTACACTAAATTGATGCACAAAGTTTTTCCATGGCCAACGCAGCCTCGTTTTTTTTTGAACGCACGTTATAATTTACTTCATTGTTATAGATTTTAACACCCGATTGTTTGGACCATCCATACGCCAAATATGGTATAAATTATATTAGTTATATTTCGCTTATTAGGGACAACGTCAGGGATCTTATTAAAATGCTTAGTTAACTATTTTTATGTATAAATTCGCTAGCTAGATGAAGAAGCGTCACTCTTTGATTTCACCGCATAAGTATTGTTAGTCGCGTTGCTTTAAATAAACTTTTTAAAAAAGCCGTCGTTCGTTTTCATAATATAATTGGCGCAGTCGGTAGGATAGGCTAACGTCTTCGGTAAACATTTCGAGTGGACCCAAAAGTGTTTTGAGGACTTCCATTGTGAAAATTCTGGACCAGGACAACACCTAGGACTTCCGGACCAAGACGGTGCATTTCTATGCTTTGAAGCCTATTCCAAAAAGAAAAGTGGACCTGACGACGAAGCATGCTACAAACTTGGTGAGTCATTGATGTCAATAATTGATTCAGATTCAGAAATTGATTTTAATTACGGTTACGAAAACCGCGATCGTTCGAGATCACCAATTACTAGAATCTCTAATACAATCTACCTAAATAAAATGGCTTTTAAAATGGAATACCTACAAATTCTACCAGAATTTACCGGAAACCAATCAGTATTAAGCGAGTTTATTAATACTAGCGAACAACTCATAACGCAATTTTATAATGTGCAAGATGAAAATACATTTGAAAATATCCTGTTAATAAAATCTATAAAAAATAAAATTAAAGGTGAAGCTGCTGAACGCATAGCGTCTTACCAAATTAATAATTGGGGCGATTTGAAAAATGCGCTTCTTGCTACATATGCTGATAAACGCGATCTCCAGACGTTGACCATAGAATTATGTAATATGCGTCAGGGAAATTTAAAACCTCTCGAGTTTTTTGCTAAGGTTCAAGATAATTTGAATCTTCAAATTAGTTATATTACGACTCACACGGATGACGCCAATGAACTAAGAGTGTTGACCGCAAGTTCGAGAAAATTAGCATTACGCGTATTTCTCAAACAATTAAACAATCCTTTAGGTGATTATTTATCTACTCGTCAACCCGATTCATTAAATGCGGCGTTGCACATATTAACAAACGACTTTAATGTTCAACAAAAACCAAAATTCACCAACCCTCAAAATCAACCGTTTGTAAAATCTAATAGCAATTTTCAAACTCCCAAACAGCCGATAAGAAATTTCCCTCAATTTAACCAACAAAATCGCAATCAATTTTCAAACCATCACCATCAGCAAAATAATCATCAATTTTCAAACAATCACCAACACCAAAATGTATTTAAACCAAATCCGAATTATAAACCCACTAATAAACCCGTGCCAATGAGCATTTCAACACGAAACTCTTCAAATCCAACCATAAATAAGTTCAATAAACATTATTCGTCGCGTCCTCATTGGATAGCCGAGGAATTACATAATAACGAAGATAAATCTGTTGAACCGACAAATGCTTCAAACACGGAAGATGACGAAGAATGCGATTTTTTAGGCGAACTAGCCTCGGATACGCAGAACTTTTAAATATCGACAATAACCCCTCTCAACTACCGTTTATAGAGATCCCTTTTGAAAATTTTAAACTAAAATGTCTTATTGATACCGGATCAACAAAATCATTTATAAATCCGGATAAAGCCAAAGAACATTTTTCCAAATATGTCAAATTTGATCCCTTTAAAATATCTACCGCACATGGTACTACTAAAGAAGACTACAGTATTTCGATACCGTGTCCTAAGTTGTTTAAATCAAAACAACCCAAAATAAAATTCCACGTGTTTAAATTTCATAAGTACTTTGACTGTCTTCTTGGTGTCGACAACCTCCGTCACTTACAAGCCAACATTAATCTGACTCTAAGCAAGCTAATATTACCCAACGCTACAATTTCCATGAGGTTAAAGAATTTATCAGATTACAATAATCTTATTGTTAGTGCACCGAATTCACAACAGATAATAAAAGTAAAAATTGCAAACGTTAAAAATGGCACTGCCTTGTTGCCTAAACAACAATTTTTAGATATAGAAATGCCAGAAAGTTTAATACAAGTTGAAAATCATGAAGCTTTAACAACTGTCATCAATCGCTCTGACCAGCCAATTGAGATCGAACTGGAAAAAACTTTTGAAGTTATTCCCCAGGAACAATTTTATATTGCAAATCTAAACAATATAAATGATTCGAAGGATCAATATTTTGATTTTTCAAAGCTAAGACTCGACCATTGTAATAAGGAAGAAAAGTTTAGTATTACAAAACTAATTAAAAATTATTCTGATATCTTTTACGACGAATCAACATCACTTTCATTTACGAATGCAATTAGGCACAAAATTAAGTTAAAGGATGACACCCCTATACACACTAAAACATATAGATACCCCTATGTTCATAAAGCCGAAGTACAAGATCAAATTAGTAAAATGTTGAGACAAAAAATAATTAGACCTTCAAATTCACCTTGGACATCACCAATCTGGGTGGTACCCAAAAAATTAGATGCTTCAGGCCAACGAAAATGGAGAATAGTGGTGGATTACCGAAAACTAAATGAACAGACTATCGATGATAGATATCCGATTCCGAATATAAATGATATCCTAGATAAACTAGGTCGAAGTCAATACTTTAGTACATTAGATCTTGCTTCCGGATTCCATCAGATTGAAGTTGAACCCGACGACATACCGAAAACTGCATTTACAGTCGAGAATGGCCATTACGAATTCGTTCGAATGCCTTTCGGATTAAAAAATGCGCCCTCCACTTTTCAACGCGTTATCGACAACGTTTTGAGAGGTATTATAAATGAATCTTGTGTTGTGTACCTCGATGATATTATAATATTTTCAACATCTCTTCAAGAACATATCCAAAATTTAACATCAGTATTTGACAGGTTACGTAAATTTAACTTTAAAATTCAGATAGATAAAAGCGAGTTTTTGAAAAAAGAAGTTAATTATTTAGGACATGTCATCACACCAGACGGAATTAAACCTAATCCAGATAAAATTAAAGCCATCGTAGATTTCACAATACCAACAACCCCAAAACAACTAAAAGGATTCCTAGGCCTCATTGGTTATTACCGTAAATTTATTAAAAATTTTGCAAAATTAACCAAACCTCTCACTGTTCGACTTAAGAAAGACCACAAAATTTACCCCGAAGATGAAGATTATAAAAATTGTTTCGAACTTTGTAAAAGCCTGTTAACTAATGATCCCATTTTACAATACCCAGATTTCGAAAAACCTTTCGTACTGACTACAGACGCCAGCAATTACGCTATTGGTGCCGTCCTATCACAAGGACCTATAGGTTCAGATCTCCCAATAGCATATGCGTCCCGCACATTAAATGAACACGAAATCAACTATTCCACGATTGAGAAAGAACTTCTTGCCATTGTCTGGGCAACAAAATATTTCCGACCATATATATATGGACGTAAATTCAAAATTGTAACCGACCATCAACCGTTAAAATGGTTATTTTCTCTTAAAGAACCTAACTCGAAATTAATTCGATGGCGCTTACGCTTAGAAGAATTCGAATATGAAATTCATTATAAAAAAGGAAAGCTAAATAGTAACGCCGATGCTCTTTCTCGACCCCCAAACTTAAACATGACTTTAACAGAAGACGAATCACCTTTTCTAAAATATATGAAAGACTTTAACAAGACATATTCAAATTTTAATCCGACTGAAACTGACGATAAAGATTCAGTAATCGTCCAAATACCAGACGAACAAGACGAACTAACAGAAGACGACATCACTATGCATAGTAATATAGAAAATCCTATCTGTGCTATACCCATTTCGGAAGACCCAATAAATTTCTGTAAAAACCAATTAGAGTTTATCTCAGTTAAAACTAGTCCTTCTCAACCTTCGATAATACATCTGTTCGATCATTCTAAGCAACGAATCATTGTCCAAATTTCTGCCAATAATATCGAAAATGACGTAATTAATTTTATTAAAACTTTTGTAGCACCCAATGTTCCATACGGATGTTACTTTGAATCTGATCTACTGTACCAACAAGTTTGTCGAATTTTACAAACAGCATTTAATAATACGATTATATTGAAACGTCATATGAAAATATTAGAAGATGTAGAATCAATAGAAGATCAAAAAGAAATATTAGAGAACTATCATTACGGAAAATGTAATCATCGTGGTGTAACCGAAACACTACACAAGATATCTTCAAAATACTACTGGCCGAACATTCAGAAGAGTATTCAAGATTTTATCAACAGATGCGAAATTTGTAAAGTGACAAAATACGATAGAAAACCATTCAAACTAAAATTTAACATCACACCCACGCCTACTAGACCATTTGAAATTGTTCATATAGACGTCTTAAAATACCAAAGCAATAAATTTTTGACAATAATTGATGCCTTCAGCAAATATGCCCAGGTATACTCATTAGATAATATGCAAGCAATAGAAATAATGAAAAAGTTACTTTTTTACTTCAGTCATCATTCAGTACCAGATTTAATAATAGTTGATAATGGATCAGAATTCGATAACGGTGTGATAACTGAACTATTTAAACTACATAAAATACAAGTTCACTTTTGCAGTCCCCATCACCCTGCTAGTAATGGCCTATTAGAGAGATTCCACTGCACTTTCTTAGAGCACCTAAATCTCATTAATAACAGAGACGAATTTAAAAAAGATTCTATTCAAGTCAAAACACTATACGCTACTATTGCCTATAATAATTCTATACATTCCACTACAAAAATGTCTCCCTTTACAATATTGATGCCTAACAGTGAACGAGAATTTGACGACATAAATTTAGAAGAAAAAATTTTGAGTAATTACCTACAACAACATAAAGAAAAAATTCAAATTTTATTTAAAGAAATCAATAAACGATTGTCTGACACAAAACAAAAAATTATTTCCAAATTGAATGAGAATCGTGAAAACGTACCAACAGATCTACCACCTGAAGTATTCGTCAAAAGTAATTTTAGATCAAAAGGCAGAAATAAATTTAAAAAAGAGGAAATTATATGCCTTAACCCCGAAAGAAAAACCTTTCAACCTACTATCTGCAAAACAAAAACCGGCCGAAAGTTCCATAAACTACATATTGATAACGTAAAACGCCCTACTAAAACTGAAACATCTCCCGTTACAGGGCCTTCATCGTCTACTGGCTAACGCTGAATAGCCTTGCTGAAAAGGACATTTCCAACAACCCGGGAATATTACCGATTAAACTAGGACAAGCTATATTCCAAAACTCCTCTCACCATTTAATACACTATTTTGACGTTTCGATTCTTTTAAATGAATACAACAAACTACAGACCCACGTGAGAACGATCGAAGATTCTATAAGCAATGACACTCATTCAAAAAGAGAACTTCAAAACTATTTCAAAATTATTCGGTACAATATTAATCTAATAAATAAACAAATTATGAATAACTTTGAAACAACAGTTAAAGATATAGAACATAATGAACAATCTCTATATACAATGCTAGACAATTTTACAAAAATAGGAATTACTACCCAAAATCAAGTCAATAGCCTTTTTTTTAAAGATATGGCAAATCAGCTCGTTCATCTTTTGACAGTAATTTTAAACATTGCACAGGATATTGAAAATTCAATAACATTTTGCAAACTCAAGATTCTCCATCCTAGTATAATTACGAATGACGAGTTGTTGCTGGAACTAATAAAACTCAGCACGGTATACAAAAAAGATTTACCTTTTCCGGTAATATCTGAAAATCTCCAATTCTTTAAAACTCTTTTAAAACCTAAATGCGTAATTCACAAACTACAAATAATTTACTTCGTGTCTATTCCTCTATACGAATTAAACAATTTCGAACTGTACTACTTCATACCACTTCCAAATAGGCAATTTCGAACGATTATACCTTCAACAAAATATTGTTTAAAATCTGAATCTAATTTAATACCATTAACTGACATCTGTGACGAAATCCATGACAAATATTTATGTCCGACTAACCTGAGAACATATATCAACACATCATGCGAATGGGACATACTCAACAACAACTCTTTCAAGAAATGTTCCTTTACCCAGTTAACCGCAGAGGACACACTAGAATACATTCCTCAAATTAATCAATTTTTGGGCATCTTCCCTAACGACACAACAGTGAGAACAAGTTGCGACGAAGTTTGGACAAGACGAAATGTTAAAGGAGTTTTCCTGTTTGAAGAACAACATCACTGCCACAAATACATCAGAGATCAACTATTGGTGTTCAACGATGTAACAAAAGGCCAACCACTCCTGCTAGAAGATCTGCACCTTAACATGCCAAACACAAACAATCAAGTTCCCCGCCTACAAATGAAATATCTTCGAGTCACCAAATTAGAAAATTTACAACCAATAGAAATGGCAGAACTCGACAACGATTTCGACTCCTGGCACATTTCTGGTACCGCCATCTTATACGTCGGCATCGTATCCCTAGCCATCTGCCTAGGAATCCGAAAATATCGACAAAGAAAGTTCGCATCCACTCCTTCTGCAGAATCCGAACAACAAAGAAGCTCACTGCCAGACACCGCCAAAGTCTAAACGTACCTTCACCGGAGTTTCAGGACTCAAAGGGGAGGAATTATATTAGTTATATTTCGCTTATTAGGGACAACGTCAGGGATCTTATTAAAATGCTTAGTTAACTATTTTTATGTATAAATTCGCTAGCTAGATGAAGAAGCGTCACTCTTTGATTTCACCGCATAAGTATTGTTAGTCGCGTTGCTTTAAATAAACTTTTTAAAAAAGCCGTCGTTCGTTTTCATAATATAATTTATATAAATTGGATTTATTTTTCAATATATTATTTACTACGGAATGTATAACGTGCATTTAATGTTTTGTACTAAACATTAAGTATTTCACTGAGCGTTTAGTTAGTATATTTACCGGTACTTTTTTTTTAACTTTTTACGGAACATTTACGGAGCGTTTAGTATTTTTGCTAAACAATGAATAAAATAACGAATCAATACACTTTCCATGTGAAATAATGTGTAATGAGCAATATGTGTAAAAATACCTAGCGTTTAATTAATTTTGATAAAGTATTATAAACCTTTTTTGATCAAAGAGTTTGTTTTATTTACTACACATGTTACCGGCGTCATAAGAACGAGTTTTGGTTATTACAGAAAAGTACCTTACATTTACTACATTACATTTACGTCACATTTACTAATGTAGAAATACGTATTACATTTTTCTTTTTACAGTTTATTAGCGAATTATTTTTTTACAACTCCGTTGTTTTCTTATAAGGCCATGTTTACTTTAAAACCGAATTCCATTCATATTTAGCAAACTGCGTCCTCTCTTCTCTACACTTTTATGTTCAGGGCCAAGACAATTGATTTTTTCTCTTAATTCGATGGGCATTCGACAAAATTTAAAACATAAGACCCAAACGAGGAAATAGTATGTACTTGCAGATGGATTTTGTTTTGTTTGCAAACTTTAATCTTCAGTGCAATATATAAAAAAGGGCACTAACACCAAAATTAAATAGACATACACGTTAAAAGAATAAAATTGTCTAATCTTATGTAAGGAAGTAACAAGTTAATAATAGACTTACGTGAAGAAATACTTCAGCTATATAGATCAAATTGACCTGACTGGCGGTATCGTCGGGATTATCAGTGCTGGCCTTGATGGAGCCGACCAGTGGTGGAATCTGATCCACGAGTTCTTGCGTTTCGCTGATCAGCGCTTCTTTTGTGGATTGATTCGGGTTGAAAGGATGACTCGCTTGCGCTGCAGTTATGCACTGGGTAGCCGAGGAAACCGCCTTCCTAGCGCACACATTAACGCGATCCACAAGCTTAGCCCTCAAGGCTGGAGTAGTTGCGGCTACGGTCGTCACGTCCCTCAAATCCTCGGCAGTTTTCCTGAGCACGCTCTGGTAGTGAGAGTCGTGCGGATGCGAAGCGCACTGTCTTGCAGCTTCCACCATGCGCGCGGTTGCATCAGCCAAGGCCTTAGCAGCCGCCAAAAGACGTTTTTGTATGCCAGTATCGGGTATCTTTTCAGCTTCGCCTTTTATGCTTTGTATGAGTTGAGCGGTCGCCTGGCCCAAAACTCGCGCTTGCTTCACCATTTCGTTAGCGTCGCCGGAAGCAGCAGATAATCTGTCAGTGGCCATATAAATCTCCTCAACGCTGTGTTCTTGCACGGTTTCCTGTGCGCGTTCGCGCGATGCGAACTTGATATGATTCAGAAGATCGTTTAGGGTTCTTGTGACTTCGCTCGCAGCCGCTTTCAGCTGATCCATCAATTCTCTATCGCCGGAGGTTTCATTGCACACGCTGACTAAGTTCTCTACAGCTTTGGCCACTTCTCTGACCGCGGCTGTTAGCTGTTCCTGACAGGCCAGAGACGATAAAGTCGGAGCGATGACTTTTGCACATGCGACAAGTTGCGACGTCGCCAAGGCGCACTGAGTGGCAGCTCCGATAACTCTGTTCTGAGTTTGCTGATCGTCGCAAGTCGAAGCGATATTCTTCGCCCTCAATACTAGTGCGGCGGTAGTGTTCGCCACGGCTTTAGCTAACGACAGCAACATATCCTGCAGCTCCTTATTTTCGGCCGTGTCTTCGCCAATTGTTGCCAAAATATGCGTGCTGGCTTCTCCAACCTTCGAGGCGGCGTTCAGCAAATTCTGTCTCGGTTCTTTCGATTCCGGTTCGGCGGCCTTGAGCAAATCGCTGAAAGCAGTGCAGAGCTTTCGCGTCGCGTCCAACAATTTCTCGCCCATGTTCGTGTCGTCCATTAGAGCCGCGATCATCTTCACGTCCTTCGTCATTTCCGGAAGATTGCTTCCGATGGTTGTGATGGCGGCGCCGACTGCGTTGTGGTCGACTTCGTCTTGCGGGCCCGATGTCAGTGTTACCACTTGCGCGGTGGCGGCGTTCATGGCCGCAATTTGGGAGCCGACGTTTTGTTTGCGCGTGTCCAAAGTGACTTGCTTCCATTTCTTGGCGGCCGGGTCGCTACCCATTTCCGGAATATGGGCGCGTCCAGCCAGCTCTATTTCCGATTCTTTGATCTTGCTCTGTGTTGAGGAAATCGTGGAGAGGAGGGCTTTCTGAGGTTCGGTCAGCACAGATGTTAGTTTCGTCTGTTGCACCTGAAATTATTTAGGGGTAACGAAAACGCTCTTCACCGTAAGATAAATTGCTAAATTGTCAGTGAATGATGAAATGTTAATGTACATTTTATAATAAATTATCACGTGCAGTGCTGACACAAGCAATCATCATACTACCAATTACGATAAACAAATTAAAACGTTTTGTTTATTTTAATAAAAATTAAACCAACTAAATCCCATTTACATCTTACGGTAAACGCGATAAATATGCGGTCATTCAAAATATTCGTCGGTAACATACACTTCCTTAAAAGTGATAGTGATATTTCTCAGAGATTACCTGACTTAATCTTGCGGGAGTAGTAACAGAAAAACACATTTTTACCGAAGTGTAATTGACCGGAAAATATTGTAAATGACCGCTGCAACTTTCCGAACTGCAGGCCTAATTGGCGTGAATTTAGAAAATCGATTCAAATTCTAAACTATACGTCATTATGATTTTCGGATATTTGTTTGCAAAACGCTGTACAATAATTACAAATGAATAAAGTGGAACAAAGCAAAATAAAAAAACAACAATTCTAAATTATATGTTGTTTAATCTTATGTACGTACTCGGGCTTAAAGTCCAGACATTGTCATGAAACAAAAAATCCGGTTAGAAAAAAGAGAAATTAAAAGATTAGTAGAAAAAACTTTTGGAAAAAGCTAAATCTTACCGTCGGTGGTGCATGACCAACGCTTACTTGTCCACTAACGATAGTGTGCTGAGCATTACCCATCATGCCCGTGCTAAATGTTTTCTCACCTAACCACGAATAAAAAAAACAGAAATAAACAAAAAACATAAAATACGAGAATTCCCTTTAGTAATTCTTACCGTCGGTTCCCGCGCGCATCACCGCCGGTTTAGCCAGGGATTCCGTGTTCAGTTTCCCGACTTTGCTCAACTCGTGCTGTAGAATCGTCGCCCTGTAATCAATCAAGCATCTTTCAAAGTTTTTAGAACTTGAAAAAAAACATACTTGTGCGGCGCAACGCTCTCCTCGAACATTGTCGAACCTTCGTCTCCTTCTATCCCGAAATGGTCTTTCGCTTGTTTCTGAAACATCCTCATTAGTTACGGGACCCACACCCGGACTAAAGCTACTTTTTTCAGGATTATGTCGATGTACCCGGCGATAATTTGCTGGATCTGTTCGGCTTCGGTGGTTTGGACTGAATAGTATTGATCGGAGTAATCTCCAAAATCGAGAGTGAAGGTGTTGGGACTCGCCCCCCAGCGCCGCACTGTAGTCAAAGGCCAAGTTTGCAGAATTTCTTTCGTTTTTTCGTCCAGACGCAATACCGACTCTTTAGTGACGCCCAGTAAACGCGGCACGAGCTTGTTCTTGCCTTTCATTTTTTCTTTCACAAGGAAGAAAGTAACGCCGTAAGTTGTCAAAGCGCGAGCGTTCTTCGTGTACGTCACTTTCGCCTCCAACTCGTTCTTCCCCATATGCTTCTTGTGCTCGGTAAAAATACTCTTCTCGATTCCCTTGACTTTAATGTATGACTGCGGTAAAAACTCTTTGAGTCTAGAACGAAAAGCGACATAAATATGTGACAAGAGTGTGGTGCGTGGACTTACTCCAAAAACCCGGGCTTGTGTTTGTTCTCCACGTGATCTCCAAATTGAATCTGACACTGAATGCCAGCGAATTCGCACGCCTTCTCCTGGGTAATTGGATGAGTTCCGTTAATGATGGCGTCCCTGGCTTGGACGTAGAGCAGATTGAGTTGAACGGGATCGTGCGAATCGATATTTTGATCCGAGAAAAAGAATTTTCTTCGCAACAAAACCGTTTCCTTCTCGTCGATTCCTTGTTCTCTCAGCGTCTTCGACGGATCCAACCAGTTTACCTCGTCGTCGGTGTGCAACTTCTTTCTCAACTGATCCATTTTGGCGTCGCGTTCCTTCTCCTCTTTCTTGCGTTTTAGTGTCAACGTCCCGTAATTCTTATTATCAATACTCTCCACGTTGTCCAGGTCTTCCAACACCAAGGAATATTCATCGTGATTTGTTATTCCAAGCTTAGTGCAAATAACCACCATTAAGTTGTAGACGATTTGAGAGTCGTCGACCAACATCGTCTTCACCGAACCTAACAGAATATATATTTTCTATTACATATCATCGATTCCTCTCTCGGATGAGATGGACTTTTAATTTACGCCCAACCTCTAAATTTCGCCGCTCAATTAATTTCCAACTCAAGAACCGAACTGGAAAAGAGTTGGAGCGGAATAATTCGCTTAAATAAAAACAAAGTTTGTCGTTGATAAATGGCGCCGATTAAGACGTGCGTTGTAAATTGAATTGTTTGCATCTGATTTATCATACGGATGAATTGAAACGTGCATTTTCGACGAATTAACGAGGTCAGGGATGAAATTTACGTAATAATCCGACTTGATTTTCTTTTAAAATAGCGCATTATAAACACACGGTCGGATCACGTAGCGTCTAAAAATAAGAGGCGGTGACTCTTACCATCCACCGTTTTAACCCTCAGCGTTCGTAATTTCTTCCGGTATTCAACCGTGTCGCCGTTCCTCAGCATATAATATTCCAAGTTCCTGGTGGGTTCCAGCCATACGCCGGTGCGGCTGTCGTTGTCGGTGAGGAAGAGACAGTAGTCCCGAGCTAAATACCACATTAATTAACGTACAAATCAAAAATAAATCCAGGGAATACATAAATAATATTGTCCCATGAATGATTCTATGCACTCACAAAACAAGCAAGATTAAAATACAATACAATGGATGACGGTAAAGTCACTTTAAAACGCTAGAAACTTGACGTTTGTATAATTAGCAAACAATTAAAAAATTAAACTGAAAATATATTAACCTAAACACTATCCGACATCCAGTCTCAAAGTGCTTTAAGTAGTTAAAATATATTAATTCAGATTCATAATTAACTGTAATCCCACAATATCCCACCCTGAACGAATGTATTAAATTGTTAATAGGTATAAACGAATGAATAAAAAATCATTCTTTGTTGTAATTTTTTATTTGCATGATTCACATTCGTCAATAATTATTCCATGCTATTACAAAGGAAATAGATGACATGCCTCAGATATACACGATTTTGAAACATTCTACAATGATTAAGAAACTTGAGACTTTGAGCAACTTTTTTTTAACATAAACCAGTAATAGAAATAATATAAAAATATTTACGCTTCTTCATTACATAAAACACATACAAATTTAATGAGGCATAGTTCATTTGCTCAGTTTTCAGAAATAACTCAACTTCCAAGCTAGTAGACTGTTCATGATTTAGTTTAATTCCGATTTAAAAATAATCAGTGTTTCAAAGGTATTGACATATAACAAAATTGAAATTGAACTGGAATTACTCGACATGGTATTCAGAGATTGTATTTTTTTAATTAAAAATAAAATTCGGGGAAACATTCATGAAACAAACAGTTTACAAAAAAAACTAATTTATAACCCAACGCACACCAAAAACCGTAAAAGTTGAATAACATGTACAATAAGCAGTTGAGATTGTGTACGGTCTTAATCCGATTGTTTCTCATAAATAATTAAATAATGATAGCAAAATTTCAGTCGTCAAGTGTGAGTACTTGAAAATAATCTTCAAGGATTACTGAACTGCTAATATTATTTGTTAATTACTTTAATGATCTTCTTTAACCTTTATTCTAATTTCAAAGTAAGTGTGTAACTACACTTTATCATGATTATGTAGTAATTTTTTAAATAACGCTTCAAAAATCAAACATTTGAAACCTTACAACAATATTTGACAAGTTTTAAATGACCTGATAATGTCTGTCATAAATGTAGACAAAACGATCAGTCTAGGAACATACAATTCACAATTTTTGTATTTAATTTATAATTATTTATAAAACAAAACATGTTTAATTCCTTATAAAAATAACAATTTTTTTTATTTATGTACACAATTTTTTTTATAAACTTTACTTTATAAACTTTTGTAAGTGATACTGAGATAGATATTTTTGAATTGAATGTTACATAGCAGACCTAACTTATGGTTTCAGGTTCGTGCTTCAATAGAGCTTCTTCCTTCAGTGTTCAATGGCAGATTAATTTCACTAAGTCGGACAATAACTTGCATGAAAAATTTAACGCAACAAACCGCCAATAAGCTAAATATAATGTTACACGTGGTATAAAACGATATACATTTACTAATTTTAGGCTAAAAGGTGCGTGTTATTGAGATATTAAAAACATGGTTTTAAAATATAGAATAAATATTGCGTTGCAATAAGGCTGCAGCAGATTTAATTTAAATATAAATTCAAAAAATTGAAAAATTCTTAAAGTTCCTCTTACGACCCCACCAGGTCTTGATTTTAAGTTGTGTTGCTATTTTATTTTTATTCAAGTCCCAAATTCAAAAATTCCATAGTTCTTCATTTATTTAATTTTAATTGTACAATATTGTATCTTATGTTTGATCTACATTTATTATTTGTCGCAATTAAATGACAATTATTTTTGTATGTGTAGTTATTTCGAAACGAAACATGAAAATATAAATATTCGAGCAATATGTCGCTAATTGCAAAATAAAGAAAAATTGTTTAAATTTCCGCTTTCAAAATGGAACATACTAACACACTTTTGAAGCTATAAAAAATAAATAATATGCCGTGTAAATATGCTCAGTGGATATATAAGATTTAAAATTTGCTTGTGCAAAAATTGTTTCAATTTTGGCTGTGAGCGTTGACATATTTCAAGAAAATCTTTATGAATTTCATTAATACACGTTCTGTGTAAAAAAGGCCCGATCAATCATCCATCTTCTTTAACTTTAGATGTTTTGAGTTAAAGCGACTTTTTAGGATAAACCTTAAAGTTGTTTTTTGTGTTAAATTAAATACAGCAAACTAAAGTTTTCTAAAAATGTGAAGTCTCGTTTTGTGAAGGCCGGTCTAGAGAAAAAATGAAAGTAAAACATAAAGTTTCTTAAACAGAGATCATTTAATCACATTTCTGAATCTAAAACGGGGACGGTGGAATGCCGGCATAAAACTTCTAAACAAAACTTACTTGCCATGAAGGCTTTCACCAGAATGCGAGATAAAAGAAAAAAACTCTCGGTTAAACTTCTGGCTCATGTTTTACAAATATTGTGTAAAATTTTGAGGATCTTGATAAATTTCCGCTAACGTAAATTCGCAAAATCGGTGAGCTTTAACTGAGTTTCAGTTTGCGTGTACCACTATCGCATTGTTAAAAGTTTTCTACAAAAATACTTACGATTTCCCAGGCTCTCCTCGGTGCATTTTTCCCGGATTATCCTGCAGGCATCGGAGATGGTAGTCAACGGATCAAACACGATAGTTTTGGTGGCATTTGTGTCGACGAAGTAAATTTTAAGTGACAGGGACATCTACAACAAACAAAACAATAAAATCCAAATAACACCCAACAATATTAATAAACCCTACCCCACAAATTTATTAAACACAATAAAATTCTCGTCCACCTATGATTATGAAAATTTGCATTTTATTAAACCATTCCTCTGCACCTAACGATCTCCGTAATTTAATAAGAAGCCATAAAAACGGTCGTACAAAAGAGTCGGAAAAGTCGGGGGGGCTCTTCTCGGCCCCCAATCAATCCGTACGCAAGTTAAGAAATAAGTCAATAAACCGGTGGAGAGAAGTGGAACGAACATGTCACATAATTGAATCATGCACGACACAGCAACGAGAGAACGGGGGTGGCTGCTCTCCCGAGAAGTGGGGGATGCTGGGTTGCCTGGCAACCGTAGCGTCCGACTAGCCGGCGTCTGTTCGGCGTCGCTCCACACCGACGACGCCGTCAATCGATAGGTTACCGAACACGTGCTCAAAATTGGGGTACGAAAACAAAAGGGGCGACGCCGGACCTGGCGTCGCAAAAAATTGTATTATCTCGCGAAGGGAAAGTTTCGTGGACGATAAACGATCGGTTCGTCATCTGAGTGCTTCCTAAGCTAATTTTTCACGGCTCCGTCAGTTTTGTGAAGTTTTCATATTTCAGTAATCGGTCGAAGTGGAAAACGAAAATTCGAACACAAAAAATTTCAATAAATCTCACTGAAAAGTAAACCATTTCCTATCGAAAACAATTCGAGCTTGTAAAGCATTTTTTCTGCAAAAATGTAACGACTGTTATGAATCGCCTAATGAAAACTTTATGGCACGGAGAGATAACTTTCGTTTTCAAACACTACGGGGTAAAACATATGACATAGACTTCTCAATGGATTTGAAAGGGGTGAGATATGTGGGTCGGACAAGCGCACTCAATTCTGTCTCTAAACGTTTCATTCACTCTAAAAAAATCTTACTTATCTAGGTAAGACAAACAACAAAACAAAATTTCATTACTATGAAAGATAAAAAACTACACAAAAGACGATCAAAGACAAACGTTCCATTTCACTTACGAAATCCATATGATTTTCTCCTCAAACACTTTAGGGAAAAAGGCATCGTCTTCAACCCCAATGTCAAGTCCATGAGGACTATTATTTTCAAACAACCCGAACGGCCCGAGTTTCACCGCTAGAATGATGCAACTCAGATGTAACACAAGAATATCTGTACATTCGCAACCCCTAACATGTCGCAAAATACCACGAGCCTTTCCATTGGCGTCGGTGGTAGAGAAGGGGAAAAATGGGGGTTGGAATAAGAGCATTTCCACCAATAACGAAATGGGAAAATCGGCGCCAAACTGTCGCGTCAGTTAAATGTTCCTCAAACTATCCATTACAAACTGGGATGGATTTAATTTGATTTACACAGGCGAAAGAGTTCTTCGCGAATCGCGAGAAAAAATACATATTTTTTACCAAAGGCTATTCTATTACCTTAAATCACCTTCTTGTTGATAAGGCTGCGGTACCTTCGTTACTCCCTGAAATAAAAATAAACGAATATAAGTAAACAAAACAAAAACTAACAATAAAAAAAATAACTAAATAAAAAATACCGAGAAGCTATGAATTTGCGAAGAGTTCCGAAGTCTGGAAAGTTGCTTACGTTTGTCTTTCTACAAGGGTTTCGGTGTTGAACTCATTGTTCCTGGCACAATTACTAATAATAGAGTCGTCAATAAAAGGTGTGGGTGTTGCGCAAAGTTCGTTGTGCTTGTTTGCAGGTTTAACAGGAAATTTGCGAATCGGTGCTTTATCAATTTACTCTCGAAAAAATGCTGAGCTCTAATGGACCAATCAAGCTTAATTCGAGATAAACTGTCCGAGTTTGGCCAGTTCAAATAGAGTATTAGTGATGGAGCAAGTGTACGTAAAATGATCCCACTCCGTCATTTGCAGAAACAATTATTGCAAAGACAAATTGTTTGATTTAAAAATAAAATTATATTTACAATAAAAAACATAATATTAAATCATTTATTTTAAAAACTACTCAAAACACTTGTAGACTAAACTTTTTGGAAACACCAAAGGTAGACGGCGTCCGGAGTTAAAAATAAATCGTCCGTGTTCAGCCACTGAATATCAGAATTATAATTTTCTAAACATAAACCTCGCATATTCTGTCCGGAACATTACGTATTTTGTATACATATACCAGTAGTTTAATAATTTTATTGATACAATTGTGAAACTCGTTTCGCAGCAATATAATTTAAATTTGGCGCCTACAAATCCATCCCTTTGCAATAAAACCCCACCCTTCTTTATTTCGCGAGACATAAATCTTCTCAATTACTTTTTTCGGGAGCCGCATCCTTAATGGTTTAGAAAGCGGTACTTTAGGAAAACGAAAAGATCTGCGGTCACTTTAATAATGGTTAGAGATCAGATCATCCCCGTGATGAGAAATTCGGTGGTTTCCCCGGGTGTGGTGTGGTTTGTTGCAAAAACGAGATGAACAAGAGAATAGTGCGACGACGACGACGACTAGTTAGGAAGCCGCCAGTCGGGCGCCGGACGACGCTTCCACCCCTTCCACCACGAAACGAACATAACAACCCTCCTGCAGCCCGACTGACTCTCCTCCACCGCGCCCCTTGCCAAACAACACAGAGATGCTCCTGCTGGTCCTGCTCGGCACGCTTACGTCTTCATTAAGTCCATCGAACGAAGACTGCCACGCAACGCACCGCAAAAGCAACCCCTGCCAACACAGCATGTGGTGTGATCGTGTCCTCAAGTCAACACAAAGCAGCTTTCTTGGTTTGCAGCATTTGAGAATAGGTGATACAAAAAGCTAATTAAATCTGTCCAGATTTCACGTTTTTTTTTTGGAAATAAAATTCAATCAAATCCCGAAATAATCTGCCATTACAAAAAATATTGGTCTCCACATATTATTATCCTTAGACTTTTCAAAGGAAAATGTCCAGTAAATAGCCTCATATAGATATACTTCAGATTGCTAACAGAAAATAAAAAACATAAGCCATTTGCTAATTAATGAAACACGAGAGTATTTGGTTGTAAGAATAAATCGTCATACATTTTTGTGAAACTTAAATAAATAAGAGATTATAGTAATTTTAAAAATGAATTAAATTGAAGTAAAACAATCAACAGACTCGGCTAGTTGTCAAC
Source organism: Eledona agricola (assembly GCA_964023215.1). Taxonomy (NCBI): domain Eukaryota; kingdom Metazoa; phylum Arthropoda; class Insecta; order Coleoptera; family Tenebrionidae; genus Eledona; species Eledona agricola. The sequence continues at coordinate 1,345,683 of OZ026856.1, forward strand.
CTCAAAACCAAAATGGAATTCCGCAAATTTCCCTGTACATAAATGTAATGAAAATAGCTTCAACTTGCATTTACTTACTAAGAACACCATTCATAAAAATAAATTTAAAATATCAATCACACATAAATACGCAACGCTAGTTTTGTGTGGAGAAAACGAAAGTACGTTTTAAAAACTTTATTACAGCAAAAAATACTACACTTACTACGGCTTACTATTCTCCAATTATTCAATGTAAAACTACCGGCTTTTTATATTTATTATTTATGCTGAGTTCGACGGATTTTTATGTTGAACTCGCCTCCTAGTATTTCTTCCATAACTCGCTCTTTTCTTAGATAACTTTCCATTTATAAAAAATACATATTAAGTAAAACAATTATTCAATTATAAAGCCGCTATGTTAATTAGCCCAGCAGTTTATCACATTCAAACAACCCTTTGACACAATATTTTAATCTTTATATTTTATGCGGCTTCATGTGTGGATGGCAGTGTGTGTGAAAAAGCAGGCGAAATGAAAGTCGATTGTATGGATTTAACGAATATATTTATTGGTTCCATTTAATTTGGACATTCTTACTTAGAATTTTAACACTGGTAGTTTAAAAATCCTTTTCTCAGAGATTTTAAAACTGCGTAAAGCAGAGTCCGACTCCTAAATCACAAAGTAGCTTTAGTTGCTACGAAATAAGGCAAACCAATTAAGCAGCTCATAAGCAAACATTAACTTGCTACTATAACTAAATAGTAGTAAGCTATACTACAACTTAACACGGTCTGTCTGTATTTAGATTCTTGACATAAAAATAGAATTCGTAACTAATCCTCTGAAGAATTTAGTGTAGTTCTACAACAATTGCTTATATCGTCAGAATGACGTAATTAAATTGCCTTTGCCAAACGTAGTATAGTTTGCTTTACAACTTGATTCGGAACATTTTTTACGGTCTAGGTTCGATTAAAATTTATTGTGTTCGCAACAATGAAGTATTTGAATAACATTACATTTAGAGCAGTTAAACAGAGATTCTACGTTGTACGGTTATCGTAAGAACTGTCCTTGATTAGCGTCTGCATATGAAGTTAAATCATAATTCCAGTACATATTTGTCGAACGAGTGTTGTACCGCTCTTTAGTTTAACAATTGACTCTTGCTTCTTAACCACTTAAGTGTCATACTGAAAATGATTCAAGCCACATGTTTGGACTAACAGTTGCATTTAATAATGTGACGAGTGTCTCGTGCAAACCAAACCCTAAAATTTGCATTTCTTTAGTTGCAGACGCAAAACTCGCCTGACAAAAAGACTGATGGATATAAGCACATCCATATTATTTGCATCAGAAAGTGGATAATTTTTCATCCTAATGAATGCATTACTCAAAATGTGGTGGGTAGTCCTAGAGTCGGCCCCCGTAATCTTCTGCAAGAATTAATGATAGTTGCAGAAGAAACGCAGGGCGGAATTAACGCCCTATTGTTTGTTTCCATACTTAACATGTAGGGTTGTCTCTGATCAACATTACCCCTTGACTCGCCAGTTTGTTTACCTAAGTTGGCACCTGTTCAACAGACAAAAACTTCCCGAATACTATTTTAAAACACGACAACGATCCGGCGTCCAATCCTCGTCAATGAAAAATTAATAAAGCACGAGCGGTGCGCTATTTTAAGACTTTCCAACTTTCATTTTTCACTCAAATTATGTTAACAGTGTTTACGCCTGGCGACGTTAAACAGTTGTTTTCCTTGTAGCATCATCAAGAGATGTGTCACGACGGAAGCGCGAGTCTGTTTATTTTCGGCACTCATTGCCACGTTCAGGTGTAACTCCAAACAAGTTAAATCATCGATTTTAGACCTGGATCACTCCAATTGAGTTGTTGGAAAAATGAGACGCTTTAATTGTTAGAAGTTGGCATCCACTCCTGGATTTGTGAATTATTCACGGTCTGAAATGATCCAATTACAGTGTGTTTGCCTGAATTGTGTCTTGATTGCCCGTAATTTTTCAGATTATTGTAATTGTAATTTGGTAATGTCTTGCAAATAAGCGAAATCGCTCGCTACACGACATCCGTCTAGGATCAGACAATTTTCTGAGAAATTTTGTGGGTGGGTCCATGACTAATAATAAATTTGTAAGCAAAAAATTAGACAGTAAAATCAATATTTATTTAAGCGATCGAACCTTCAAGTCTCGTCACCATTTCCTCGAAATTAAAATTATAAAATGCGAAATTTATGCGAACAAAGGAACGGTTATTGGTTGTTCTCGATAGTGACTCGATTTTTTGCCTGTATCAAATTAAAAACCCGACTTAAAGAAATTAATTATAAAACAAATAAAAATAATTTTACCCCTCATGTCGTTCCTGTAAAGGTTTACAAACTACGACAAAAAGTTTAACTACACTGACCCAATAAAGTTAGGGATATTGCTAAATTTTTGAATTAGAAAATTAAAATGAGAAATATTTTGTGATGGGATACTTTAACATTTTCTCAGTATTAATTTCGCCTAAATGAAATGGGTTTTTGGCGGATTCCAAAAACTTCCTATTATTGTAACAAGTCTAAACAGCAATATCCCTAACTTTATTGAGGCAGTGTAGTACTTTACGTTAAATATAGTTATTTATCTAGCATTAGTTATCTGTCAAGTCTTATCATAGTGTATAAACTAAAGAATCTACGGAACAACTTATTTGCACAGACAAAATTAAAACTAACTTTCCGCTAGTGGGGAAGGGAGTTAATAAAACAAATGATAACTTATTAAAACAACTTAAACGATGGCTCAATCACAACAAGAACATAATATAAGAGGGAAAAATCTCAATCCCATAATAATTCCATATTCTACTTTAGATGGTAATTGATTTTCTTTTGACAATCTTTTTATAGTTTGTTTGGTTTATACGTAGCCACTACAAAGCAATGGTTATTAATTTGGCGATAAGGTTTTTAGTCAAATTAAATAATGAGTATTATTAATAGGAAGTGTTTACAAACAAGAAACATTAATGTTAAAAAATCACATAAACAATAGGTATAAGAAAATTTAAAAAGTATTTTCTTAGAGTCAAAATAAAGGTCAACAATACGTAACAATAAAGTAATGCATCCCTGCAAATATTTGCATCGATTCTTAGCAATTTCTAATATAAACTTAAAAATTCAATTTCTTCAAACTAAATTTTTTGCAATATTATTCGAGAACTCGTTAAATGCATCAACATTAAAATTTGAGCATTAAGGGCTTTGTGGCGGCGAATAAAAAAGTGGGAAAGCTCTCGTGCTGGCTTCGATCCAGTTAGCTTTTATCTCTTAAGAATCCGTGGCTTAATCGGGGCGACTTGGTCCCAAAACTATTGATTTTTGGCGGGATTTAAATTAATCCAACTTGAACGAGACTTTCACTATCTCGTGCAAACATTTTATATTTATAGCACCAACATCGTTGCATTTGCACTACAGCTTATCACATTTTACCGGTTTTCCTTTAAATGCCATCGAGGCGGAAGTAATGATAAGCGTAAAATACCCCATCTTTGCGTGGCCAATGCGCCTCCGCCTACGCCACTGCATCGCCGACTCGATGTAGTAAGAGAATATAAATAAAGCGAACGTCAGAACTATCGATTGGCGTGGAAAAGCCGGAAAAATCGTAACTTGGACGGAAAATGCGGCCCCGAATTGCGCTGCCACCCCCGCGTCCCTAAAATAAATCGAAAATGAAGGAAAATCGATGCTGGACGACTCAGCTGTCAAACTGGCAGAGCCTACTAGTTTTATTTACATTCGGGCCAAACAAGGCGCAGTGCTGCCAAAATCAGCTTGCGTATTAGGACTTAAGTTTCGGGGTGATAAAATGATAACAGAGCGTTGTGTAACCAACACAAAACGATAAGAGCATTATTTTTATCAGCTAAATGGATACAATCGAAGCAGATGCAAGTTCAAAGCGACACAACGAAAGAACGGCGCGTCCTACCTCTCTCAAACTCGCACACAATACGGATAAGCACAATTAAAACCTAATTACTTACTTTTTCACAAAATCATCACATTGTAACGGGAAAAAAAACACACCATTTCAGAACTGTACGCAAAACACGCCCAATTCTCTCAGATTTCCACTGACGAATGAGTGGCGCCCCCTGGCAATACTTTCAACCAGTGGCGTAGCCACCTGGCGGCACCTGGGTCCCGTGGTACGGCCCTAATTACACACTGAAGAAACAGAAAGAGTCGCAGTCGTTGCGGTGTAGACTACGTCGTAAACAGCTAATAGGGAAGCGATTTGGAAGTTTGAACGGAGCGAATGAATGGACGCCTTATGAGTTTGTTTTGATTTTTCCATGTCCATATATGGCGCGAGGAATTCGGGCGTTTAAACAAGGCGGCTCGTAAAAACACATTTGGGGCTGGACTTGTAAAAATCTCGTCTTAATTACGAGAGATTGCATTGAAGGATTAGTGGATTAGATGAAAGAAATTCCTCTGCAGCGGAATGTTACATGTGTGGATTTGTTGTTTTCATGTCCTATTTAGAGGCGCCAACGCGCGCGGTCGAGTTCAGATTAAAACAACTTTCGATCGACGTGGGTTTGGTAAAGATAATGTTTTAGAAACACCCACTGATCGATAGACGTCGATTAGATAGTGGATGCATGATTATGAATGGGAATCTGAGAACCAGCTGGGACAAGGACATTTTACACATGGTGTCTCGAGCTATCTCCCAGAGATACATACATACGTGGGCACTAAAAATTTGGTTATGCAAGTCTAACAATTGAAATAATGTTGATATTGCGATACTACAAGCTATGTATTACATTTTTGAATTTCAATTTTAATTTTAGTGTGGCCATTAACAATATATTTAAATCACAAGATGTTGTGAACAGAGTCACGTATTTATAGTTTCTGAAAATTAATAATATTCCTAGAACTGACAAGATAGGAAGTTCCTGTGTCGATTATTACTGTGTACTTAAGTACAAAATAGATACAGATTCAGATTTTATTTTTTATTTATTTTAATAATTATCTAAAGAGTTTAGATCTCTCGCAATTTTTTTGAAACTCATTTTATTGAAAAAAGCGCGAAAATACATCATATAGCATATTGTCATAAAATTAAAATAAAATAAGATATTGCTATAAAATAGGAGTTTTAACCCCATCTGACAAAAAGTAGTTATGCATGACTGATAGTATACTAAAATTGAAACATAACTTTATATCTTGACTAGCTTTACGGTTATTATATAATATAATAATTTCAGAAAAAATATAAACGTATCAATAAAAATTATTACTATAAAAATTAAGGCTTATCAAATTGGTATTGTAAGTATTAGAAAAGAAATATAAATAATAGAGTAAAGAAAAAAATAAATACAGGATGTGTTAAATGTTTCATTTTTCAAATGATACAGAGCTGAGTGCTGAAATCTTTATTCCCCTTTGTGACTTTGTCAATTTCCAATTTTGTTTAACCGAAGGATGTGCGAAATCAAACTACTTTTAAATCCTAAAAATATAGTAGAAAACACATTATTTTGAAGGAAATATGAGAAAATTATACATCTGACTTTGTATGTTATAAAAACAAAATTATCCTTGGATTTTAAAATCAAAAGTTCGGTAACTTTGCTATTTTGAAAATACGTATGTAGTTGTGCTCCAGTTTTCTATTAAAACAAAATCTAAAAATGTGTTACAAAAATAACGATTTGTACATTGCAAGTGACCTTTAATTTGACTGAACTTTCTCTAGTCATTACCATAACAAGGCATGGGTGAAAAAACGTACGTATTACCAAACTTGGAACTATCCAAAGAAATGTTTGAAATAATTTAAAAGCACCAGAAATTACCACGGTGCCGGAAATATTGGTTTACATTTTAGACGGGCCTAAGTATTTTTTAAATTTTCTACACGATCATGCCTACCTGGACATAGGTTTCCTGTCTGAAGTCATTTAACATACAAGAACTAACTAAGCACACTCTTAAAGGTATTATTTAAAAAACACAAGGAAAATTTTCCCTTCAATTCGAACAAAACCACATCGAATTAAACTGATTCAAAAAGTGAGTAATAGCTACTAGTATGTACAAAGTACTAAGAAACTAATTTTTGTTAGAATTACCGAGCATTATTTGCGATAGATAGTAAGATAAGACCGCGCTTATTCGGGATATGATGCATGCATACATAGGATATGAAACCAAAAATAGCAACGTCGAAACCCTGAAATATATCGTGGTAAAATTTATTATCAAAGACGAGAAGTCTGGGAACTTTATTCAAGACTACTAGACACTATAAGAAAATAATTATAACCATCTTCTTCGAGATAATAAAAACCGGATTTTCGGAAATCCATGGAAACTAGCTTTTATTTTATTTTTTATAGTTTAGACCATTGAAATCCAAGACATCCCAAGAACTGTCCATAAAAAAAATCCCAAACAAAGTCTAAATCGATGCTCGAAAAAGGATTTTGCCAAAAAGACAAAGACGAGAGTTATAAACAGAAAAGTTTATTTAAAATGTCTCCATTTCAAGATCAAACTTTTTTTACACTATAGCTTATTTCAAAATGCTTCAATGGCCTACGTAACCTTTATTTTTATAACCTTTATTTTTACGTTTTACCACTTTTATTAAGTGGCAAAACGTAAAATAATCCGTATAGGCAAACATACAAATTTGACGATATTAAAATCAAGTTATTGATTGATTTCTGATATGTGTTGCAACGAGCTGAATATGGACCAAATGCTTGAAGTTATTTTCAAAAAGAATGCCTTGCTTACACAGAGTTTCAACGGCCTATGAACTTTATTAGTGACAACAAAATCAGCTCATATTACCAATATTAAATTGGGCAACATAATTCAAATAGTTGTTGAAAAAATAGAGAATTATATCGAATATACTTATATTTTTTTATTGTGTGTATTACATTTTGTTCTAATAACTAATAATATAAAAAAATATATTGTACGAGTTAAATGAAATGGTAATACTCCTTGACACAAAATAAATGTTTGATATTCATTTAATAGTTGATCATGTGATAATGCTTGCATGAAGAACGTTTAACTCGTAGGTCAATGCAGTTTCGAAGTCTTGGACTATATTCAGAACGATTATAATGTGTGTCAGTCGATTCAGCATATTTCGTAATTTTCGAACAATGTGAAAATTTAAAAAAATATAGTTCAAGATGATAAAAAGCTCTAAGCTCAGCAAACTTACACATTTTAATATGTTTGTATTTTATAATAACAAACATAAATTCATAAAATATGTATCTGAGAAAAGTACCTATCATTAAAGTTTAAAATGCAATAAGTTGTCATAATTTTTGATAACGATAATTATGTAACTATTTTCATATCTGAAAATTAAAAAAATTGTTCAAAAAATACTCTTGTTACCCCGTTACAATAAGCTATTTTGGGACATCTTGAAAACATATGTTTTGATCGAAATTACATTTCCAAATTTTTTATTATATTTTCAAATTTTAAGTAAAAGGGGCAGTTTTTTAACTCGCTTATTTTGCTAATAACAATTTTTTGTCTGTGGAAGCTTATTCGGCTGATTTGTTTTATGGCTATCTTATCAGTTGGATTGTTGTTGTGTGAATCTCGTCCAAATCTCGCCTTGTTATTACCCCGACTGCGAAGGTCCAGTCAGCAATAAATAAATTTTAATATCAAGTCATCGGATCCAATCCTCGGTCACAATTTATCAGTAATGCGAATCTCCTCTACGATCATCGCTGACAAGAAGACATCGCGAGGGCCGAAACAGCAGCATTTCCACATGAGTGGTCTCCGAGGGCCACAGTTTGTCATAGTTGGTGAAGGGTCGCAACGGCACATCCCTAATGGGTTATTTATGGTCGCACATTCACATACTACTTTATTGCTCGTTCGCCTATGTGCATTTAACGTAGCCCTTATACCCCCGAATTCTTTCTGCTATTCTTTAATCGATATCGCGGACTCAATTGTGTCTCTCTAAATGAAATTTATGGACATTCGAAAAAGTTTTCAGGAAAATCCGCCGGATCTCGCATAAATTCACGGCAAGGACGCGCAGAAGGATGCATTGGGGAGATACACATGTCCGGCCAACGGAGCGAAAACACTTTCAAAGAAGTAAAAGTGGCCTCGCCTGTCTCCTATATCATTTGCATTTGTGTACTGAAAAATATCATCCTAACCTGCAACTGCAGCATAAATATATTATTGATGAAAGCTGAGATGATTTAATTCACATCAGTCTCATAAAGATTGCACACTAAATTGCCATGCTCTGTAGTTAATAAGAACAAGAGTAAAAAACCTTCAAATTCTAAAATGAATTTTAGCTCCGCGTGTTATCGTACAACATATGACCGGAAGCTACTTGTGAGCATTTTTTCGGCTCATAACCAAACTCTAATAAAAGTAGTTAGAAGCAATTTCGGTTTCACTGTACAAATTTCAGAGTTTATTATTGTATAAGAATAAGCAATTTTACCAAAACAGAGTCAAAATATGTTTTGAAACAATGTTTTTTTCATTATACAAAATAATTTTCAATCAATTGCAAAACCTGCGCCTAACATTTTCTTTTGTACTAGTAATAAAAACAGACTGTTACATTTGGCTGATTTATTTCTTTATGATAAAAAAATAATATATGAAGAGGTTTGAAATGATTTTTTATCAGTGTAAAGTGCATTAAGAGTAAAGTAATGTTCCTTACGGAAATGCTATTAATACAAACTTCCAGTTCGTTACGTGCAGCTTCTCCGCCTTAGAGCATTTCCGGTGCCGGAAGTGTTGCGTTGTGCAAACACAAAAATACCCCCTAATTCATTAAAGTGCATCAGATTTGTTCGAACCGTTCCCATAAATAATCCTTATCACCGCCCGAATTTGTCGTTCGAACATTCCGCATAGCAATATCTGAAATTGCGATAGTTTTTATCAAAAGCGTTAGGGTTGGTGCTAAAATAGAGTCGGTTTAGGGGTTACAATCGTCGATTGTTTGTATCAATCAATCTGTAAAGTACCCGGTCCAATTCGAGCCTCCACAACACTCATATATCTTCCCCGACGTTATGGATATGAATGATTTTATGTGGATGTGGGGTAGCTTAAGAGTTCTCCGAATCAATTGCTTATCTCGAACGAGATTAAAACAAACCAGAGGAAATGTTTTCAGATTACAAAATCAATCTCTTTATGTCAATATCGTATATCGGCGATAAAATTTCGATATTGCTTTCACTTTTAGTGTTTTCACACGTCGAGATATTTGTCCGACGTTTGTTTGATCGCCTTTTCCGATGTTGGCTTTCTAACTCTACAGAAAAGTGTTAAGACTCCAACTAAAAATAAAAACTTCTTGATTAGTAAGATACTCATATATTTTTATTGAAAACTAGCTAAAAAATTATGATATTGTACGATTTGCCGCATTTGATATTTTTTTATCTTTTATAACTACTGCAATTTTTTTATGTATAAGTATTGAAAAGCATTGTAAGTTCCACAAATTCAGCATTATACATATAAAAATATCTACATAAAATTTTCTTTTTCGGTTTAAATTTGTTAATAATTTCTTCTGTTGCCAAATGTCTAAATTTGATGATTAATAATAAACTGGTAGTAATTGTTGCCATATTGAATAATTTTTTTTAATCCTAAACATAGTGTTACGAATTTACTGGGGCTGCTCTAAATTTAAATGCGGTTTTAAATCTACAACACATACAGAACACGTTTTGAAAACTCCCCAAATCAGAGAGCTCATCATTTTGTACAAGTCCTAGTTTTTCAATTATTTTTTCTGTTTACCTGTACAGTTTAATTACAGCTTATATATCCTCATTATTATTAATTGAAACTGGCCATATCTTTTTTGTGACGGTGATTTCTGCGTCTCCTTAAAAATAAATTCAATATTTTTTACTGGAATTGGTAATTAGCATTGCGCCGCTGTATTTTTAAATGCTACAACCAATTATTCACAAGAATTTGTGACGCTTGATCAGACAATTACGTCACCCATCACCACATACGCTTGATGCCGTTGGGTTTATATATTGTCGGCATATTTTTCTTGACTTGATGTATAATGCAGACCCGCTGCTTGATTTCAGTAAAGAGATCAAATGTGAAATTAGAAAAGACATAATAGTCGAACTAACACAAACAACGATCGACATTTCTATCGCTGCAAGATGCAAATTTAGGCAATAAATCTTTCGTTTATTTTTTTGGAAACTCAGATACCTGTCAAAGTTCTTTCTGCTCTTAAAACATAGCGGATCCAACTAGGGCGCCGCGGCGCCTTAGTTCGGCGCCAACAAACTTCCGACCATTCCGTGTATCCCGATTCGTGTATCTATCTTAAAACGGGATAGGACCAACTGCATCCAACCTCCCCGCGTTATCCCATCCCTCCATCAGGACAATAACAGTTTTATTTACTTTATTTATGGATGTTTTCAACTGTTCCGTACGAAAATGGCATTTGTCAAAATAACAAAGCGAGAGTGAAGCGTGGGAACCATCTTGGAAAAGCTATTGTTTCACAAGATGTCTTCCAATTGGTTTTTAAGCCGTATCTACAATTACACCCTCATTTTAAAATGTATGCGAAATAAATATTTTTGGGGCGAAGCTGTAACTTCTCGTTCGTTGATTTTATAGTTGAGTCATCCCAGCTGCATAACAATAGATTGATGATGCTTTAGTGCGATTTGGATGTGATGTTGGCAGACATGCTTCACTAAACTGAGTCGGAAGTGCGTCAGCTCCGGAAATGCTTCCGAAATAAGCGAAAGTGGAGACCCTCTCTTTTGGAATAATATTCAACATTCAACCATTTCTTTTATAGGCTTGTTTACTATGTGTTGGAAACTAACTCCATAAAAGAAGCGGAGGAACATTCCCTAACTTTGAGATGTTAATAAAAATATTTTAATACTTCGACATCGCTGAGGCTCAAATGAACTGGGCTGGGTCTAGGGTGGCTTAATTCTCGCGCCAACAATTTCGCCCGATGATTCGGAACATGCGAATCTTCAGCTCATAAATTTTTTATAAAAGTTTCGTAACCTAAGAGTTATGAATAACAATACAGCGAATGTCCCTCCACAGTTAGGGTGTCTTCGTTGAACATAAATTTGGGGGAGGTTTTTACATAAGGGTTACTACTTAACAATATTACTAGGGTCGGTTTATTACATTAGCAACTCAACTCATTATGATTATAGAGTCGTTAGGCTTTAGATATCATTTGAAATTAGAGAAAGCAGTCGTCATGCACGCTGGGACACTTCAGTGTTTGTTTGAATGAAACCCATTTCATTACAAGTTCGAATTAAATGAAGTTTATGAGATGGGAGGGTGGCGCTAAAAAATTATCCAGTTTTACTTGATAACTGGTAGTTGACGATCTTATGGCCACGAGGGGTGGATAATTGCAAGTGGTCATCTTCTTATTCAATTAAACCTACTGGATTAAGTCTTGGAATTATGTGCATGAAGAGTAAATGGTACTTTCTTAATTAAGTGGTTTGCTAGATGCTCTAAATAAACGATATTTTAAGGGTCTAGCAAGTAATTATTAGTATTATAACTTGTAAAATTGTTAAATATAAAGAAATCATAAAAGATGTTTTTTTTTCAGAAGAAGCAAAAAAAGAGGATTTTAATAAAATTATTTAGCAGTGCGCATTATAAACTTGCATTCGTACAGATATATTTATACACATGTCTAGAAAAAGAATTTACTTTTTACTGTAGGTACTTATAATGATTTTAATAAATTACACTTTTGAACTTGTGTCACTTTTTGTATTGCTAATGTTAATTAGAACACATACATTAAAAAAACAGTTGATATGTGCCTACAATATTTTTTTAATGGTTTTAGGCAGTTAGGCTTTGAATGTAGTTAACAAAAAATACTATAATAAATACTAAATCAAATCTGAACTTGCTTTAAATTCAATTATTCAATGTACAATGTGCTCCACTGGAACAAATACCAGAGGACTAGTTATTTTGTAAACAAATCTACAAGAAGCATACTTGGATTAAGTCCCACAGTCACTGCAGATGTTTACCGTAGATGCAGAAGAAACCTCTGGAATGTATTCCAATAAACCCCAGCAAAACTAGGAAACTTATTGTTTAAACTAAGGACATTTTATTTGTATTTTGATAACGCTTAGGAACAATATAAAGCAGCTTTAGATTTTGAGTTAAATCGATTTATTTCTAGCCAAAGCATATCTAATATTATGTAATACATAATATATAGAGCGGATTAAAAATTGAAATATTAATTCGATCATTTTATTATGGGGACCAAATAAAAAATCACTTGGACCCGTCATTTTTTAATTTTTAAATGCGCAAATTTCGATATAAAAATCAGCTTTGTTAAGTCGGGTCTGTAAAAGATATGCATGTTTTTTGTAGATATATGAAACTATAAAAATTATAATAACATTATTTTGAGAAAAAATATTTTTTGGGTATATTTGCATTGTCATTTTGTAATTTAATGATTTAACGAAAACGGTGTATCTAAATAAAGTGAAAAAAATAATCAGAGTAAATGCCAATTTATGTATGTAGTTAAAATGAATAAATTACCAAATATAAAACAACGTAAATAATTTTTTTTTTAATTCTCAAAAATATTGTTATGTCTATTTAAATTTTGATCATTTTATATGCAAAAAACATGATTTTAAATGACGCAATTAAAAATTAAATTAAATTTATAAAAATGAGAGATGACATAACAAACCTGAATTGATACGGTCCAAGCGAATTCTTTTTTCGCTCCTTATAAAAAATGTATTGAATTAATGCCAACCTTTCATCGGCACGATATAATACAATAATAAACCTTTACGAATTTATTGATTTATTAATTTGAAAAATAGTGCATCTGGAACAAGAAACGATTTCTCGTTCTTTATATTTTTAAGTTTTTAAACTTGTAACTTTCCTTAAAATTTCAATAAATTAAAGCTCTCAAATTTAAAGATTATGTAGTAATATTATGCAGAAGGCATAAAACAAGACAAGGATTTGAGAGAGTTGAATAAATGTTTTTTAAAATCAAGCCGTTGTTTGAATTTAAAGCAATTACATGATTGGTCAAAATTACAGTTTGACAAATTAGTGCACCATCTTAAATTATTCTAGAGTAAAGAGCCTTTCCTTTGTATTTATTATTTAATGTTATTCAAATATACTTGATTGAAGTTCAACCACGGCTTGTTTCTTCCTGTAACAACAAAGATGATGTAGAAATTCTACAAAATTTTGCAAGTAATTTTTATATTACAATTGTTATGTCAAAAATTCTTGTAAATTAAATTGAATTTAGTTTTAGTCTGACATCGTAATATTAAATTTTAACAAAATTAAAAAATACAAGTACGCGTTAATTAGTGTCAAAATCGATCGGGGTTTGGAGCACAGAAAAACTTTAAATGTCACGTAAAACATCAGATAGTGAAATACTATCATCACTAGTGTGTCCTAATTGTCCATCTTATTTGTCGCCTCCGATCTTCGTCTGCACCAATGGACACAGTTTATGCCTCGCTTGTTACGAACGAAACCAACCTCAATGTCCAAAATGTCCTGGAAAATTCACCAGTCGACGATGTTTTATTCTGGAACGGATCTACGCAAAATTGAATATTCCCTGCAAGAACCAAAAATACGGCTGCACCTTCGTGACTAAAGGCAACCTCATCAAGTTCCACGAAAAGAAATGTCTTTGGAAATTCCTTGGACTCAAGCTGCGTTCAAAAAGGACATGGATGTTGTGTAAAATCAAATTGAAACCCGCCGCTAATAAAAAGCGTTGAGTTTTTGCGTATTGTATTTAAACGATTTGTCACTTGGTAAGGGGCGCCTAACGTCATCTGACAGTATTCGAAATCGGGGGTTTCTCGACTGCACCCTTGCAATTTAATACATAAATTTCATATTTAAATGCTTCGATGTGCGGTCGGCTTTTCTAATCCGCAGCAAGCATTTTCATCAGCGATCATCCATCTGCGAGATGTGACCCCTGAAACAGTTTGCAGTTTTTTTGCCGTTTCCGTATTCGAAAGATACATTTCGGCGCCGATTTCCCAGGCCAAGCAGGGTTGGCGCCGCCTTCTCCCTCCAGTTGGCGGCGACTTCAACCCCCAACTATCTCCGACAGTAAAATAACAAATTGTTATAACCTTGCAAAAACATCGAAAAGTTTTTTGGCGGTGTCACTGTTCAAACGAAGCGGCGAACCGGACAAAAGCCTGTTGGACTGCCAAGCTTAAATTGAAAATGAAAATTTAACAAAAATTCTTGTCTTAGAATATGAAGATTCATAACGTAATCAACCAAGTACCTAATACAAACCCTATGTAAATTGTATGAAAAATAGTTGAAGTTGGAGTATTAGGAAAGATATTACAGCTTGTAGTTTTTTAAACTCAGGTTTCAAATCAACTCTAAATTTGAATTCTGCAACAGATTAGATTTAGAAAGTATACATTAAACATCATCTGATATTACAAAAAAAGTACAAATATTAGAATATGAAGAAATGCTTCAAAAATCCGCATAATTGTAAAATACTTAATTAATTTGTGTTTCCTCCATATTCTTGAAGCTTTAATATTTTTTTATTAGTTTATTAAATTTTTATCTATCTCAATAAAAATCGGCTGGTGCATTTTGACCAAAATGTGAAATAGGCATTCTTTCCACAACGCGCTTTTGCTGCAGAACTATCTAGGCAAGCAAGACTCGATAAGAAGCAAGAAGTTCGATAGCAGCGCATTAGAATGGGGTCGTTCCAAAATTTTCAAACACAGATTTTCTAGAAACTAGACAAAAATTACTATACCCCTATTTTTTATTTTTAAAATCATGCGTTTACTATAGGTATGTATAAAAAACATTTGTATGCTTTATGTATCTTTTTATAACATTTCGATAATAAAATTTATTTATTAAATATTTTGCTTCAATGTTATTCCCTAGATTCCACTTTGGCTATAGACAATTAAAAGGAATATGAAAAAATAAAGCGTTATCTAAAATATAAAATAATAATTACATACCATCAGTATACGGAAATAAAAAAAAACGATTTGTTATATAATTTATTGTTATATTAAGTTTCATAAAGAAATTATTCTGGCCTAAGAATCTCTCTAATTTAGATATTTTTACAAATCGCATAAATGTTGTATCTAATTTTAAATTAAAAATTACAATGATGAACTACTGAACTACTTAAATTGTAGAAAACACCATCTTAATAAAAAAGTACAATATTGTCATCAGTCCAAAAAAAATAAAACAAATAAAGAGAAAAAGAATAATTGGACAGTAACGAAGAAACATACTGTAATCATTCCTACAAATTAAAAAAAAAAAATAGAATGTTCTTCAAAAATATTGATAGTTTGCTCTCACTTGACTGTAAAATTTAGTTCTATGGAATGTATAAAGCAGTAGAGGAAAATATTTCAACTGAAAGCGAATAATTTAAAACTTTTAATATGTACGGAAATCATTAGCAAAATGACCTTTAGTTTAATAATAATCATATCTAAGAATAACATCAAAAGATAAATTGAACCATTCTCAAACCGACTCTCACTAATTAGTCCACTCATATATACTAAAAATACAACAAAATATGATTTTTATAAATAAACATTTTAACTCAAAAACTTATAGAAACTATTAATCTTTGGATAGATTCCATATTTATTTCTAATATTATGTGTGTAAAGTAAAACAAATTACAGAAACTTTTAAATCAGATATCAGTTTAATCCATCGTTTAAATCACCCATATACGAAATAAATCAAAGTTTTTGATAATTTTTGCCAAAAATTTAATAATTCACAAACAGAAATAATTGGCTAGTGGTTCATTGTTAATGTCCAGTTCCAAATTTACTATTTAGAAACAGATGAATTAGATCAATAATTGGACCTGGTAGTTAGGGCGCCCTCTAAATTTCAAGTCTCGTACCATAATTTGTTTATACAATTCAGAGATGTCAGTGGTATCACAATTCTTGTGGCCTTTCCACTGGAATCCCCCGAAAAAATATATTTGATTGATTTCTCATATTACTCTTGATTTCTATCTTTTGTCCAACTTCACAATTATTTATAATTCACGATAATAATAAAAAAGTTATAAAACTTATGTCGATCAATGTAATAGTTAGAAATCTTATCAGCGTAGTAAAATCAGGACTTTTGCATTCGCAAAAAAGTAAACTGTAATAAAACTCAAATATCAGTTTAATAATATTTAATTTATCTGGTTATAAATTTTTGTAAGAAAAATAACGACTTTGTTGTTTGTTAAAAGATAAAAATTTATTCAAAACGAACAGCAGAATGTACAAAATATTTTCAAGAAAATTACGAGTAGAATGAAATAATGAATTGCTGCGCCATCTAGAACCGACAAGCTTAAAGTTCAGGTTGCTCGTGCGGTTCGGAGATGGAAGCACTATCCCATTTCAATAAAACTACTCTTCTTGTAAATAAATTCAATACTTTTAAAAAATAATAAATTTATTACAAAAACTAATATTTCTTAATTGTTATATTGAAACATTACCAAATGAGAAAGCTGTAATTTTTAATAAACAAGTCATGCGCTTCTTTCAGCAGGAAACCGTTCGTCTCTGTCTGAGTCACATTCCTCTGACTTACCTTGAGTAAGGTAAAAGTTGAACGCTAAGACATGAATAAGAAGTGAAATGTAACTGCTGCTCGTCTGCTCTGTTTATAAATTGTAAAAAAGTGTATTAAAAAAATTTGGTTTGGAAATGACTTGATTGCCACAATAGCAATGCAAAACACATGTAAGTAAAACTGTAATTTAAATATAAATAATTTTAACAAAGTGAAAGTTGCGCTAAAATCTCTGGTTTGTTTTAGCCACTTCTACTAATAAAATCGCACAATTTGCATTGTTCGTCTTTCTAAGTTTAACACTATGGGACTTGGCAAGCGGCATTTATATTCCTCCGGGACCTCGCTACAGGTGCCCGAACGAACATTTGCTCCTTCATCCTTGCACGTGCGACATTGAATCCGACCACGGGATTTATGTGAGCTGCAATAACACGAACTTAGCCAGCATGAGCGTCGCTCTTAATAATTTAGCCACTTTTAGTCTCCCCATTGAGCGCCTCACAATGTACAAGTGCAATTTCGGTAATTAAGTGCACGTTCTAGACTCTTTTGAGCATTAAAATTGCAGCGCGACTTTACGGCAGCTTACTCTACAAACTCAAGTTGAGACTGTTGGTTATTAAAGACACCCCTGTTGAGATTATTGAGGAACATGCATTTTTGGGCGTGAATCAGACGCTGAATGAACTCCACCTGATAAATTCAAGCCTTGTCGAATTTCCTACACTGGCTTTCAAGGTGCGGAAAGTCGGTCGCTCGCATTCTAAATTACTTCTGAGCAGATTTTAGGCAACTTGTCCGTGTTAGAAATCGACGGACATAACATGACCCAGCTTCCGAAAGACGCATTCGGTGAGAGCTATGTTACTGGAAAACTTCTTCGACTGTTTGTGTCTAATGGTCAATTAACGACGCCGCCCATCGAGAGTCTTCAACCATTGAGAAAGTTGAAAGCGTTGGATTTGCACGGAAATCAGATCAGCGAGTTGAAAAGAAACCAGTTCAAGGGACTGCGAGACGTGGAAATTTTAGATTTGAGCTATAATGCTATTAGAAAAGTGGATTCAAGCCATCTCGCGGATCTGGCGAAATTGGCGTTTTTCAACGTGTCGCATAATAATATAACGGAATTGACGAGGTAGAGGCGTTGGAAATGCGTTTCTCGCTTTGATAAACTTGTTTCAGAGGAGCTTTTGCTAGAAACACGATCCTGAAAGTGCTGAACATGTCCTTTAATAAAATCAGACGGTTGGATACCAACACTTTCCGAGGGATGAGGTTCTTGCGACGGCTTTATCTATCGGATAACGCCATTACGGACATCAGTAGAGGAACGTTCGGATCGTTAACTCAAGTTGGAACGATTGATTTGGCTCGAAATTTCATCAAAAAACTTGATTATCAAATGTTCTTCGAGCTCAAATTTATCGACGTAAGAGCTGCAATGCCAGTTTTTAGCGTGACTAATTTTTTATAACAATTGTAGACAATAGACGTGTCCGAAAACAACGTTACTGAGATTCAGAAATTAGCCTTCAAGGATATCTACCTGACCACCATAAACCTCTCGAAGAACAACATTAGTAAAATCGAAATTGGGGCGTTTCAGAATTGTGCCAACATCACAAAGCTTGATCTTTCCTTTAATCAAATCGAAACAATACCCAAAAAAGCGTTCGATGAAACGACGTACGCCACCGAACTCCAATTATCGCACAACTTACTTACTGTAATGAATCAAGTTCCGTTGCATAACATGACGGGACTAAAAATCCTCAACGCCTCACACAACCAAATCGCTAAAATTCCTAAAGCGACTTTTCCTAAACTGTACGAACTCCACACGATCGATCTGTCCCACAACAACTTGTCCGACATCTTTAATTCGGTGTTTCAAACTTTATTCTCACTCAGAACTCTCGATTTAAGCCACAACAGTCTCGAATCGATCAAGCCCAGTACTTTTGGCACCCTTCCCACTCTACTTGAGCTCGACTTAAGTCACAATCAATTGCGCGACATTGCACGTAGCGCTTTAATTCGATTGGCCAGCACGCGAAAGCTCAATGTGAATCATAACAACTTAAAAAAACTGTTCCAGCTTCCGATTTCTGTATCGGAACTTGATTTATCACATAACGACTTTGAGGAGATTCCACCCAAGTTGTGGCCCAGCATGAATTCGCTTCTGAGCCTCGATTTGAGCCACAACAACCTCGGAGATGGTTTGGTTGAGGGCAGTTTTGCCAGTTTGCTAACACTGCAACGACTGTACCTCAATTACAACAACATTTCCAAACCACCATGGGCAGCTATTGGGGAGCTTACGTCGTTGCAGTATCTCTACATGGAAGGCAACAACCTGACAAAATTAAAACGCGGTGCATTCGGAAAGTTACCGGTGGTGTTTGAGTTAAATCTTGCACACAATCAGATAAATAACATAAGTGCGCGGGCTTTCGACGGTTTGCTGCAGCTGATTGTGCTCAATTTGACCAACAACAATATCAGTCACATCCCCAACGGCGGATTTCAGGGTAAATTGTTTGTTATTAAAGGCCGCGTTCTGATTGTAGTTGTTTCAGGCTTGGTCGCATTGCAGAGCTTGGATCTCTCGCACAATAAAATCGACAAGTTAGATAATAAAACGCACGGATTATTTGACGACTGTTTGTCCTTGGAGCGGGTAAAATAAATTAAATGCGCTGAAAATATATTCAAAGAGATTTTTCAGCTGAATCTCAGCCACAACAAGATCACGTTTATAACAAGGAAAACATTCCCGAGCGATCCTTACGTTCCTTACAAATTGCGGGAGATCGATCTGGCGTACAATTCGATGCCGCTTGTTACTTTCGACCTCACGTTCGGTACTTCAAAAGTGCAGAAACTCAACTTGTCACACAACTCCATTTCTGACATTAGGAAAGGTAAACGTTAATTGAGTCGCGGCTAGCTTTGACCGCAAGTTTGCAGGAGTTATAGGGAATTTAACTAGTTTGGTTTCCGTCGATTTGTCGTTCAACAAGATCGAAGATTTGACGAGCGAGAAAGAGTTTTTCCGATTGCCTAAAGGCGCGGAGAAAGTTTTTCTGAGCAACAACGCTTTACACGATTTACCATGGAGTCACCTAAATAATGTTACTAATCTGAAGGTTTTGGATATTCGGAACAATGTCTTTGAAGGATTCAGTCCGGAACTGACACAAATTGTGGTCAAAGGCACCGAGGTTTACTTCGAGGGTAAGTCAGGCGTTTTAATTCCATTATTGAGATTAATTAGCGTTTGCGTTGCATATTGGAAAATCAATCGTAACGTGAGACTTTAAAAATGATTGATGGACAGCGCTTGCATAATTAAAACCTGATGCAGCTTAATTGTTGATTAAATTTGAAGTGTAATCGAATTTGTAATTGACTGTCTGTTTTCAATTAAACGTGGCCATTTCAGGGGTATTTGTAAAATAAACGAATTAGAAGTTGAATTATTCCGCAAAATGTTGATGCGTTTGCCCCTAGGTCAAATTAATTCCCGCTGCATGTCCAATGTGCGCTTTTATTTGTGAATTGAAATTTTTATTTTGTTCGCTGGTGCGTCTGTCTCGTATTTATTATTGCGACACCAAATGCCTTATATACCATATCCTGGCTACTAACACGAACACAAATAGAAATCAGTAAAAAATTTCGTTATATTTATTTAATTCTGAGTTATTACAAATGGTAAATTCTTTTTACAGTTTTAAGATCCGAAGAACCACGGTTGAAACAATATTCTTCCTAAACTGTTCACAAAAAAGCATGCCTTTTCTACCTTGTAGTTGCATCGGCTGTCACATTTTCAACAAAATTATATAATTTTTTTATCAAGTAATGGCTATGCCTAATTTGGTTTTATTTTATTGCATTATCTTTAGATTATCTTTTAAGAAAGTAATACATCCATTTGTAAAATCGTCAAATTTTAGTTTGTTAGCCTGTTGAAAACTAAATTTTAGGAAATCCCTTAAATTGCGATTGCTTCGTGCGCCCCCTGAAACATCACCTGGACGCTCAACTCGACGTTCCTTCTTTCTACTCGTCTATAAAATGTGCCGCACCTCCGTACCTGTCGAGTCTAGCATTAATCGACCTTCCCGATGACAGACTAAATTGCCCAACTAATGTTAATACTTCAAGGATCATGGAATTGCAACCGGGAGAGTATGATATAATACCCGACTTGCGTTTCAGAGAGCTGACTCTGTAGGTCAATTAGCGCTAATGCGGTTCCGTTTTGATAAATGCACATTTTCAGAAAGAAGAATAAGTTGAAGGTGAAGTGGAGGGTTGTGCGAAACGACGACATCGCCGATCCTTACATCGTCGTTAGGAGCATAAAGAATCCTGGTAGCGTAGCGTACGAAGCAACATTGCCTTACTTTAAAAGAAGTTTGGAGATTGACGTCGGTTCTAACCTGAAGGGAAACGATACTGAATACCAAATATGCTTGTTGGCGAGAGACAGCAAAACTTTCGTTCGAGGTCTGAGCAAGGAGCAGTGCAGAGAGTTGCCGGGGAATAAAGCGACGAAATCGAAGCCCCACGTCATACTTTTCTTGTTAGTCATTGTGTACAGTTGTGTCGAGTTGTAAATTATTGTGTTGGTTGTTATCGAGATTTTATTAAATTGGAAAGTTGATGAATTATGGGGTGTTTTGTGCAAAGTTGCTGCGTGGAAAAGTCACGATTAGGCGCTTTTCCTTAGAGGATTTGCCACTGA
The DNA here is from genome assembly GCA_964023215.1 of Eledona agricola. NCBI lineage: Eukaryota > Metazoa > Arthropoda > Insecta > Coleoptera > Tenebrionidae > Eledona > Eledona agricola. Next base: position 1,367,238 of record OZ026856.1, read on the forward strand.
GAGTTTGCGGAGATGTGGGACGATAACGAGGATTGAAAAGTTTGCTTGCTTCCAGCATTTTTATTTGAACATAATAATATTGCTGATCCGAAGAGCATGTTGCATAAAAGATTTTTATCGGTCGATCACATACAGAGAACGGTAACAAATACAAAAACAATTAATACATAATTGCTTAGATCTTTTATTTCCTTTCGATCAAGTTGAATTAAACAACATAAAAAAAGAAAGCAAAGAAAAAACTACTAGAAAGCTAATCGAAAAATATGAATTTACGTAATTAGAGTAAGTCTATACGAGTTTTAAATGTCTGATAACATCGATAATGTTTGCAAAAATTTAAAGTGAGTGCCACTTTGTACTGCAAGAATTTAAATTTAAGTTCAACAATGAAACTTACATAATTATTCCGCAAAAACGATATTATTCACCGAACAACAATTAATGCTTATGTATAAAAAAACTGTTCAAGTCAGCTGTTTAATTTAATTTCACTAATCGTTTGCAAGCAAGTAAAATAATAAAGCACACAAGTTCCATTAAAAGACGCTGTGCCTGTTCCGGTAATGGAAGCTGATGGCATTTTACCCGATCAACAGTTAGGACAGCTTTTGGCGACTAAATCAGCAAATGGTCCCGACACCGTTACGCCTCAGAGGCAATCCATCTCTCACAGACAGATGAACTAGGTATTCGGTCCAGATAGAAGTACTTCACTAGATTCACTTATCAGACTAGATCGCGTTACATGTCTATGCGTGAATAATTACAATACCAGTTCAGTTATATTAATTAAATCAACGGTTCATTAAGATGATTTCCGGCCCACGTATATCGCGATTTTGTTCCATTGTTTCGTAATTATCACGATTTTGAAGTGATAAGAGTCCCACTTATGTCATACTCTAACGACGCTACTTATTTAGGAGACAATGGACAATGATTGGTGTTCGCAATTAACTTCATTAAGAGAGGAATATTTTTGGGTCGCGATTTTAATTAATTTAATTAAAGCGTAACTTTGAGGTTTGCCCCCTAATTGATTCCTTCATCGTACCCTCTTTTCTTGCACCTGCAATTTGGTGCTTTGTTCTTCCTCTCACGGTGTTCCAATTTCGTGTATCGTCAATTCTTTGACGTGCAACTCTAATTATCGTAGATAAATCTGGCGGCGAAACATTTTCGGAATTTACGCAACAATGATAATTGTTCCAATTGTTCGAGATAACCCATCTTTTCTAAAGGTAATTGCTTTCGTTCCTGTATTATTAGGGATCTAATTGCTTGTGGCTTCCTCTCCTCGTCTTCGTCACGTGAAAATTATAAATCATTTTCATAATATATACGAGTATATCATATTTATGTGTTTAACGTTCTATTAGCTCTACATTTAATTTCCGTCATTATCAACGATTCAGTTGAAAAATACGCTCGCATGTCAATTATTACGAAAAATATTGTAATCGACTTCCTTTGTAATTTTTGCCGCCGCTTCCTCTAGTTTTTTGTACGAATTAAACCGAGTGTATTTGTTAATTCCTCGATTAAAATTTAAAAGTGTTATATTGAAAAGACGTCTGTTGCGCAATTTTAGCAGATTTGAATAATACAATGTGCGTCTAAATTCATGTAAACTTGGCGAGTAATAAATAAATCCGTGGCCATTCATGCTTCTTTATGAGTTATTGCCAAAGCAAGACATCACAAACAATTAGTCACATCACCGTTACAGCTACAGCAATTAAACTTCTTCAGGTCAACATCTCCGGAGTGCTAATTGATAACGCATAGATTCTGACTGTCGTCTTGAACGCGTTGTTTACGAAATAATTTGCATTACAGTTAACATTTAATTGCGAGAGAAGCTTATTAGATATCGGAACATTTATCAATTACTACATGAGAGTTTCCAATAAGCTTCGGGTCGGTTTTTTGCTTGACCTGTCAGTCAATGCATGGGATGAGGCGCCACGTTTCTTGCCGACAAAACAAATTAAATAATGGTATTAATGAAATGACACTAATATACGAATAATCTCTATCGTGCCATCTAATTGAGTATAATTGGAGGCTGCGTAGAGTTGAGAAAAAATTCACGATATTTCCTTGCGGAAGTCGGCAAAATGGTGTAATTGCGACGAAATGGAAACAGCACACGCGATGTAATGGGAGTATATCATTAGATCTACAATGTCTTTTGGTGTTTTTTGTGCTTGTACGTGTGTCGATAATAGTCGGGGCTGTCGTCCAAGAAGTTGCAGCTTTATTATGGATTTATAAGAGCTTTTGTCCCGACCTCACTTTCAATTCTTATTTTTGCCATGCATCTACAACTGTGATTTCATTCTTGCTATCTAACCAGGTCCCAGTTCTGACTTTCGTTATCATTTCTCTAGTGCTCATATTCTTTATTTGTTGTTGCATTATTTATAAGAATGCAACATTAATGTCTAATTAGAACCTTTCTTGGCTTATCCGTTAATGTTTCTCTTGCTTTGTTTTATTTACAATTTACGCCGTCGTTCGTGAAACTATTATTTTATAATCGATTTCCATCTTTATCGTATTTGCTCCTTTTTGTTATATTACAAACATTTTCATTACATCTTCAGACCGATACAGTTGTGTTAATCGTCCGACATAATATTATCTGGCACATTTTCAACAATCGCTAACAATGCAACCGTTACGAGATTTTTTTTTAATACGCACTGTACAATTTTTCTTACAATCGTCCGTAAAGCTGAACAAATCGATGCCACCACCAAAAACGTGACTTTTCACACCGAATTATCTGACCGTTTAACAATCTGAAAAACGGCTCCTTGCCGTGCAGACTTCATACTCTGCCGAGGCATACGTTTTCGTTGGATGCTGGTTTGCTCTTTTTCAGTTGTCGTTTCAGCGACATTCCGACACAGACTCGCTTTTTCACCCATCCGGAGGTGAACGACAGCCTCGGGTGCTCCAACAAACGTCTCGCAATTAAACCGAAATGAAATATTCATGGCTGGAAAAGTGAATTCGTTCGGGGCTGGAGTGACTTGAATGAGTGGGGTCGGATTTCGAGCATTGATACTTCCGCATCTCGGATGATTAATCGATTACGAGATCACGGGTAATTACTCTGTCGATTATTATTGCCATCAAAGCTTTCCATTAACCCATCGCGGCCCAATGCCAAGTTCTCACATTCAAATTCGTCCGGAAAAATCGTTTCAACTAACTGCATCGGGATTAATAATTTTCAGTCGTCCTGTTAGGATTTTTCAAGATGTCAGTGAAGATTCTGTCGATGCGTTAATCATACAACCTGGACGTAAATTTAATAAATTATGTATCGATGGGAACAGTTAGATTTAACAAGCCATTAAGCGAATGTCTTTATTAATCGGTGACCATTAAAATAATAATACCTCGAATATCCTTGCCGGGCATTGCGAAAAATTGAACTTGCTTACTTGCAAATTGCAAATAGTATTTCTAAAATGCTAAATGAATTTTTTTAATCGTACCAATATTTTAACAAATTAATAAATTAACAACAGCCTTCACGAATATTTCATAAAAAGTCTTAAAAATATATATATAAAATATGATAACATACACACACGTATATGTGCTTATTTCTTGTTCTATTTGTCCACAGCTTCCATTCAATCGTTTTTAATATATCACTTCCAAACCGGTAGTTTCAATGTGTTTGTGTCGAATTTTATAAAATACACTTATCTATAAGTTTATCTTTATCAGTAACACCTATTTCCATTTATTATATTAGGAGTGATGCCAAAATATTCCGCGTCTCGCTTCGCGAAAATAACTTCTGAATATTTACATAGAAAAACTTGAAATGAGTGCAAAGTCTAAACACGATGGACTCTCTGACTGAAAATTGATTACATAATTGTTCCAGTATCAAGTTTTTTAATTTTCGTTTTTAGAAATTATTTAATTTATTTAAATTATTTAATTATTTAATTTTAATAATATTTTAATTATTATTATATTATTTTATATATTGAATATTTTGTTTCGTATTCTAATGAACAGTATTTGAAATACAATTAACATATTTGATGTTTAGATATTATATCGTTTTTCGTTCATTTAGTTACGTAACGAAAACGCGTTCACAAACATTTTGACGACCTAACAAAAGAATTTGTGTCTGCATTAAAGCGTTAAATTAAACTTGAAACATGCTACCTGTATTATGAAATTAAATATTCTAAATGCTTCATTTCTCTTAGTGATTTATATGCTTATATTATAAATTAGCCTCATATTTCGAATTGAAAACGATCGATAATTTTAAAACAACGATCACTATTCATTCTAAATAACAAATTATAATAAATTGGATACAGTTATATCAGATCTAAAAGTGATTTCAGCGAGCATCAATTCAATTTCCAATTTTTCAATTTCCAACAAAATTGACTTATCGAATGTTTTGTCGTTTTTTACAGTTAATATAATGTAAACAAATCGTGTCGTGGGTTAAATATTTATATTATACTTATGTATACGTACTAGTTATTCAGTGACCTGAATTCCTCGCGGTATAATTTTCCAAGTTACGGATGCAATAAAGGCTGCAATTTCTCTAAAATCTAATATTATGAGGTCAATCTGTTGACGTGCAACGCCCAGTTATAATACTCTCGTGCCCTATGGAGCTATGTGGATGACACAGTAAGAGAATCTATAATTTGTGGAATAAACACAATAATTATCGTACAACTAGTTCATCAATAGAAAATACTAACTCTTCTGCCACACAAGCAATTTTTTACATTAACTTGGAATAAAACGATTATTTCTGTAATTATTTCCTTTGCAACAAATAATTATTATTTTGCATACAACGTATATCGTGCAGTCAGTCTACCGGGAACAATGGTAAGCACTGTTTGTAAGACCTGCCACGAATATGTCATGTCAAATCATAAAGCATATTTCCTTATTTTAGTTTTTGCTTCTATGTTTATAAAATAGGTGCACCTAGACAGATACTTCCAGCAGAAAACCACAACCGAAAATGAAAATTAAAAGATTTATTTTGCCAAGAGTATTTTAACCCAATCAAACGCGAACAAGTGGGTACATTAAAACAAGTTATATACCTACATATATTTGTGTTGTGCATTTTATAATTATTAACATAGATCGGATAAGTAGTTCTGTTATTTAATAATTGTGAAAAAAAATTGTATTAAATAATAGGTGAAAAAACAACAAATATATTTTTTCTCGTCCCATAATTATTTAGTAAAATATGTTATTTTTTCAACTGTGATTAAAGCAGTAGATCTAGCGCCAGATATTTTCATAAATATTGATAAATACCACGGTGACACAATACCATTAAACGCTTAATTTCTTTCTTAGAACCAAAACAAAACATCTATTTAGTTAATTTATCAATCAAAGTAAAGTTTTTAATAATCCAACAAATCTAACGACATTCACATCAGAAATTTTTTGGTTGCCAAAAAATTAAACAAAAAATAAGTTATTCGAAAGGTGTTTTACTGCGGATTCCCATTGAAGAAGATCTGATCACAAATACCCGACAAAAACCCACCTAAATGTTTGAATAAAAACTATGAAACTGAAGCAACTTTCCTATGCTACCGTTGAAGTCTCCGAAATCTATATTTAATTATGATGTAAAGACTAATGTAAGATTATACAATTTTCCTCAATAGGTACTTGAAAACTTTGCATTTATTCAGCACCTGATTAAAATATGTTTCGAAAAAGAAATTTATTTTGTTATGAACTTGAGTTACTCTTCCGTGCCACCGTTGAAGTCTCCGAAGTGTATAAGCTTTGGTTAACTGTTTCTTATCAGTGCAAGTGCAACTTTTGTGGCAGTGCAGACTTCCTGTCCGTATCAAAATATTAGTATGTGAGCCACAGCCGGCGGCGTGTTTGGTTCGCCCTGTATGATGCGAGGCAGGTAGGCAATCGGCGAAAAGAAAAGACACTAGAGCGAGTCGGAGCGAGGTAAAGTAGCATGACGAGGCGAGTGGAGAGAGAACGGCCCACCAAACCTGCTAAACACACTCAGTTTGATCTCAGTCACTTAAGCAAAGCAACCCGTTCGCTTCGTGCCAACGAAATGACACAAACACTGTGACCATTTCACTTTCACGCACTTCTCGCAGTAGTGACGGCTCGGCTAGTGATTCTCCGATAATCCAGTGATCGGGAAAAGTACGCACAATGCTAGTGAAAGTGCTCCCGTTTTTCACCGTACTGGTTATATCTTCGGGGAAAGGTGAGACCGAGCAGTTTACAAGGATTTTTTGTGTCTGGGTGCGTGGGCGGACAATCGCACCTTCCAAAAAAAGATCAATGACAATGAACGCCGTTACAGGTCCGATGACTGGGCCATTTCGCATAAAATGGGTCTGTTGTGGCAAAGAGTAATTTCGGTGATTGCTGTCACGACCGACAAAAGATACAATGTCTGGAAATTTAATAGATCGCGAATAACAGTCCGATTCTTGTTCTTCTTCCACCTATTTTTTTTCTTGCCCAACAGTTAACTGTGTTGCTGCCAGAGCAGAACAGCACTAATTAACATTAACTTGGCGACCCATTAGCATAAGAAACGTATAAATTCGGTCTTTAACTTGTCTTAATTACCCTATCTTCGATGTCGCAATCGTGGACACTACCATAGTACCAACATCTTCATGTCGTCGATTTTTCAATTTCCGCTCCGTGTTAATGAAATTATTCCGACAGAGAATTACTGTCGTTGCAAGCACCGCCTTTCGGTGTATAATAGAAGAAGTAATTTGTATTTTACTTCTGCACGAAATGGACGGTTTGCATTAATGGATGTTTGTTCTGTCATCTAAAACCTGAATCCAACTGAAGAGGTTCTAAGAGAATTGTTTTGTGCGCCGATGGAGTACACAATAAGTGGGTACTCATCGTTATGCTAATTTCGCCAGTTTGCATTATGATAATTTGATAATGGTACAATGCTATGAAAGCGAGTATTCAAATGCAGTGAAGTCGAGAGTGTTTCACGGCGAAAAAAGTTGGACTCCAACTCGCATTTATTAAGATTGAGGTTTTTTGTTGTGCGTGTTTCTCTCCTGCATTTTTTACATTTTATGTTCTCTTGTTCTTGGTGAGTTTTAATGTCTGCTGCTCCGCATTTGAAGCATCTCAAGCATCTTCCATAAATAAAGCTTCCCAGAAAAAAGTTTCCCTATCATCTTCAATTATAATAACAACCAACAACTATTCACATGTTGAAAGAAAAAGAAACGCCACAAATTAAACTTACACGGCGATTATTCAAGCAATTTATACAATTTTCGGGAGCCATAAATATCATTCAAACTTTCCGCTGACGAATTTTATATTTTGTCCCCTTTTCTTTTGCATCAAAAATAGCTGAAAATTTTAAATTTTCGGATTAATTTATTGCATGTTTTGCATTATTCAAATAACTACTTACTTTCAAAAAATTTTCTTGGTGGGTGATACTGGCAGCTGCAACATTTTAAACGTTTTTATTTTTTAAATAAAATTCGAAAAAGTTTAAGTCGTTGACGCTGTTACAAAAAACAACCGAAGCTGCTCGCTAAGGATGTGGAAAAAACGTTTCAACTTTGGGCGGAGTTTCAGTCAAAGGGGAGACAAGTCACAAAAACGTCCTCCATAGCTTACAAATTAATTAACTTTAAGACAAATTAGAAAAAACTCTTTAAAAGAACTAATTGGTAAAAGCAACTACGAATTTGTATATTTGTGTATTGTTCGGCTTCGAGACCACCATGTGTCTCAATCGAACAACACCTTCATCGGTTTTTTCATGGATTACGTCTCGTACCGGTTTAATACCATCGTTTATGCGGCCGGTCCACATAATTTCTGTAACGTTACAAGAATTACATGGCCCATATGTGGTAATGTGACACGGTGCCAGATCGTTAATACTATAAAAGACATCGTCTGATTTAGCAAATCCAATAGTGTGACATATCGAATTGTTGCCCTCGATTTACACACTTTCGAGAATAAAACTAATAACAACAGAACTGCGGGTCGAGTTGTTAAAGATCAGATTCCAGCGCTCGGTTCGTCTGTGAAAGCAGTCGGAAGGTGACATTTAGAAGAATTTGTCTCTCGGGCCGAATATACTTTTCGTAAGAATCTAGCAAGGGTGGTCCAAGAAGCAAAGCAATAGCTCGTGTGTCATTAAATATATCGGTATCTCTTTGCGAAACAAGTTCAAAGCGTGTCTAAAAATTCCTGCTCTATCTGAAAACCATTAAAACTCCATTACCACCATTTATGGGCGACTTCCACAATTATTTATTTATCGCGCAACGGCGATTGTGAAAAAGGGGAAAAAATTGGGTTTATCTGTAATGAAGCGCGCGGTGATTGATCGGAGAAATGCGATTTTGAGGCATGATTTAATAGGTTATTTTCCCAATTAATGCCCGAACGAGATATGATCTTAATTGAGTTCGGCTAATTAAGGCCCGCTCTACATCCATGATGGCGTTGTAGCGCCCCATGCATCTTGTAAATCTGGAACGTGTAAATCTAGCAGTGTGAGCTTGTTAAAGCCGAGTTCACACTGTGCGCGCAAATTGCAAAATGCAGAATGCATAAAAATGAACAAGTGTTGAATTTACGATTGTAATGTTGATAATTTGCCAATTATGTTATTTTTGCTTGAGAACAATACATTTTTCAATATATTTTTATCTCAAGCTATGTTATGTGAATGTTTATAAATTTTTATTTACTATAAATTTAACACTATTGGTGTACTCTGTGTTAACCATTTAAGGCTACATTGTTTCAAGTATGTATCTATTTATCTATTTGTTTTGTTATGTGAAATTTTAAAAAATATATACTTATTTATCTTTGTGTTCTTCATTATTTATTTAGTTATTTAAAAAGAAGATGCGGACATATGAAATAAAACAAAAACGCCCCTTTTAGTATAAATATCACGTTTACTCTTAAATCTTTAATTAAAGGAAAGGAGAAAAAACATTTTTTTCATAAAAAGCAGTTAATTTTATTAAACCTTAACGCAGTCTCGTAATAGTTATTACGACCTGCCCAGATTTTAATTAGGATAATGGCCACTGTCTAGACGCACTCTTTTCTCGTAATCACTTGCAGGAAAAGCGTCATTTTCCACATTTATTCTGCAATTTTCCGCCATCGGATGCTGCAATTAAATTCACGAAACACGCACCGTATTAATGGGGCGGAAAACGGCTAAATTTCAATATTTGATGAGCTTTCAGTCTTTGCGGCTCCGTTCGGATATTTAGTGCGTGTCCGGCAAATTCGGTAGTTTTTACTACGAATTAACTCGCCTCATAAATCTTCCTTTTTTTCGTGAAACAAATTCAGGAACGAATTAATCTTGTCTTTTTATCGTGGATCTAATCTGCAACGGTCGCATCTAAGACGTTACACTAATTACTTTATTAAACATTGAACGGCTTTATTTATTAGGTTGCGTGTTGTACCCGAGCTAAATCCGTTTCCTGAAATTTATTTTTTGTCTTATCTAATCTCGGTTTCGCTTTCGTTCCGCTAGTTTGCAAAGGTAGAATACCTTCTTTTCCGCCGTTAAGCGTTCCATTAAATAATACTCATGCTCTTTATTTCTTTTTTATTCTACGGTCTGGTATTGTTGAATGGTCAAGAGTTCAATTTTTTGTTCCATTTCTGACGTGTGCAACAAACGCTTTTGTGCTGTTTGTTGATTGCTGTTCTATTGTTAAATTTATTTTTAATTTTGTTTGGATTGCTTCAAATTTTGTTTCAATTCCATTGCCTGTTCCGGTGTTTAGTTTTTCCCACAGACATCTCCCCTTGCTCCAGTGAAAATATATAAGGCTTAGAAATAATTATTAAATAGTTCTATAATAAGTCTCTAATCTCTAAACAGTGCAGGTGAAATGTAAATATTTATTTCAGCTTAAGGTGACAATCTCAGCATGTCTCCATGCCGTGTACGAACTTTTAACACCAAATCAGGGTAATAAATACACAAGGTGTTACGATTTTAGACTGGTTCTAAAAATAGTCGTCTGAACTTATAGCGGCACTTTGCAAATTAATCCTGCCTTCAACAATTTTTATCTTGTATCTCATCCAAAGACATAACATTAATTAGTTTATCAAAGATTAACGTTTATTTATTACAACGTGTGTTGGGTTTTACACTCTAAAGAATTTCCATTTTTTTCTGATTGGAGTTTGTGTAAATTATCTGGCAAAAGCGTTTGAATCCAAGGCAAGATTTGTGCTTGGAATATCAAAAGTAATAAATGATGAAGAGGCTGGCTAACTGTACAAACCACTAGAGATAATAGAATAAAAAATAGAATACATTTGAATAAATGATTTGAATTAATCACAGTGAAAAGAGTCTTTGTAGCTGCCACCATTAATATTTTTTATCGTTTCTGTCTCCTAAAACAATAATTATCAATTGTGATTCATTTCTTAATGTGGCTTCCACTTTGTAAATTTATGACAGGTTTATCTGACAACGGAAAAACAGTTAGTCATCAAATGTATCAGATCGAAATGTCACCTAATTTGCATGAAAAATTGTTCGTACAAGTTTTTTGTTTCGGAAACGGTTTGAACCGAACGGCCGTTGGGTCGTTATTCTTCTCGAATAAAAATACAGATACATTTAAATAACAAATTAAACTGTACGTGGGTGTTATAAACTGCAAATAATTATCTTTTAATTTGGCGAGGCGAGAATCTGCATTGCAAATTTGGCAATTTAGAAAAAATTACCGCCAGATGTGTTTGAAAAGTTCTGTGATTATTCCTCTCACATTTAGTGAATCTCACGCATGCAGCTGCCATTGTTTTAGTGTGTCCGAATTTAATGGTCTTGGCTCAATGTGCCTCAAAAAACAAACAGTCTGAGCTGGAATCAGTTTCAGGGGCATAAAACATGTTTTATGAACTTGCGTACTCATTAACATAATTTCCGACGATTAACATATTTTATAGCTATTAATTGGGCATTAATAAATTTCTACGATTGTCGGTAAATTGAAGACGTGACATAGACCCCGTTTCATTAAGTACAAGTTTAGATTTAGGGGTGATTCGCGTGGAGCATTTATTGAAAAATTTACTGAAAAACTGCATGCGTTTCTCCTCTTCGTGATAAATATAAATATTTGAAATTAGAGGCCAAAATTTATTGTACTGTTGTAATAAATATTTGAATTTTACTGCCACATTCCACAAATATAAACATTTTTTTAACATTGTGGTGATTTGGTTTCTAGTACCTACGTGAAATTATTGACTGGTCTTATTTTTCGCAATTTGTAGGCAATTCTTTAGGATATCCTCATCCCATTCTCACATTTATTCCTCACATTCAGAAAGCCTAATTTGGAGACAAACATTTTAGTGACGAGTGGTGCTATGCGGTACGTTGTATGGCGTTTAAAATATTTGAAGACGCGAGGCAGTACCGCCAGTTTCAGTGGCCATTTATCAACTTCCGATAAGCGTTATTCAATTACGTTGAAAAAATCGATAATTGCGGCAAAGTATAGGTGCTGTCACTGATGGCACCGCCCAACACCTTATAATAGAAGGAGTAATTCGTACTTGGTTTCCTTAAGAAATGGAAGGTTGTAACTTTCTATTAATGGATGTTTGTTCTGTCATCGAAAGCCTGAATCCGGCCGTAACAGTACTCAAGTTTTTGTGGCTCGGACAAGCGGTACCATAGTGGTACATACACACAATAAGTACTCATCGCGGGTAATTTTTGCGTCGAGAGCGAATAGACGCGGAGCACTCGTCAAAAATTGAAAGTGTTTTGTTCGTTCTTCCGTAATAATTTTCTGTCGGCGAAGGAACGCGCGTCTATCGCCGCATAAATCGCTAGATGTTTACGAGATTTCGTCGATAATTTTAAATGGCGGCGAGTTGGATACGAATCCTGGAATCTGGGCAGTAGTTGGCCGAAGGTGTCCATATATATTTAATGTAATTGACCAGAGCGCGGCCATAATTGTCTGGAAACAATGGACGGACCGTTAATTATTTGCAGCATATTCGATTCCCGTTTGTCCAAAACGACAATCGCTCATTACGTCGACTCGGGTCGGTACAGATAATACGTGGACGAAACGGTCACGAAGTTCGTTTCACATTAAACCGGAGATTTAACCCCGTTCCGAAATACCACACACTCGGACATTAATCATGGCTTACATAACAAGCTGAAGTTTGGTCGACAAGCCGTACATCATCCGATCTGATCTATTCCGACATTGATCGGGCAATTTTTACCCAAGCCAAATTAGACAAACATTGTCAGTCTGCTGCAGATTGTCAAATTCGTTCCTAAAGTTTCACGAACACATCTACAATTTATATTCTTCTCTAGAAAATCAGAGTTTGTGTATACATACATAAATTTTTATTGCTTTTTTTTAATCAATATCTGTGTATGCGCGTGTGTATATGCGTTTTGTTATAAATGGTACTTTGTCACAAAAATTGAATATAATATATTTTTATCATTTGTTTGTTTTTATTATTACTTTTGATTCCTTCAAGGTGCTTATTCTCATTTGTAATGAATTAGAAGCGCTACTTGATACCACAATTTTAGAGATTCTTTCAATATTTTCATCATTTTGATCTACGTACGTAAGTACGATAATTTGTCTTTTTTGGATATCAGTTCTTTGCCACTGACAATAGTTTTTTTCTTCTTAACGCGTGAGTTTCTCAAACTCTATATTTGTGTTCATTTCCTTCATTCAGAAACTACAACTTTTTTTTTCTTTTTTTTTTTCAATTCATTCTACGTAGCAGGCTTCATAATTTACGTTCTAGTGCACCGATTCATGCGAGTTCTCCTCATTTCTTAGCGCTTTTGAAAAAGCTCCTCTTAATTAATTGCTAATCGCAAGCGGCGAGTCTTATCGTCGACGATTTCTTTCGACTGGGACTGAGAAAAATCATAAACCGCAGCATTTTTAACGGACGGTATTCAGATTATACAGTTTTTATCTCGACGGGAGGCAAAGACGTCATTAAGATTCTAAATGGGCGCAATTATTTTCTCGACAAAATAGGAAAAGGACGATTAGATTCTGTTCCTCGATGGAAATTGGATTACTGTGAGCCGATTTTTGCAAGTTTTGCAAGCACAGGTATGCGTAAATTATATGCTTGCATCAATCAGGTAGGGAAATACCAACACTTTCTTCTTCAATTAGTAGGAGTTGTTGCGTACACCTTGTTCAGTTAATTTATTATATTCCTTACAGTATTAAGTATAGTTAGGTTGGAATTATAATGTTATGGTACTGGAAGCTGTATAATATTGTATTCGATTCAATTGAAAGTGATTGTGGTAAATTTATACAGAATATCAGAAGTAAGCACCAGATTTGGCTTAAAAAGCAGAGGCTCTTTTTTGATGTTGTTCCAACGTGTTACAACCGTTAACTGGTAAATTACGAGTTTCTCGATATTGATTTGAATTTCTTAATTAAATGCGATTCGGGTGTAAATTATGAGGTCGTTGGTTGGAGAACCGCTACAAATTTCAATTCCGGCCAATTATTGTCACCCTAAACTGAAATTTCGCCGAAGCGTGAAGAGTCGGTTTAAAAGCGTCTCCAAAGCAGCAGCAAATCGGTGGCTTGGGTGCAGCTTTAGATAATTATCCGGTATAAATTATGTCCTAATCGTTTTAATTGAAGCTTAATTAATTCGATGATGAATGGATGAGATTAAAGCGACTTTCTTCTCGCCTGCATTCCGGTAACGTTTTGAAAATATTCGCAGTGCAGCCGCGAAAAAAATATTCGAGGAGCGTATGTGCGAAACTTGAAAAACCTGAACCGATAAAGAAATCTTCGATGTCTAAATGTCTGCATCGAGGAATTTTTCATCTCGGTTCGATCCGCTTTGGAAACCATCAACCTAACAAAGCGGCATGATTAATAAATTCATATAAGAACGCAGCGGGGATTAAAATAAAGCCGTAATATACTTTCTCGTGCTTTGCGTCGAGCTTTTGCATTCGACGTTCAATTGATGGAGGATTTGAAACTTCGAAATTCTTCTACCGGATCGTCGTCGTTGCTGCTTGTTTATTGCCTTGACTTGAAATCGCGAAAACGGTAAATTCATTTTTAAATTGCGTCCACCGTCATCGACGTGATATTCGCAAATAAACAAATGTGATAAAGTGAATGGGCTTTGTCGTATATTTTCCCGATGCTTTGCGGAGATTTCCTTCGCGCTTTACTGTTATCGCCACCATAAATAGCAATTTATGCTAATATTTCGCGCGCGGACAAGATTTCTACACGAAAAAACTCCGGCCTGCAAAATGCCAACCAAACCTAACGACCATTTTTGCCGAATTAGTAACACTCGACCTCACTTAACCCTACCTTTCTCACCAGCGTAGCTACAAGGAAATGTTTGACAAACAGGTGATAAATTCTGTACATTTCTGTTCAAAATATGACAGGATTTCATTATCATTCTGAAACCAAATCAGCTTTCAAATAAGACAACATAACACCAAAAATGATTTTTTAAATAATTTTTATATAATGTAAGTATAAATCCTAAATCTATAAACAGCTGATAAAAATCAATAATAAATTCCCTAGCATTATGGTGTGATTTAAAATTCGGAAATTTACTTTTTTGCGGGAAAAAATAGCGCGTAATATTGATTTAAATATTAAAATGTGATCGCGATGTAACTAAGAACTTTAATGACAGACACGACAGAAAGGCAAAGTTATCTTTTGAGCGAGCCAGGAAACATAAACTCTTTAGAAAATATCTAGCACTTTATTAAAATGCCTGTAAAATTCTCGTCGTTTTTCCCGGCACGGCAACATTTGCGGCACTAAAATAAAACGAATCCGTTCAAAATAATTAAAGAATCGCGACCGCAGCTCGTATATAGCGCTAATTACGAGCGTGCAAACGCAAAAATCGAAATATAAAAGCAAATTCATTCATGTCGTATACCCGGAAACGTTGACGGCAAAACTCCGGCGACGGATATCGCCATCAGACATTTTAGGAAGTTGGCTTTCGTTGAAGTTTCGAGAAACATATTTCCATGTGGTGGACAAAAAACGAGACAAGTGCACTCAAAACTTGCCTGCGTTCTTTTGGCTTTATTGTTACACGTGTCACATTTAATGCGATTAGAACTAATGGTCCTGCATGAAATCAAGACCCATACAAGTCGACAAAAATCCATTTGAATTCGTTCGGCGTGGCGACATCGTCGCGCATTCAAATCACTCGTTTCGGTTTTTTCCGTAGGAAGTGTCGGTACACTTTACCAACATAGACAAAGCCAAATTGCCAAAAATTGGTGACGAACCAACGGCGATGAATAAAACATTTTTGCGGCGTGTGAAGACACTTTCTTTAAATCAAGCCATGCTTTAATCCAACCCGAAAATATTCATCGGCCTTAAATCGATGGTGAAACGCGATATTTTAATGGCAGATAAACTCATCAATATTGCCTCAACTAAAATAAATCCGCAGATGTTACACCGTTTATTGTGGACGGGTCTTGTTAGTGTGAGTTGCGTGCTTGTTGTGGCACTAAATCATCCCAGAGACACGGAAAGAATTTTTCCGAAGGCTAGGAAACGCATAAATAATCGCTTTTAAGGAGGGCTGACAGTTTTGAGATTTGGTTTGAGAAAAATTTGAGAATATTCACCACATGATGAAGCAAGTGACTAAGTGACGAAACTGGCGTCTTCAGCACTACAATGACTAAGTTTCCCTTGATGAATACAGATAGGCAAAATGCCGAGAAGAAAGCATCAGAGCTTGAATTAAGCGACTGGGAAAGGAGGCGTCCGTGAAGCTGTTTAGAAGCATCAAGTTTACTGCTGAAATTAATTAAATAAAAGTCGGTAAACTATAGGTGTAATCGATGGAGGTATCAATCTACCAAGAACGGTCCAAGTTTCAACGCCGAGTCTCCGGTCAATCAATCACAGTTTAATGACGGATTAGTGCCTCCTAAGCGACCACCACCGAAGCGCTCATTAATTATAAGTTAATAATCCCACGACGATGTTTTGCCGATTTAAATTAAAATCTACCAACTACTTAGCAAAGAACTCATTTAATTGCTGACAGGTCGGTATCGCGACCGACTCCAAGATGATAACCTCAACGTATATAGTTCTTGTTCTTGTAACCTTGGCCTCACCACCATTCAGTTATGTGTCGTGCAATAATGGGCAGCGTCTGACAGCTTGCAAGGAGATGAAACAGTTTGGTTAAAGTCCGACGCCCCCTTGTATTTTGCAGGTCTTGCTGCAGGTGGCATGCGATACGTTTGAAGTTTTTGCTTTGGAATTATCAAAGAGATGTTCCGGCTGACGTACCGGTAATAGTTTCTGTCCTTTATGGTTGCGTGTGTTGTTTTTGATTTTGCTTGTAATTTAATTACGCTTCCAATGCAGGCTCTGGGGTTGTTACAGTTTCAAAAAAAAATGCTTTGTGCCGCTGACATTTCATGAGAAATTCCTCGGTTGGCATTGACATTTTTCCTGAGCCAATGGCAAAGTTGCGTTACTCATTGACATAATAATTGCGAGTGCAAGTTGCAAGTGTGGAGCGCCGCAGTGGGGTCCCCCCAGGGATTTAACGAGGCGATTCTTGCTGAAGAAAGCAGAGCTGTTTATGGCTTGCCTATTGACAAATACATATTTCTAACTGTTTTTATTATTTACGTCGAAGATGGGCATAAAGTGTTTTAAAAAAACAAATCAATACCGCTTTGTGCTTGCAGCCATTGAAGAAAATTCATTATATGTATTTCAGCAAACGTGATCAGTAAAAAAACAAAATAAAAACGACATATGTTAAATTTATCTCAAAATCTTGTTGTGCAAGTTACATTGATTGGATTGGAAGTTTTTAATATTACTACATATTTAAATCATATTTAAGCAACGGACAACATCTTGGTAAATATTATAATGCCTGTCAGCACAGTTGTACCTACAGCAGGCATCCCTCAAGGCTCAAACTGAAGACCTTTCTTATTCCTCATCTTTATTAATGGTATTGTCACCGTGTCGGCTACAAGATGTAATTGGCCAATGACTTAAAACTTTGTTCCGCTTCTCAACGTAAGACGGCTACTTTTTATTCTCTGCATAGCAGTCAAATATTTTGACAAAGTCTCCCGTCAGTAGGTATCATGTGCAATTTGCCGGAGAAGAAATCTTTAAATCAAATCTTGTGCCATTGATGCGAATTTGTTTTCGTCTATTAAACTGTGTTGATTTTGTGAATTTAATTATTGTAAATAAATCAATCATATATGTAGTTCATTGTTCAGAAATACCTTTTTCTTGGTGCACTGCAATGCTTATTTGCTGCAACAAATATTTTTTTTAAATTGTTTACTTGGTCTTAACTTAATTTTTTTGCTTTCATTTTGGTTCGCATTACATAGTTGGTATTATGTTTCACAATTAATACAATAAAAATTTTAGAGTGAAAAAGTCTCATTGAGCATGCAAACATCATTAACATTACTTAGGGAGTAATGACTAGATGAGTGCATCTGCTTTTTGTGTCTTCTTGGTTATCAACCAACAATTCTCGCTGCTTGAACCTCCTCCCACTGACGACATAACATGTATACAGCTTCATTAGACACTCATATTCTTCATATATTCCTCATTTAGCACTTCCTCTTTCATTTAAACACTTGACGATTTGCTTATAATGCCTCACAAAGAGAGCTTTCAGTAATTTCATCGTCTGAAACAAATGTGCGAACCCAGTTTCGAATACTGGCGTCGTAAAAATCCGTACGCTTATAATAATAATAATAATGATAATAAAATTTAATTACGAAGATAGCTTAGTTCTTGCTTCGTTATGGACTATATTTCAAGCTGAATCGTCGGCGTTTAACGGTTCGGATCGAAATTAAGCATGAAAGCGAACAGTATCCGTGTAATTTTTCCTCGGGTCTTTCTCTGTTATGCAATCACGAGTCTAATGGATTCTCCGACACCAAACCCACATGCTCCAAACACAAACCACGTCCATCTGAATTTAAAATGAATCGGTAACGGTTCAGTTTCTAACGCCACCCTTTGCGTCAAAGTCCGGTTGATTACAGACATTGGAAATTTATGGCAGCGACAAGAAATCGTTGCAAAAATTAATGTGTCAGCCTTTAACCTTAGCGGTACACAAATGTGTCTGACGGGACAAATTTACTGGATGCTGGACATAGAGCATTTTGAGATGTGGCAGCGATTTGCATCCGCTAATGTTAATAATGGTCCATTATGTCAGTTCCGGTACGCAATACAGCTTTAATAAAGCTATTGGTGAAATTTTTATACCGTTTGACACACTTGGACAAGCCGCAATTAGTCAAGACACTACCAGCAGACGAGAAGCTTGTTTATTGCGCTTTCAGTGATTTTTTACGGTTTTTATGGGCTAATCACCGTGTCAGGTGTAGTTGAACAAACTATAAAACTATACGCATTGCTCGTATTATAGAAAAAAGAAGAATTCGAGTTGCAATATTACACGGGAATTGCTCGTAATAAAATAATAATCAGTGCTCGATCTTTAGTGACGTCGTAAAAATCGGTTGTAACGACGTCGATTTCAAAGCACGTCATGATTTATAGAACATTATATTTTTATAATTGGTATTTCTGAGAAATCGGCGGCGGATTGCGACAAAAACAAATAGCGCGCCAATAATGCCTACTGCTTAATCTTCCGATTCTCATGGATGCATGGGCTTCACTAAAATAAAAATGGAAAGGGAAAAGTTTTAAAACAATCACAAAAAAAAACGGACAACCAAACAAATATAGCAAACATTTAGTGATTATTTTGCACGTCCTAGAAATGTCTTAATAATGTATGCAAATAATGCATCCAACACTTATTCCCAGCGTTCAGTTAATGAAAAACCAATAATTGATTCTTAGATTATTTTTACTTATGTACTTGTAAGTCAATTGTTAAGCCAAATGGGTGAAAATTGAATTTGTATAACTGTGACGTACGAGGAAATGTATTTTTTATCTCTATATGTGATATTATTCATAATTCTTAAAATGTAAAATAAATTTTGTACTAATATCTTCAATAAAGTTAAATGTAATCCTAATATGGTTTGAATTTTAATTACCTATTTGCATATGTAAATGCTGGACCCAATACCTCTTTGCCTGTTTTTTTTAAATTATGAACGTATTATCACATTATTCATAATTCCTAAACCTGGTTTATCTCATGTATACTTAATTATTTTTGAAGTTTATCTAACCGTTACGTTCATCTTCGTTTTTGGTTGAGCCAACAGCAATTTTCAAAAATCAGGTTCTAATGTGACTAGATGAAAATTTATTGCACCTCTACTTCTCGACTAATTCCTGCTATTACACTTATTACTATTATTACTATTCTCTTACAGCCCAAACGCTAACAGCAGTAACGTTTACACACACCATGTCATTAGTTTAATACGTCGACTTGATAAGAACCTATACGCAATTTAGTATTTTCAAAAAAATCTTCCGGTTTGCCGGGAGTACAAAATTCCCATGAATTCAACAGCGTAATGAGTGTCAAATGAAATTCTCGCTAATCCGCGACGACATATGGGTATCGACTGTGTGTTAATATTGTTTTCACTTTACAAATACAGCTACGGTATGAATACGAGTTAATGAGTGCCATCGTTTGGAGAAGTATTAGGAAATTGAAGTAAATTAAACGGAATTAATCCATGTATAAATGTATGGAATTAGTTTGCTAAAGCAGAAAAAAATAACAGCGTTAATTATTTGTATGGTTTATTCATTGGGATGGGTTCAATGGCAGTACAAGAAAGTTGGATTCAGGTGTCTTCCTTAAAAACAGTTTTTTAGTTTAACAGTTTTGTCACTGCTCATGACCGAAAAATAATCCATAGAGATTTACAGGTGATGATTTGTTTTACGTATAGAAATGAAAATTACCTCTTTTATTTATTTTTTCTTATTAAGATGCAACGTATTTCTATTTAGTTCATGTCGCTTTCTAGAAGTTAATTGAGTAAAACGCAAGACGTAAACAGGAGCAAATAATAGAACCACTTTTTCTGCAAAGATTATGTTTTCTCCATTATATAAATTCATATTATTAGCACAGTTTCTGTATAAAGCCACATACTTTCTCTTGGAAAGAATATTTACTGTTAGAATAAACATCGCATTGAAATGTAGCTTTTGCTTTCTGTATAAACGAGATTGCGTGCTGAAAAAATATTTAGCATTGTGTGTAAATCAGAGAATAAAACAAATTTATATTTATTTTCGAATCTCCAATATTTGAATTCGTGCCGAAACGTTCTGGGTGACATTTTGATTGAATTCACAACACGATTTTCAATTATTTCATATAAAATGTTGACGATTTGCCTTTAGTGTTTTTACGTGTTGAACATATTAAATTTTATACTTTGTTTTAAATAAATATTTCTAAAAATGCACAATTTTAATAATAAATATAATGTAAATTATGAACTTACTATATATAAATTTGTCACAAGCGCAATTATCAAGACAAAAAAAAATAACAAGGCTATAAAGTGTAAAAAATTGTATTAGATTTGTGGCAAAATAAAGTACTAACTCGCCGAATTTACGTATTACAAGCTTGTTAAAAAAAATTGTGATAAATTGTATGGGGATAGTATAACATAACTGACCTTTCAATTTTCCATTATTTAACTTAAGAAAACAAATACGAGAGACACCACACCACAAACCACTAACTGTAATAAGAAACAAGAATTTTATTTAAAAAAACATAATGACATACAGACAAAAATTATAAAAACTTTCTACAAAGGAAAAAATATTAGCAGTAGAATACAAATGTGCTTAAGTATAACGTAAATATTATTTTGATTCAGCTTTATTATTTTTTTATTAGGAACATTACAGTACATATTAGGTATACCTACCGTATTTATAATATTTGATATTTTCTGCCATTTGATAACTTGACTAATTTATATGATGTAAACACTGCTGTGTTTACTTTATAGTATGTAACAATTTATAATTCTTGAGGCAATTTTTCGTACAATAATGTCAAGATAAAGTAAACATGGATGCTTGCAGCCGAGGATAAATCATTTAAGCTGAAAGTATTTATCACAATTAAGATTAACACACTGAGAATTCTCTAAAAACTGCAGCTCATAAATTATGTATAAACGTTTTTCTCGTGAGCGTTGACCTTTAGATTTTCCGCCGTTTGACTTATTACACATCTCAATGATATGAGACTTGGAATTTATGTTGCCGTCCTCACTCCCTTACAAGAAGGATAAAATATTCAACATGGCTTATTTTATAGGTTTCGTGTATTACGAGTACAAAATTGCGTCCCTGAATTCTTGGTAAATGGGTTTTTATGGGTTGAAACGTCACGTGGACCGCAACGAGGTCGTCTAAACAACCTTCTAATATCACAGACTAGAACAGTCACTTTCATCTTCGGTGACATTTACGGCATCATTACACTTGACACGGTGTTTTGGGTTGGCAGCAATTACGCAGTCATTAATTTTTTGAATTCTATTGTTGCTCTACGAACATGTGAAGGATCCTCCCAGGCCCCATTGCATAATGCACAAATTGCTATTTAATGGTAGCGCTGAAAAATAATCCGAACATTCTCACAATTTAAAAAAGCGGCAAAAATCCTGCTTAACCTCTGAACCGGCGCGCATATTTTCACGCCTAATCGTCCTGATCTGAGCCGCCTTGAGTCATGGATTTGTGAAAGTATAGTGTGTTATTAGAGTCAGGAGATAACGTACGCATTATTTGCACGGCGAAGAATTCAAATTTTTGTCCGATTGATCGAGAAAGGCGCGACTCTATTAATTTTTCGTAGTGTATCTGATAGATCGGAGATTTATGTGCGTCCGCACCCCATCTTTATTCCTAAGATTTATTTCTCAGCGGTGAAATGCTTTTAATTGGATTGCAGTATCTTGATATTTGCATGTCAGTGTGGCGGTTTGTTATAGAACAGCGCTTTTTGCCCGAATCTTCTTTGGTTCGGTCGCGCCGATCCGAGGAGATAAGATGCGGAGATATCGGATTCTACCACATTAAATAGACGGAAGAATTTCGTTCCGAGGATGCGGGATTTAGATGTTCGCCGTTACGTCAATTAGGCGATCTTTATTGGAATTAAGAGAATTTGTGGTCGCGTTTTGGCTTCCGGTGAATTTTTTCGGCACCAGTTTTACGGTACTTACATATCTTGCACGGCTCCAAATTACCATGATTGAGAAGAACGAGTCCAAGAATCGGACGAACCGATTTATCTTCTTTTTAAACAATGCCGCAAAGCATACTCTTCGTGTTAACATTTTTTTTGACAAAATGTTAACGATTTCCTTGTATATTTTTTATTCGGCGTTAGTGAATGTAAAAATATGCAGTGTGGTCCATTAAAAAATCAGTAAGAAATTAATTTTGTTGTGCAAAAAATCATTAAATTGTTGAATTTAATGAATCATCATTAAGTTGCCCACGCAAATCCGTTGCCACTCCATAAATATCCAAATTTGTAAGAATCAATTATAATTTCATAAAGTAAGTTAACTGTTATTAAAAACTTTAAATTAAGTGTAACTTACAAATTATGCAAAAAACAACACGAAACACTCTGGATTTTTGTAGCCCCAATGTGCAGCAATTTTGTAAACTACAGATTTAATAATGATTTTTAAGCTTTTTAAGCTTTCCATTAACCGCGACTTGTTGATTTAGTAATTTACTCATGACACTTTCAACAGGCCACGGACCTCAAATAAACATCTTGACTTATTGACTCAGGTGTCAATTTTTCCCCTAACTTAAATATTGTCGCAAATTACCCACTAAAGAAAGTAGGAAGCCGTTAGATAATAGGTAAAGGTACGGACGAAATTTTACAACCATTTTAATGTCACACATCATAAATTTTAGATAATCGGAATTTATCTCCTATTCATTGTGGCAATAAAACTGCTGCCTAACCTTTACACACCCTTGGTCAAACGTGCTAGTGCCTTGCCTAAAAATAAATGTCATTCCCCTCTTCCCTTTGCCGCTTTCCTAATCTTGATGATTCGTTTTCAGGTAAGCGCCTCCACCATCGCCCACACGCCACCACAAATTTGGCAGGTAAATTAAGCGCGCGTCTTTGACCCCGGCCGTCGGAACTTCTAAATTCAACTCAATTTTCTCTAATCACGAATCGTTTTCTCGTCAAAACTAGGTATTCGGATCATTAACGCAGTCGTTGCGCAATTTATATGTCGCAATTTTATCATCTCCTCCTATTTTAGTACAGTTAGTCAGCCTGAGGAATTATAATGTTATAATTAGTGGGTCACATCTTCGGTCGCGCCTGATTACAAATTTCAATAACAGACACACCCGGGACTAGTCGGTTTCGGATTTTTCGCCTATTTATGAATGCATCCAATCAGGCTCGACTTCGTCCAGATTAATTGGAGTTTCATTATATCGAGGTCGGCATTTTTCACCCGTTTATCGCCGGTAATAGCGCGGGGTGATTGATTTTCAGCCGACATGAAATTAGTGTACACTTAATTAATTAAACCGGAGGAACTGAAGAACAAAACGAGCTAAACTTCGTTATATAAATTGCTCCAGATTTACGCACAGAATATTTTAGAATTTGAATATTATATGCACGGAAGCTTGTAAAATCACGAGGGAAACGGTAAAAACAAGCAGTAGCTGAATAGCTGAATACTCAACTGAAAATTCATGTGAATTTATATTTCGTTACGAACTAATGAATTCTTATTCATTAACAATTCTCACTTACATAATCGATGTTTCATTAGGGAGTTTTCAGGATTTTCTTTACTGCTTCGTTTGAACGCTAATTTCTGCCAACCTGCTTCTTCCTTTACAAATGTTTGCCTTCAAACACATAATTTCATAGTGTCATTTATTTTCTTTTTAAGATACTAGAGAGATATGATGAAAGATTCAAGCTTGTAGATGAAACAAGATACCGTCTTGGAATGCTTAAAAAATATTACAACTGCCAGTCAGTATTTAAATCAAAATAAGGAATCTTAATGACTAGTCGCTCCTACGGTTGTCTCAATCGAAAATGGAACCAGTACTGGACAAGTCACAAGAAATGTTAAACGTTAGGTCAACTGCCATACAACATTTATAGAATCGCTGTAAGAAGCGCATAGAAGTAACTACCTTAAACAGCTTAAATAGGATATAGTGTTTTTGTTCCTTCTTGTGTAGTTGACCGATAGATTGACATTTTGACATAATAATCCTAAACACATGAACCAAGACGGGCCAAAAAAGTCGAATGAACTGTCAAATGATTAAGACCCCAATAAAATTCTTGTTTCGTATTTAAGCTTGATCAAACCGACCACGCCTACAGTTGGCAGCTAGTAAATGCCACCCAAGTGGTTGGGTTGTGATTTGAGGCCAAAACGAGACATTTTTAGCAGCGAGGATTATTAGCCTAACTTTTATGGAAAGCTCAATTTATAATCTTATCCATTCCCATTTTATTTCGACCGTTTCGTTTGTTGAAATGCAATTTACAGGCTGCCAATGATTAAATTAACATTTATGTTTCTCCTGAGTGTAGTCGGAATTGATGTTCAATAATTTGCAAATTAATAAAGATCGCATGTTTTGGACCGATATTGATAGCTTTATCTGTCGAATTCTGAAAAATCTGTTCAGCATCATGGCGTAACGACTGAGGCTTCATTAACCCACTTACTTCAGACCTAAAAAGTAACTTCTCATCGTTTTAAGCCGCAAGCAAACCGTTAGATCATTATTTACGTATGGTGTGGAATAACTTTAATTGGTTTTGTTCGAAAAGTCGTCGCTTTTTCAATAAGTCGCAACGCTATTGTTAGTAGTGCAATTACTTAAGTAGGTTTCAGAAATGTCGCGGAACATGTTCGTCATTATTTAAATTGTTAATGAAACATAATGAAAGGTATTCGTTTGCTTGCTCTACATCTATTCAAACGATAATTTACTGTAAAATACTGAAGAATACGTAACTGCGATTGCTAGAAGTTCGCCAACGACAATTTTTCATTCTCCCACGCACCTGTCGATCAACCCACGCGTCTTTTTTTAAAAGAAAAAACAATTTTACGCCTGAAGGTCAAAGCGATTGAAGCACTTTGAGATAAATAACCTTTACATCGCGCCAATTTATTAAAAAAAGCCCCGGACCGTGACTCGACTCGTCCTTTTCTTTGAGGCTGAAAGCACGATCGAAGGTGGCGAAACCGAAAACTTGAGCGAAAGTGAATCGTTGGTGACACGTTTGTGAGCCACCTGTAAGCTTAATGCGTGAAGGAAAGTGCAGAGGAAGTTACAAATTGTCTTAATTCTACCCACACCTCGCCGTAACGTTCATTCTTGATGATCCTTGATGAGTTCAGTGTTTTTGTGCGTCGAAACACTTTTATAAATTTCAAAAAATGCCGCATTAAAAATTAGACGATCCCAGGTTGGCTCCAAGTCACGATTATTACAGTCAATTATATTTACTTGTCTGCATATTTGTCACCGATGCTCACTGCCCATATTCGGTAATCCTTGGTTGATGATAAAAAAGTCGGAATGCTGCTGATCAAGGAAGCACATGTGTATAAATGTACAAAATTAATTACTAAAGTTTAGATGTGGGTATCATCAATACAATATACTTAATTCTTGAACTCTTGGAGGCGTCTATTCAAACCGTTTCACGGTATAAATGAAAATTTGGAACAAACTGTATTATAAAAAATACGGCTTCCAATGCAAAATATGAATCAGGAACTGCAACACAAATGGAATGGCATTTTTGAAGAAGCTATTCAAAAGCTTCTAGCCTAAGGAAGCAAGCAAGTAATTTAAAACTTATTATAGAAAATTGTTATTTCATAAATGACAAATCATAATTAAACAAAAATTCCTAATGTACCATTTTTTTATCGACGCAAAAAACTGTAAAAATGCAGTATTAATAATAAAAGATGACCATTTCAAACAGTTATTTTAAAATACTGATTGAATTACTTTATTTTTTAATTTTATAAAATATTTTCACCAAATTTTGTTTTTAGTGGAATGATAATTTAGGACGACCTGTCAAAAAATAAGATATGTGTTTTGGATTCCAATTTCATAATCAATTTTTATAAACCGTAAATAATGACTCGTGCATCTTTTGTGGAAAGCGCAGATGGGAGTTATGTGAGAGAACATTAATTTTCATAATACGCCGACGTCTCACTTAGCTCGGGCAGATTTGAAATTTCAAAACGTCATTTCATTTTATACGAATTTGTCGTAACGGTAGTGGTATGACGCATATTCGCAGTGGGTGCGGATAGCATTCGCGTTGCCTTTTTAAGAAGCTAACGTCAGCTTGTTCTTCCCACAAACTGGCCATTAACATAAGTTTCAGTTCGAGGAAAAAACATTATCGCAACGGATTGCATTCTTTAAAATTCATGATGTTGTCCCAAGAAGAAGAAGAATTCAAATGAAATCAATTGTGTGTCGTCGTCGTCGTTTTACGACACGCTTTATAGCTGTTACTTTTGTTGCAAAACTCGTGCAATTTTAGCAGGTGGAAAGGTCAGGATATTTTATGCAGGCCGCAGCGAGTAAAGTGCAAGACAACGCTTCGCTGAATTTCGGAGATTTTAAGGGCCGGTTTTATGAAAAGCGTACGTTCGTTACGAATGCAGTCTAATAGAAATCGGATTTGTAAATTTATACAGAGTTTCAAAATTGCGCTCCGAGTAAAATGCACGGATTTATTAGCGGAAAGTTTCAAGCGCTTTGAATTCAGCTAGGATGAAAAAAAACCGTTTTGGATAATAAAATTACCGGGGTCGACAAGTTTTAGAGTGAATTTTGCGAATTATTGACACTTGCTTCCGTGCTAATTTAACCGCTGACTACATGAAATTAAACTTTCAATCTCATTTTATGCTTTACAAAATATTATTTTCATTTTCTGCATTTTGAAAATTCATATTTCAGCCAAAGTCTACTAAGAAATAAGATGGAAACTTGTTTCTATTTCTGCATTCAAGTAAACCTGCTTCTTTATACTTGCTTTTGACATTGTGGCCTTTCGTCATAACATTGTTAATTGTACTCAAGTTTTATCTGCTGCAACGAGACTTTTCTTTTCAAAATAATGACACTTTTGTGACCCCATGGTCATTTTGTTCAGAATTTCATGTTACTATTTCTCTTATACTTCAACACATTTATTATAAATAATGTATCCAATTTTTTCATCTTAATTTGATTGGACAGGTTAATGTTGAATTTGCGCAGCACCAATTATTTTCTGCCATAAGAACAATATTTTTTAATTTTTAATTAACTTCCAGAATTTCATCTTTTGGCATTTTTTAATGTGAAAGATGAAAACCGCCTTCCGATTTTTATTTTAACTTATCCACTTGGTAATTGATAAAAACTGCTCGCATTTAAGTATTTAGATTTAAGTCTGCATATCATTTTATAAATAAGCAAAACAACATATACCTGCTTGTATATTTGCCTGACATGAAAATATTACGATTATGTTTGTTTTCATGAAACTTCCAAGCTAATTTAATTTTATTCCTTCTAACGGTATTTTTATCATATTTATTATTAGGGAGGATCAAATAACAGATGCATGTTGAACCATCTAACGGAGACGTTTAGGTTTGCCCATAATTTTGATACCAAGAAGGAAACTGGGCTTTGTATATAATTTGTACCTAATGTTTGTTGTACACCGTGTCGCAGTCATGACGATGCTCTTGGGAATGCGAATGTAATGGCAAGAATTTCCGGTTACTGATTTTTTTTTTATTCATTTGCTATTTAGTATAAAGTAAAAAACCAAAGCTTTTAGATTTTATTACATAACATTTCTTAAAAATAAGAAAGTTTGCAACATTTTACATAATTTGTTATTAAGAAAAGTTAAAATAAATCTTTGACAGTACTCGTCGTCCTGTTGCATTTATTCAGTAGATTTGTGTAGTTTGCATAATATATGGTAATATAAATAAGTTAACTCTCGGACAAAATGCAATACGTTACTAGATTTTATCAACATTGAATAGCGATTGAACCAAATTTCACTTGTTTTACAACAAATGCAGATTGAATATTTAAATAAATAAAGCCTTCATTTGTTATGAACCGCTTTTGCAAACGTAAATCCATTTCGATTTGTTGTGTTTGATTTGAATCCAGGTTCGGCCATGCAAACAATTGTTTTTACAATTAAAAAAATATTAATAATTATTAAAACCTAAAGTAAGCATGATACCATGTTCTTTTACTGTCGGCTAGAAATTTTACAGTTCAAGCAGTTAACAAATAATGTCAGTAAACAAATAAAACACGTTTCGAAGCTTGTAAAGATGAGTTTCTTAATTCATCAGTAATAAATTGTGGTACAGCCATGGACAGTCAAGAATAACACCCGTGTTATGCAAATACCGACTCTATGAGGTATTGTCATTGAGTCGGTATTTGCATTACACCCGCCGGCTAAAGTGTTATTCTTGACTGTCCACGGTTGTACAAGAAGCAGAAATGGGGTCCCAATTAGTAAGATGTTTTATATATTTTAGTCTAATGGAAGATGGAAACTAATCCTGAGTTAATAAGCACATATTCAAACTTCCACTTTTTAAATAACTTTTTTATGATTAAATTTTTTCCAGGTACCTACATACATATTTGACAAGTTTTTAGGATATTAGGAAAAATGTTGACAGCTTTGCGCATTAGTTTTTAATGTACCACCTGTTACATTACAAGTATGAGTAGAATGAACAAATAATAACAAGAAATAAAAAACGCTTAAAATAAAACATAATTAATTCTAATCTTTTACACCTTAAAACATTGTCATGATGATACAATTCAAATGTAAAATAAATAACACGGCAGGCGACTTCTTTTTATTTATTTATGTAGATAGTTATTTTTGTTTACACATCTTAAGATAAGATTAAATAAAAAAGGATTCCTGGAAGTTTTTTTAGTCTAGTCCTATCAATGTTATATAATTAATGTTATATTATTTATTTTACACTTTTTGTGTGTGTTTTCTTTTAATCAATTCATAACTGCACTTTATGAACGGTTCTAAAAATGTTTCAGTTTCTCACTTTAAATTCCGCCTGTTTAATTTTTTCCGAAGAAGTTCTGTCATTGATAATTCATTATCGACTGTACACGTTCATATCTACTTAAATGTGCATTATTTATGTGCAAAGGTTTATAAGTCGCTTAGGATATAATCTTGTATAAATACGGCGGAGAACACAAACAAACCCCAACGAAAAATAAATACGGAACTGTATAATTTAATCTAGCACCAGACGTGAGAATAACAAAATAAATATTGATGCAGGTCTCATGAGGGTACGATTTAATAATAGCAATAAAACCGAACCGAGTACTGTTGCTAATTTATATAATTACTCATAATGAATGAGGCGAAATTATAAAAAATGAGGGTCGTTTTGCAACATTTACTTGTATAAAGTACAAAATTTAATTGCGGTGGCAAAACGCACTCTTGCATAGAAAAAAGCATAATTTAGCAACACGATACCATCAAGATTTTACAGTATATATGTATAATCAAGCTGCAAGTTAAGTGGAATTAATTTTGGCTGATGGGCTGTCAACAAAGGAGCGTAACATCCAAGAGGTTATTGTCTTCGCGATGGTTCGAAACTCGAAACAAGAAGAGTAAACTTTGGGAAATTCGATGTAATCTGGCGTAGACTCAAATGTGAGATTTTGCTAATTCGCTAGTCATATAGACATAAACCGCACATGTCTGAAAGGAAGTGGGGATTTGGAAAGGGAACGTCCGCTGTCGTCTTACTCTCGTACCTGGTCCGTAATTTATTCCTCGTGTAAACGTAGCATGTACAAAGCCAGTCCTTGAATCGCATACAAATTAAATGTTTTACTCATACGGTGTGTTTCCTGCCCAGCTCATGCGAACAGAAAAAACCGTCTTGCGTGAAATATTGGAGTCTATTGTGTGCCGTTGGCGAGACGAAGACACCAAATTACCGCCTCTACAATTTTATCAAAGGTTGTGTGTTTTGGAGTTCACACAACCATAAAAGAACGATTCGCTTCCATTTCGATTAATTATTATTCATGGAAAAGGAAGGATATTTTAACGACTGATCATTATATTTTCAAATTTTTATTAAAACTTCCTCTTTAGACATTTGTTACATTGGTTTGATAAGTGTACAATTAAAAAGAAAACTACGAGTAAATGCGTGACAATCCGAAATTATTATAACTACAATTTATTCAAAGGCTACATAAAATAATATACATTGGAAACCAGAAGAAAAAAGAGAAAATAAAACGATATCTACTGTTAAAAGTTGATTGTGTAAGATTTTCGATTTTTGTAGACAAATTAAAATAATTAAAATAATTTTAATCCGTTTATTGCATCGAAATGAACACTTATCAGCGTCCGAACGATACGCTGCAATTGTTGCACATCATGGAAGTTAACTGGATGAAGGCAGAAAATGCAACAATTTACGTCGATATTCGTTTCGGTCTTATCATCCAACAGTGTTCTCGAAACAATCACTCTAATGTTTGTAGCGCAATTTATCAAAGGATCGGTCAAACAGTATTCCACAGACAGACATCTGCTTACATATAATCCGCCTGTGATAATTGGATTTCCACTCAGCTCTTGCAAATTTTAATTGACCACAACTCCGTCAAACTTTTCTTATCCGCCTTAATCCAATAACTCCTCCACAAACTCCCTCACCGGAATAAAATTGATACGACTGCACAAACTGAGTGGCGCAATGAAGTGAAAGTCTAATGCAGACAATTGAATTGGGCAACGTGGCCCAAAAAACGTTCAAGTCCTTGTTAATTGGAATTTAATTGGGTGTGACCGATTGGCGAATTGGTTCGGCTAAAACTTATTTAATTTCGGCGGAGATTGGAACGAAAAAATGGTCATGTATTGTGGGAAAGCGGTCAATTTTTGATGAGGTCGGCTGTGAATTATTTCGCGCACAAGACCGGGTTGTAAATTATTTAGTCGGCGAAAAACTGATTTCCAATACTCGTTCTCGGACGCTCTCGCAGGTCCAATCGATTCCGTAACGTTTTTTTTATTGTAATCAGATGGAAAGTGAGCTAAGAAGCGATTTTATTAGCGTTATTTTCCTTTCATTTCTAAATTTCCGCGTCGGGCTTAATTTCAAAGTAAAATCCGAGAGAATATGCATCAGAGACCGATTTTATTGTCAAACCCGCCGTGGGTAATGATAGTGAAGGTAAATTGCAAAAACGTAATTTATCCTTTCTAAAAGGCAAATTCGTGTCTCGAAGCCTTCCTTCACCCGAACATTTTCTAAAATGCACACTCCGCACTCTGTTGCACATGATATACTTTGATAATGACCGCAATTTCACAGATTATATGCACTTTGTTTAATAATTAGGAAAACAAAGCGCTCACCACACGAAAACATGACATTTTTGGCCAACGAACGCAAATTAATTTTCGTCCTTTGAATCATCCGCTGCTGTAGTGAGCTTCGATCGATGTGTCGTAAAAAAAATTACGAACTCATCTTGCGCCGCCGTAATTACGCTTTCATGATATTGCGGAGCTAATTATATTATCTTTTCGATTTTTGAAAGGCGGATCTTTTATTTACGTCTCCGCGATGAGGTTGTAGATGGTAATCAAGGAAAGATTTACCAAATAAAACAATCGTTGAACGAACACACAATGGGTTTGCGTTACGCCAAAAAATCTGAACAATTACACACATACAGCGTGCATTTTCACAATTGCTTGGAACAATAAGAATTATGTAAAAATTAACAATGGATCTATGAAATAGCCGCCACGGTGAAGAACAATTAAAGCAATAAGTTTACTTGGTTTAAGTCGAGTCGCACATGTTAATTTGCTTATTTTTCAACATTTGCACATTTGCACATTTAGAAACTGTATGTCAAAATTATTCATCAATTGCCCAATCAAATCTTGTTCAGAATTTCGAATAACATTTTCTATGTTGTCTAACTGTGTTCTTGTATTGTTTGTGACATTGGCTCGGCTTTTTCTAGTATTCTACAATCTACAACATAATTTTTGGCGTGTAATAAATACAATTATTGTTATTACAAAAACCGATCTGAATCGAACAATCCTTTTTTAGAATTTTCAGGATCTCTTTCGTACTTTGCCTTTTATCCTGTCCTTGTATAATATAATAGTTGTAATTATCTATGACCGCAGACACATAATTACAGCACATTTTTTTAAATGCTGTGTCTTTTATCAAAACAACCTTTGACAGTTTATAAATTACGGTGACTCCGCAAAACGGTAATTAATCTCCGCAAACAAATTTCCAACGACAAAAATAATAAATGACGCACAA
Source organism: Eledona agricola (assembly GCA_964023215.1). Taxonomy (NCBI): domain Eukaryota; kingdom Metazoa; phylum Arthropoda; class Insecta; order Coleoptera; family Tenebrionidae; genus Eledona; species Eledona agricola. Next base: position 1,399,888 of record OZ026856.1, read on the forward strand.
AAAATATTAGTCGCAAACGGTATTATCGTAATTCTGCTTAGACAAATATAGATGCATGAACTGCATTAATTATCGATCTAACAGATTTTTATAATTTCCATTGCACGGACGATGCTTCAAATCAAGTCAACCATATGATTTCAATTCGGTGCAGCTAATTGCAAATTAAGCGTACTTAAAGCGGCATTAAAACAGAATTAACGCCTACCAAAACATCCATAAACGCAATCAGCGTGGATTCTCGCCTTCGCAAATTTGTGCACGTTTGGACTTTATTACACAGAGCAATTCGCAAAGTCTTGTAAACATTTATACCTCGAAAAGACTGGCATGTATACACGGCCTCATTACAAAATCACAGGTTCAAGTTAATGAGTTCATTGCAAGTGAAGCATTTTATTGGCGTTTGGCAATATGAAAACGTCAAAAACGAAAGAGTTGAGGCAAAGATTCCAGCAACAATAATTTTCTGTCAAAAGATTGCGGTAGGCAAAAAGGCTTTGTACATACGTAACCCAAACACTCGACTGAAAATGGCACAATCAAAAATGTATTTGGGATTGCTGAGGATTCGTTTACTAGAGCCAATTTTGATCGAGTTTTGAAAAAATCGGGCGCCTCAATAAATCACCTTGTACGGTACGAAAAATTGTCAGGTTTGGGAGCTTTGCAGCTCCGCAGAATAATGCATTCAGTGATGCAATTCCGATAGTGTCACTTGCATATTTATGCACCGACGAGCAGAACATGCAATAGACATGTTTCAGTTTTGGTCCGCAGCTCGAAGCCTAAATGAATTATCGCTGTTAATTATTCTTGCTGCTAACTTTTCATGAAGAATTTTGTGCAGGAATTGGGTCGAGTTTCGTTAAGGGGTGCAAAGCCGAAAGTTGAAAGTGGAGGTGCGTGGTTAAGATGACAGCCCATTAATATGATCTAAAGACAAGAAGGTTGTGTTACGTACCAGATATATGATCCAGTTTGAACGTATCTTTAAAACAGGAGTCGCGGAATTATCTAGATGGAAGTCTTGGGGACGGCTTTAGTGGGTAATGTTGGAAGCTGAGCTGAATAAGACGCTAAATCGAAGATTAGGGTTAATTAAGAAAATTAGGGGCGGCTGGAAGACTAAGATACTCACGACAAATTTATTTAGCGCGGATGATGAATTTGAAAACATACCAACAAGATTGTTCTAAAATTTGTTACATAATAATTACATACAGATGGCCAACAACGACCGAACCGACTATTGTAATGAAAGCAATAATGTTGTTTGAATACACGATTTTTTTAAACCCAGAGCATTATTGTAACATTCAGTTAATAAATAAATACAAAATACCGTTTTTGTTTTACCGATTCCCAAAGTGTACAACTTTCTTTTGTAGCACGCTCGTCTGAAGTATACCTATTAAAATGCAGTACCACGAATCAGTTTTATTTTTAACCGTAAGTTGCAATTTATGCAAAATATGCTCATGAGCCTTTGTTTCAGTGGCCCCCAAAGTGAAATGCACCCCCGAGCAGATGCGCGTAGAAATTCCAATCTCGGCAGCCACGAAAGAAGTCTACCTTGAGGGACTTCGCGATTATCCCGACCTCGCCTGCCGACCTCGCTATAATCCCACAGAAACTCTGGCGGTCCTGGAGCTCGACCTTCGGGATGTTTATCGTTGCGCCGTCACCAGAGTTGTCAACAAACAGACGGTGAGATCACTCTTTCCTATTAATCGATACCAACACCAAACCCTCCCTGTCTCCCAGGGATCTCTCTATATATTATTTTTACGAAATTATCCTTGAAACTTTCAAAGAAAGTTATGTTACTACTGCTGTAAAAAGTTTACTCATCGCTCTTCCGCGCGGTTTGAACACGATTTACAACCACACCAGCAGACACTACGAAGCTTTATCTTTTGATATAGGTGTAATGTTTTATTTAATTTATTTTGAGCACAAAATTAGTCCGCTATTTTATGCGTCCTGCTAGTTATTTGGCACCTCCCTTTTTTAAATTTTTTGGCGCTTGCCTCGATCTTCTGCGTGCTCTTGCTTTTATTATTAAGCTTTTTATTTGTCCAGTCGGTACAAACAACTACTGGTATTTATTAAGGTAATTTTACTTTCAACCCTTAATTTACCATCTTGCTTTTGAGGTGATTAAACAATGTAATATGTTTTCATGTCTTTACGCGACTGCATTTTTTGCCATCTTACTTCTTGCTCTTTTCTTTTCCATTCTGTTTTTTATCAGTTGAATCACCTTTGTTATATTGTGTATATGTTAAATACAATTTCTGATATGATTGGGTTGTTGCATCATCTTCTTTATTTTCTTTGTGTCAACATAATCCCCTATCAGCTTGTTTTGATCTGTTGATATTTATTTGTAATTTTCTTTAATACTTGTATATTAAAAATAAGATCAATTGTATTATCTAAACAGCAAAACTGGACTAACAAGTTTATACGACAGGCATCTTATTGTAGATTTAATATTTTCAATTTTCTTAATTAACGAGAGTGCTCTTGCTAAATAATTGGATTCGATACCTTGCCCTGAATGCGAATTAATATTAAGAAGAAGCGAACGAGTCTCGAGTTTCCCGAGAAAAGCTGCGACATTGAATAATTCAATTTAGTTGCCGTGGATACTCTTAATTCATACTTAAAGTTTCAGCCCCAAGCTACACACGTACACACACACACCTACCCAGGTAGCAACACAACGTCATTTTGACGTCATATTTTGGGCATCAGTTACGTCGAAATGACCAAGCATATGTCGTTATTATGACGAAAAAATGACGGGTAAATGTCACAGCCCCACGACGTCATCTTTTTGCGTAAAAATGACGTGATACGTGTGACGTCAAATTGACGTGATACGTGTGACGTTAAATTGACATTTTTTTAACGACGTAACTAAGACGTCATGTTTCTACGTATGTATGACGTGTGCGTGTGACGTCTAATTTACAGTTTTACTGACGTAACTAAGACGTTCCTCAATGATGGAACAGATCAGGTCAGGTCAGGTTTCAATTTCATATAGGCATAAGATTAATTTTTGAAAACTATGTTTTACAAAGTATATAATTTGTAGTTGAAATAAGACTCAAAAATAGTATGTTCATACTGTATTATAAATTACATTTAATATTCCTACAACATATCAAAAAAAAATTGAAACTAAAGCGCTGGAAAACAGTGGTTCTTAGACTAAATTAAAATTCTAAGACAGTCATCTTGTTTTATGCAATTGTAAAAAATAAAGTATATAATCAATTTATAACACGCAGCAAATATGAATTAAGTTTACTGGTTTCATAAAATACCCTGCATACAGAATACAAAGACCAAGTTTCTTCATTTACATCTTCTTCACCTAGAAAAGCTTTGACATATTGTTTCTGGTCTTTGTACGGAGACCAATAAATACGCTTCTTGCGTGGAGTAAACCACTTAGAATATAGTCGAAAGCCCATCACCGACACATTCCTGAAATTCAACCACGGCGTACATGATAATCTATATTAATATTATGATCATAGATTATCGTTTAAAACTACTATTTTATCTCACCGACAGCATAAACTCACCTTAAATTTCTGAAGAAAATAACACCGAACAATGATCCACGTACAAACACAAACACCAGAACAAGAATGAAATGAAAATTGAAAAATAATTAGTGACCTAAGGCAAAAAATAGCTTACAAGGGCGACACCCAGCCAAAAAGGGTTTACACACCTCAAGGAAAGTATTTCCTATTAAACTTTATAAATTAATAACATCACACGGTTGTCTATTTAGCTATTTTTTGTTAAAAATTACAATTTGGAGCTTCACTTATACAAACTTTTAATGAAAAAACTGCTGCAAATACAATAGGTCACAAAAGTCAATATTTGTTATTCGCATCTATGGAAACCAGCAAAAAAACCTAACCATCTTGATTAACGAAACATTGTCCACCACCACCATGAATTTTCTGCTATTTTAGTATAAAATTAAAGTATTTCGGTTTCACTACATTACTAGAAATAACTGATTGGCGGACTTATATGATGTACAACTGTTTTTTATTGTTAAAGATCGAGTTCAATATGCACTAACGACCAAAGATTTTCTCATTATAATATGACTGAAATTAATTTTTTAAATACTGGATGATGAATATTAACATTAAAAGTATAATTTTTCACAATTTAACCTACTATAAGTATATTAAACTAAATTTAAACTATGGTTTTGTTCTAGACGTCAAAATAACGAAACAGGGACGTCATTAAATCGTGGTAAAATCGTCGACCTAAAATAGACGTCAAAATGACGTGATTTAGTTTACGTGAAAAATACGTTGCAATTGTGACGGCATAAAGACGTGAATTTTAGGTTAAATGACGTCTATCGACGAAAGTCACCTAAAATAGACGTCATTATGACGTACTTCTGCTACCTGGGTAGACACTAGAATATTAATATGTAGTTGCAAACTTTGCATCATTCTATATCACTCCGTTTCAGAAAACGTTTAAATGAGCTTTTTTTCGCGATAATTCATGGTGCCATTTCCGCGTGTTTTGACGTGGCGAATGGGAAAATTAATGCATGCTTCGTTTTTCCACTTGCAGGGCAAGCAGATTTATTACCAAACATTAGTGATAGAGAACGAGGAAAACGTGGACGGGTTGGACACACCGAAACGAATCCGGGAAACCTTGCACGTGAAGTGTTCGATGTTGTCCCTAAGAAATCACACAGTCACGCGTCGTGACGTCCTCCCCGCCGGTTTCCAGGAGGCAGAGTAAGCACTATACACGGTGTTCACTTGTGGTTTACCATTTTCACTACATTTAAAATATCTCAACCGAAATAGTTCTGGCTTAAAAGCAAATAGCAAACGACGAATACAAATCAATTTCAAAGAGTCCCAAATATTCATAACTGGCACTGGTTATAAAATTATTTGGAGCCAACAAAAGAAACAATGAGAAAATTTAAAATTAAAACCAAAGCAAGAAAATGCTCTTTGTAACTATACCGTTAAAAATTTGTTACGTGGGACTTTATCGTCCCTGATAAGTAAACATTGCTTACCTAATAGTTTTATTTTGTCAGTTTTAGCATGACTCAAAATTAACTCCTTAATTGTGTTTAATTGGAAATAAAATTAAAAATATAAATAATAATCAAAGACTTAAGCACAACAATATCAATTTCTTACACTGCTTCATACCGATACACAAAAATTGGAGCTTATACTAACGCAAGTATTGTTTCAAAAATAATTCGGAATAATTTCGAGCGTACTATGTTGCCATTGAAAAATGTACAGCCTGAACCAAAGCACGTGAAGGGGAAGCTTTATGAGTACAATGCCTCCAGAATCATGAATCAAGTTGGAATCGTACCATACAAGCAATTTTTGACGAGACGCCGATTTGCAGTAAGCACTCTCCACGATGTTCACTTGTGTTTTACTATTTTCTCATTTTGTCGAATACTTCGTTTCAATCCGCTTCAAGACATGTCAAAATGAACTTTTGGTATTCAATAAGGCGAAACATTATAACAATTCAAAACGCAGCCAGGGATTAAAAAGACAAATAAACAGGTTAAAAAATAATTAAAATTGAGATCAAACCTCATAAAAATGTCTCCTGAAATTAATAACATGAGACTTAGTCATCGATAAGTGGACACTCGTAAAAAAAAAGTTGTAACCGCACCGTTACAGCAGATTTTTTGCAGAGACGCCGATTTGCAATTTATGAATATATCGGAAGGTCGCGCTCCCGACCCCATTCTGGGGGTTGGGGTCAGACAGGCGGGGAAATTGGTGACTGGGGAGTTAAACGTCTCGCCCGGGACACCGTTGCAGATGGAAATTTTCCTGGACAAGGCTTCCGCTCCCATTTACGGGCTACTGGTGACGCATATGCAAGTCACCGATACCAACTCTCAGGAGGAAACGATCATCTACAACGGGTAAACTCCAGCCAACATTCACGCCGAGTTTAATCAATTATTATGCGATTCCAGCTGTTCGGTTGATCCATATTTATTTGAAAACTTCAACACCGTCGACGGCGACTTCTTGGCGGCGAAATTCCGAGCATTCAAATTCCCAGAGTCCACTTACGTCCAGTTCAAGGGAACGGTGAACGTGTGCTTGGACAAATGCAAGGGGGTGAGTGAAAAGTCCCTTTCAATTATTTGACTTCAATCAATTTGAATATTCATGGGAGCACGAATATTAAAGTTCTATTAACATGAATATTCACGCAAGGCTTTATCGTCGACTATTTGTGTTTGTTGGCAATTTTGCCTATACGCTCATTCAATAAAACGTGTTTTAATTAAAGGGTTAACTAATTAAAACATAAACGTTGTGAACAAGGTGTTGTGGTGGCGTTAATGAGCAATCTCGAAAGGGAAATACTAACAATTTCGGTTTGTGCGAGCTAAATATATAGTAAACCCGGACCCAACTTGACACGGGTGTAGCCATCATTTGTGGATTGCGTCTGCATTTTTATCATCGATAACACTTGAGCTCGATTCAAATGCGACGTTTCGAGTGCTCTTACACGATGTGCAGATTTTAAAGATAAGAGGATGAAGCGGGCTCTTCGGGTGTGATTCTGACAAAGCTTAATGCTCGTATTCACGGTGAAAAATTTCAGCTTTTTCAAAATCAGGGCATCTATTGTCTTCCAGACACACGCTTTTTAAATGCGACGCAGTAAACGTTATGCCATCACTGATGACAGCACCAACTTAAAATACCTAATATTTTCGGCAGATTATATAAACAATATTTCTACTTTCACCAACTCAAGTCATGGCCAAATCGCCAACATCGACGCTTTTAATTTCAAGAGATGTAATGTGAGAAACACACTAACAAAAAATGTTTTTTTGCAGGTGGAGTGCAGTGATGGCCAAATTGGCTACGGACGCCGCCGAAGAGCAATTTCCTCCAGCTCCAACAGTCCCAACGGTCTCTTCGAAATCACCATCACATCTTTCATTAAAGTGGACTACGATAACGGAACGGAAAACTTGGCAGAGTTTGTAGAAAACCAAACGCGAATATACAACAACAAGAAACTGATCGTCGGCAACCAAATGACGGACAGTAGAAAATTTTATAAAACCGACAACAATCTGAAAAGTTTAGAAACGAAGGAGGAGCGCTCCTACACTTCGATCGTCGCGGAAAATTCATCGTCACCGCTCAGTTTCGACCTGACGCTAATTTCGTTGATCGTCCTCTTCAGATTGTGGTTGTAAATAGCGTGAAAGTGCAGAGTCGAATTGGAATTTGCTAATAATGATGTAAATATGTCTGTGATAAAACATTCTTCATCTTGGACCATCTGCACACTTGGATTAGCGCAAAATCGCAATACTAATGTAATTTAATTACTGCCAGCTTAATGAAATTAACACGACGGCCATTAATTTTAGTAATAAATTTGAAAAATCAAATTGGAACAGGCAAAAAAAACGACTTTCGACTAATGAGATTTAGTAGAATTTCATTAGATGCAAAGCGAGTTTAACGAGCCAGCTTTTAAAATAATGACTCTTAACTGTAATAATAATTATTTTTTAATTAATATTAATTATTTAACTAGTCTGTATTTCGAATAAATCCCGTAATTTTATGAACCGACTTTTATTCCGCCTAATAAATGAGTTTAATTTTCTGCGAAGCAACACTGGCAATGCCAAACTTTGAAGTTTACGAGTTTGGCTCCTTACACAACTAAAATCACAAGCAATTTATTAATGTGAACAATTACGAGTGCCACATTCCTTTTATTTAATTCCGTTTCAAAGTTTTTCATATTTAAAATACAATTACTACCAGCGTGAGCTCAAGTTTTATTTAAATATGCAAAATTTAATGTTCTCTTTTAACTGCGCTCCTCAACGGAATAATAAATACACGAACAATCATCAGCTGGAGCATTTTGAAATATTATTCCCCGGCAAATAATCATATCTTCAATGCCATTCGTTTTGTTTCCACCTGTACTAAAGTACGCGTCTTAATTAAATTTTATTCCAGCTGATAGAAAGCACAAAAGACTTGTCTTGAACGAATCTTGAGATATGTTAAGATATTCTAATAAGAATGCAACAAAAGGCGGATTTACCTGGCACGAGATTTAACTTTGCTGCCGTCTGGAGTAATTCACTGAAGTTGGAAAACTGAAAATAAAAATTCAAATTAGGATTTGCAAGTTGTTAACCGTCTTAATTTTGCATAGCAATTTTATATTCCTATTTAAAAAAAATCATTTCGTTCGAAATGGTGGAGGCGCCGGGCTAGCAATAAACTTTTCAATTTTTATACCAACTTAAATAATTAATTTAAACATTTTCACAGAACTAATGCTTTGCTAAATATACAGGATGTTATGGAAATGTATACAAAAAATGTAATAAAATTAAAACTACATCTTACGCAAATTTTCTAGATAACAATTTTGCAAAAAATCCTTTATTCAAATAAAATTCAACAAAAATTTTGCACTAAAACGCGTACCCGCTATTGAGTTATCACACGCCACTTCGAAAAACTATATAGAAAAAACGCTCTTGCAAAAACCGGTAACCCAATTTAATTAGGCATTGTGGTAGGTCAGTAATAATAAATAGATCGATTTATAGTTTGTTACTGACTATTGGAATATAAATCTGAAAGGTGGGTTAAGACTTAATTCAAACCATGTTTTTTGTGCACAAAAAACTGTGATATGAATTTTTATCTGCAAGAGACGTTCCTTTTAATTAGTGTTTTTAATGTATATCCACTTGATGCATCAAAATCAGGGGAGTTTAATATACAAAAAAAAAATTAGATTTTAAAAAAATTCTTCACATTGACGAATTCTACCACCCCTTAAAATATTTGCATGCATTTCCATAACGCAATATAAAATTTTACAAACTCGTTAATTTAAATAGTATAGCATATTTTTATCATTACTTTTATTTGAAAATTTTAAAAAATATCCTTAAACGATAATAAAATGACAAAATATTATTATTATTATTTATTTTACCCGCACACACAGTTTCACGTTTTGTTGTTTCTACGAGCATTTTTTACTAATACAAAATTTGTAATAAATTTTTTATTACATTTCAGAACTGTAAAAGTATTTTCTATTTCCGCCTGAAGTCGTTTCGTTTCCAAAAATAAACGGTTTCCAGTAATTTGAGCCAGAAAATCCTTATTAGTTTTTACAAAGGAAAAAGGTCGCCACAAAGTAAGGAATGAAACCCTTAAAGGACCCTCCACAGTTGAATTAACATAATTCAAGTTTTACGAAGCCAATTGATGTAGGTAAAAGGGAATTGGAAAAGTTGCTAGAATAAATTGCAAAATATCGTACTCGTCACAACCACGAAAAATTGTTTTTTATAAAAACTGGAGCCTGCGTGTGGCTTTCTCTCTTTCGCGAACTGTATTATCTCCCGATTTGGCGTTGCACGATTTACTGCACAGCAAATCCCACCAAAACCGAATCTTTCCCTCCATAAATTACCGCACGCTGTAAAAATTTGTTTTCGCCTCGACTCAACCTGCATCTCTTTAATTAAATCCGTTGCGTGCCGAATTTCAAATCCCAATTTATCCGCAGTCAAAATTCGCCCTTCTTTGACAAATTTCGTCTCCACCCTCGGTTTAATATTTTTTATGTTTCGTTCCGAATTAATTTACCGCTACAAACGGCCGGAAAACCAATAAATTATCGCTATCTCTGATTGGAATCTCTCATTTAAAAACGAAATCGATTATTGAAGGCGGAAAATAGGACGCTTCGACGATTCCAGTGGGCGATTAGGACGCAAAAAACGCCCTTTCACCCCGCAGACAATCTGTTTATCACTCGTTTAAGCTGCACCTTTTAATTAATGTCGTCGCTAACTAGCGCCCAATTTTATCAGTCGGAAATTGTTTGCCTGCAGACAAACTGAACGCTTTTCACGGCGATCACCCCAAATTAGATAGGTAAGTCGGTGATTAAATTGCAGGTTTAATCAGCGATTCAGTTCGGATTCTGCAAACTAATGTCGGCTATAATGCAAATTTATGTCGGAAGATTCGGATTTGATTTTTGTGTCGGGGGAAGTTCATTAGCAACTTTGCAGGTCCGCAAATAATTTATGAATACTTCGACTTCTAAGGGGTAAAATATGCAATTTCTTTTCTTCGGCGTTAGTTAAGTCAGCTCGGAGACAAGATTTAGGACGTCTTTAAAATGCAAATCGAGTTCATCAAAGACTTTCCGTGCAACTTCACACTAATAATCAGTCTTTTACTTTTCGTGTCGGTTCCTTGAAATTTGTGGGCCCCAAACACGGAATAATTATTTCGGAATCGCGTTGTGTTGTTTTTAATTAAATTTCTTATATCAGACGAACGCCTTTCAACTGCAGTATACATTTCGCAAGATAAATTGCCATCTCCAGAGAATTTCCATCCACGTACGCTTCCTCTGCCTTCAATTATTATAATTCTCTCACCTCAATTAGATTGTATCGCGGTTGTGTAAATTTCCCGACCTCTCCAGACAATTGGGTAATGTTTATCAAATACAATTATTTTCATTTATTGACTGTCTCGTCCAAATATCCGGCAAATTTGTTGGCCGGGCGCAATTTACACACAATTAAAATTCCGGATAGCTATGGCCACTTGTCGCCGAAACCTGTTACGAATTTCTGAAAAGATGAAACAAGGGTCACTACAATTCACCCCGCCGTCAGCTCGCTGGAGCAGAAACAACCCTTTGCTTTTATCTCTCTAATAACCGGAACTACAACTATCCCGGCTGGAATATATTTGAATTTTATGCTGATTAGCATTTAAATCTAAATTAATCCCTACAATTTCATAAACTGGATCTAATTTTTATTGTTTTTAACTTGAAAAGTGTTCATGGTGCTCAGGATTAAAATAATAAAATATTAAACTAAAACAAGTTTGAATATTTTGCACGACTAAAAATGGTGGATGCGCCGGGCTAATACATTTTGGTACATTATTTATCGAAAAACCGTCAACTCACGACAATCTTTAGAACAATTTATATTACAGCATAAAGCCAGCTGATTTCTATAAAAATTGTCTTTGTCCTTGATAAGCTGTATAATAAAAAAATTGTATTAGATAGATTCACTTTCTTGATTGTTTTTTATTTTGTATTTCGGTGTAATGCATGAAAATGTTTATATATTCTTAATTGGGGATGCAAAAAAATTCGAAGTTTTCCTTGTTTATGATTTTTGACGCAAATCTTGTTATTCTCGAAACCTTTATTTTATTTCAATTAGTTTCCATAATTGCGATTGTTATCTAACTGCGTTTACCATACGGCATATTACCGAGCTCAAAGTGGTCAGTTCCGGGTCGCAACATCTACCATCTCGTTTCATCTTCCGGTCAGACTCCGGGCAAGAGTAACGACTGGAGAGGTTCAACGTTGAGTTGCAAATTTCCCAAATCGACTGTGTCCGGAACCGCACGACTCCAAAAGCGAACGTAAAAGCTCGCACGCTGGAGATTCAAGCTCAGTCTCATCTGGGATACTGTTGGCAACCAGCACACAAGAGCTTTTCAGTACAAAACACGCGTTCACGTTGATTGCAGATTGTGTGTGAACGTTTCCGGTTTACAGATGCAAAGGGCCGAGCTGAGTTAAAGGGTGAGTCGAGGGTGAAATCAAACCGTTAAGCGTACACTTCGCGAGGCTGATTTCAATTAATTAATCGTCTAAGAGATGGACGAACAAAGCCCCTTAAATAATGTCACAATAAGCTCTTCTGAGCCGACAGTTCTATTTTCGATTTCCGCTTAAACAGATGAACAAAGCTGATGAGATCAAACAAGATCGAAATCGGAAATCTGCGACTCGCGACTTGTTTCAAGTGCTTTTGAAGCGAAAGTCATCCGCAAACGAATCGAAGTACGGAAGCAAATATTTTCAAAATAAAGCTGCGCCCTTTTATCATTCACGATTCGGGAAATTTGTGAAATACACTGCGGCTTTGTTTGCTTTTTCGGAAGCCGAAAGCCAGATTTGTCACACACATTAAAATTTTATTGGCGCCGAAAAATTAAAGCTCTCGCACTAAATTAGCGTGGAAATCATAAAGCGGGCGCCGGTTCACGTTTAAACGCGCCATCAATATGAAAAAGATATTTTCCGTCGCAAATTACACTGTCATAAGCAGCGAACATAATAGACGAATGTGAAAAACGCGCATAAATATCCGAAGCCTGTGTTCAACCCTTCGTTTTGTGGCGGCGATCCCGACCTAATAACGCTTTTTATTTGTTATTGCGCTTTGAAAATGTGCTGTTGTCCTGGCAAGCAAACTCCTGCTGAAATTCGAACAACTTGGGTATGAAATCGCAAGGCACATCATTGTCGTTGATGGAGCTATTATGGGCGAAATTGCATGGAGTTCGTTTAAAATCGTGCATGTAAAACGGGCCTTTCTGCAAAGATGAACATATTATGGGATGCTACATGCACGCGTTTGAAGCTCTATCGTATGCTTTGTATGCATTTAACAAAGTGCACGGAGTCTGTGAAATTACTGTAATAAGCAAACCGCACCGAATACGTTATTTAAATTCACATAAACCTGGATCTAAAACCGAATTTAGCAGGTTGTATTAAAACGTAAGCTTTTCATTTGAATCCAAAATTGAAAATATTTCTGCAAGGAACACAAAAGCTGCTATCAGCTCCCTTAAAACTTAATTTAAAAAGGAATTTGTTTCGCAAATATTGAACATTGATAACCGTAAAACTTGCTTCGGAGTTTTATGAGAATCAAACAGTGCAAATTTTTTGAGAGGCTTTGATTTCATATATTGCTCCCATTCCGCATCTTTTTCAAACCGATACATATTCTATATATTCTTTAGCCAAAAATATATAATATTCTGAAATTCATAATTTAATGAATTATTTTTTATGAACAGTACACTTAAGGGGATAGGTTTCCCCATGTGGGAATTTTCTAGTTAAAATATTTTTTGTAAAATTGTAAGTTGTACATAAACACCCACAAGTAAGATCTGCGCTATTAATTCATATTCAAATTCATGTTGGTCCTTCGAGCATTACACATTTCAATCATCATCACCGGATCGGATCGGTCCACTCATTCATTTTGCTTTAAACCAAATTTTGTATTTTGTTTCGATCTCGCGGGTGTTTGAATTCCATTCATTTCTTGCCAAACCGATTATTTAAATATCTTTAAAAAAATTTACGGCAAACTTCCTTATTATTTTTCAAACCGCATTTTTTAATCCGCATATATTTTCTATACCAATGGTTTAGACATTTATAAATTTGGAAAAGTCCTCTCCGACTTATCGATTTGACTTTTAAGCCAATCTTTTCATCCGATCGGTGTAAAAAGTTATTGAAAGAGACGTTGTTGTCTAGTTTTTGCTCTCATCGTCGCTTTTCAGGAATGTAGTTTTGTACGAAAATTACTTGCAAGCTCAGTGCCTGTGATATGAAAGGAGTCTTAATTTCCCGTCTCGTCTATTGTTAACCTTTGACAGTCATTTTCCGGAGTGAATACGTGTTTCTTACACATGTCACTGGTAATTCTGGTAATTCCAGTAATTCTCCCGTGCCTTCAATTTGCCGGAACGTGTAGCCATTGAATATGTAACTAAATTTTACTTTAAAAAATATTAAAAATTAAACGGTCCTAAATTAGGTGCTTCACTAACTGGTAGATATAAAACTGATTTAACGCCTAATTATTAGACATAAGCGCATTGAAGTCTATTGTTGCGGTTGATTAATCACTCATGAGCAATTACAATACATTAGGCTCGGTGGGTCATCAGCAACATTGGCAATATTATTAACGGCGGAATTAACTGTCATCGCTACTACGAAACTCATGAATGATTCTATGCAAGGGTGGTCTTCGTTAAAAATTGAATACAATAGGATAGTAAAATCTTTTTTTTTTGTAAATTTTATAACCGCTTGCTAAGTAATCGTCGCTTGAGTTCGCGATGTTTTCGTTCTAAATGTAGGTCCATTAAAACCTTCTTAAAGTCGGGTTGATGAATGATTTTAATTAATTCAAAGGCCCGATAGTTTCAAAGTTTCACAATAGAAAGTTTATTGTTTTCGAAACTTTTCCCATTTTTAACTCTTTGCATAAAATTGCGACCTACAAATTTCGGGGCAAACAATCTTTACTTTAAGCGGAGGAAAATCCAATTGCATTGTATGACCGGACAAAAGCTTCCAAAACTTTTATTCTTGGACAAACAAAAGATGCGTCTGCCAAATAATAATCTCGTCAGTTATTTATAACTTTTGTCATAAATTCCTTTTCCAAATCAATGCGCTTTGTTGGATATGAAATTCTACTTTTAATTCGATCTTCTCGGGAATTTATTTTAAATATATAATTACATTGAACCATTAAAAGAGAAAAAAACGTTTGATTATTATAAATTTTATTGTCACGAACACGCCACTAAGCATACTCAAATTAATTAACATCGCAACAATAACTTCAACTTAAAAAATATATATTTGCATGAAGCGAAATTAGTTGGGGAATTCTACGAGTAAGTAAATTGAATATTTTTTTAGTTACGATTCGAGAGATTACCGTTACATTTGCTGTTTTACAAATAAACGTTTCTTGGTTTGAGCTCTGGCAAAGTTTATCTAAAATCAGGCGGGTTAACCGTATTAGATAACTAAACACGTCTTTCCACCAAATTTAACAATTACGAAGCAATTGCTTTGGTTCAAGACGCTTTCTTGTACATTGTTCTCAATTTAACATTAGCGACGTTAAAGCTAACAAACTAAATATTTTTGTATTTGTAAAAAATGTACACGGTATAAAACTGAAATTTGCAGTCATTCGGATCAGAGATTCGACAAAAAGTAGTTTTTGTATGTTGGCTTAGTTAAATTTTACTACAACTGAAAAGGGTCTTGAAATAAAACCGCGCATTTCCATTTAAAAGACTTGCGGGCAATACAAATCAACTTTTTCTGGTTGGAATTTCTTTCAAGCTGGAATGAAAATATTGTATTAGCGCGGTGGCAATTTCGGAAGACCTAACTAAACATTTATTTTTAGTGCGCCCAAAAAGTTATCTCGTTTATTGCTACTTCCGCATTACATTGACTTTCATGCATAATTTAAACACATCAGCTACAGCTTTGTGGAGTCTTAGATTAAAAGTTATTTCGCTGCTTAGTTTTGACCAAAACGTCAATTTAAAACTAACGTGCAAGACTCATTTCAGTCGAAACGTAAGTGGCACTTTTCCGGACTTGTTGCTTTATTTGCAACTTAAAACTTTATGCATTTTGTGCCCTTTAAAATTATCGCCGCGAGTAGTTTAGTACACGAATCCGTGAGTTTCTAATAAAACGGTGATAAATCTTGGACGCTCCGCTTCGGCGTGCTTTTGCCTTATTTAAAATTTATTAGGGCCCAAAGCTGGATTTTCAATATTTGTTTTTTGTTGGAGTGGAAATTGTGCAGAAATTGCAAAAAGGGCTCCGCACTGACGAATTGCCACTGTTTAACAGTTGTCTATTCGTTTTCCCGGATTGACGTATTTACGTCTGGTCTGGGAAATAGTGGGATTTCCACTAAAAAGAGAAATAGGACCGACAGACAAAGCCTAATCTCGGCGATTTGTTAACCGATTTGTAGGTTACAGTGAAACATTTCCGAATTTATTGCACAGGCAATTTATGCCTCAGCTATATTTTTTTCCTAATGGACCCATAAACATTTCTGCTGGAAAAGATGGATGAATGACGTGAGTCCTCCATTACTGCGACCTAATTGTGCAATGCACCAACCGCACGAATTTATTTCTATATCTTTGTTTCGTGAAAATTAATTAGAGCATGAGAGATAACGTTCTTTGCGCTAAAAAACCGTTTAAAGAATTATCTATTTTATAATTTCAAACGCGACTGAGAGTTTGCTCCATTGTTGCGCCAAACAAAGAAGCGGGAACAACGAAAGATTATTCCCAACTAGTAGGCGTTAGAACAATAACTAAAGCAGTTTAATCTAAACTTTGAAGTCTATTAAATCCGAAGACTGGCAAATGCGGCTTTCAAGTAAAAATAAAGAAAATTTTGCGCAGAAATGTGGTATGCGTCGGAAGAGAAACTTATTTTCTGCACATACACACAAATTCTGCTTGTCGCCTGAGACAATTAATGAGAGGCAAAATTTAATGTCCTGGGGTTGGCAAATGCATGGCGCCACTCGCCCAACTACAAAAGGAGTAAATATGTTGTGAGAGCTCTGCTTGAAACATTACAAAAACATTCTCTCAGCTCTTAAACCATTTTTCTTCGTCAGGAAAATAGTCCGGAACGAACTGCGGCCACTACTAATTATCGAAACAATTTCTTGTTCGGAATTAAGCCATGCTTAAAATATAAGATGCACCCTAGATAATAAGCTACAAAAATTTTAAACATTATAATTGAAAGTAAACAATAAATTTAAAATTAAAACAGTTCGGGAAAATTAAACATTTTTGCATTTTTTAAGAAGAAGCATTTACAATATTTCCTAAACAAGGAACCATTTCCTGACATGGAATCAATACAAAAAAAGCAGAATACAGGTAAAACAGGCAAAGAGTCAAAATAACGAATACAACTGAAACACATATGTGCAACTGCAAATTTGTGCAAGAGTTTTTGCAAAGAATCAAATAGCAGTTGTTTTTTAATACTGAAGTAACTTAAGGTGATAGCAAAACTTCCTAAAGCGATATTATTAGTTTAAAAGACTCCGGACACACAAGTTTGAAAGAAATTTAATAAAGCTCCCAAAAAAGCAGCCCGAAAAGCCTTAATTCAATTCTGTAATATCGGGGTTCGTTGATTAAGATTTATAAGGCTTGTAAAAATAAGACATTTTTAAAAATATATGTTTTTGCTTGTTCCGGGCCGCGACTTGTCGTTTGTCCTTTTGTTTCGTCGTTTCAGCAATTTATTATTTCCACGTAATAATTCCGAACAAAGTTTTTGGGGCGAATCTTGAGATAACAACCTTATAGTAGCATCTTTCTAAAAAGTGGACTTTTTCCGGCAGTGCTAATGACAATAGATCAAGTTTCTCTACTAATTACCAAAGTTTGTCGTCGTGGAATCTTTATAAATTCGCGATTGTGTTTTAAGCTTTGCCGAAAGTTGAGTGAGCGGCCTGGGCGAGTCGTTTTGTGAATGCAAAAAGCAAATTATTTATGCATCAATCAAGAGTTGACGCGAATATTAATTGGGCGGGTTTTTTGCGGGATAAATTGAATTTGTAAGGAGATTAGAACGGACTTGGGAGCTTTACCTCCATATTACTTAGAGGAATACACAACACATCTATTTTGCATGAAGCTCACTAAACCCGTCTTTGCATAAAGCACGTGTAAATGTTTTGTCTGGGAAAGACGCCAGATTTAAGCGTCTTACGTTCTAATAAATGCAAAAGTAATCCGGCGTTATGCAAATACGGCCCTGAAAAAATCCACATCTAAATTCATTGGGCATATTTGGGCAAGTACGTGCCATGCATCTGTACGTTTTGATTTGGTTTCCCG
Source organism: Eledona agricola (assembly GCA_964023215.1). NCBI lineage: Eukaryota > Metazoa > Arthropoda > Insecta > Coleoptera > Tenebrionidae > Eledona > Eledona agricola. Next base: position 1,417,566 of record OZ026856.1, read on the forward strand.
TTCGACATGAGTCGCAGAAATTGACATATCTGAGGAATTATTAACTTCTGAGTCGAATAAAGCCCTTCATCCATTCGCACACGGATGAATTTATCTTCAATTCACTTCCAAGATACTCAGTCGGTGTTATGATTTATGTCTTGTTGAGAAATAACTCTAATCCGAGAGTAATGAAAGAAGTAACAATAGCCAACTTGTTCCTTTCGGCGCTTTCACAAACTTTCGATTACGAAATTGCTTCGTTTCAATCTGGTAAAGTGCGTTCGCTTTAATCTTTTTTTAATCCATGGTCAAGATATTTCCGATTTGCTTTCTGGTCGGGAACCGAAGCACAACGCCATAAACGAACAACATTCATAATTTTTTCGGATAAAATCGATACGAGATGTGTGCATAAACTATAAATGCGGTCCTTGTCGAAAAGCCGCTTTTGCAACTTTGCTCTTTGACAATTTTATTGTCGTGCAAATTGTCTTCTCGTTATAATCGAAATCCCAAATATCGACCAGGTTTACGTCTCGTTTTTTAATTCTGAAAGAAAATTTCATACATACTGTATTATCTCTTTAAATATTTATGTGTATTCCGGGTTCGATATAATATTAAATACTCTCCTTTAATATTTAAAATCCGGTTATGTCTGTGTATATTAATTAATAAATGCGTACGTGATGCACATATTACGCCTACGAAGTAATCAATAATTGAAGATAAATGTGTTGCGAACACAGAAATAAATATTTTGCAAAATCACCCATTTACCAGCATTCAAAATTATACCTATAGATTAGTTAATAATGGTAAAGCAGTTTGCAAAGTATCTATCAAAACAAGCAATGTTTAGACTTATTATACATCTTCTCTAATTTATTCTTTTATTTCATCTCAGCTCATATATATTTTGCAAAAAATAAATACGTATTTTCTCCAGATGAATATATATTTTAACATATTGTATAAAAGAAGACGTGCTTGAACAGTGAAATTTTTTATTCCTAGTATAAACTTTTCATGACTTGAAAGCCTGTTTGATTGGATTTTTCGTGTACTTTAATATTCGCATAAAAGTTGGTTGTGTGAAACGCACAACTCAATAGTCCCACAAAAAGTGTGGGGGACAAACGCAATTATTTTAGCTGCAGAACCTTATCACGAAAAATTATAATTAACGCACTTTGCAATAGTTATATGCTGGCCACAAACAATTAGACATTGTAGAAATATTGCAAGTCGAATTATAAACTTTTATCACTGGGTACGTACTTAATTGTGACTTGGATTTTTATTGTTTATAGGTCAGACAAATAAAAAAATCCTAATTCGTATTTTGCCTCCATAGCAACGATTCCTCTTCTCCTAAAAACATCTCGGGAAAAAGCAATAAAGACCGTGTGTGTCTGACGCCGTTTGTGTTAGATAATAGTCTTAGGCCTTTCCTTTCACGTGCTACTTACGTGAAGAAAAAACATGATTGATGAATGGGAAAAGTCAAAATTAATATGTTGTAGATTTTGATTGCACAACAAATATTGGAAACATAGTACGAGAAAAAGCGCTTCGTCCCTGTCAATTGTTTTCCAAATCTCTTCGTTTTAATTATTTGAGTCGTTATTTTTAAAGGCAATTTTTTCGCTCGATTAGGTCGATCTGTAATAACAGTTCGGAGCCTTTGTAAGTAAGAACGGCAAAAGTATTTTCGACTTTAATTATGAGGCTGAACTTAATTTGATTAGAATTTAAGTATTTCATAATTTATTTGGTTTAATAGAAGCGATCGATTAAACTCGCACAAATGTTTTTAATTGCTGTTTCCTTTCCGTAGCAAGCCGCAATCTTGATTTATTGTTCGCCATAAATTACGTCGCTGGAAATTTCTAAATTTGAATTTTATTGAATTTCTGTGTAATCATCAAGTATTCTGTTTCAGATCGCATCTGCTCCTCATACTTTTTGACACAGTATTATGTATGCTATAATAATATCTACATATTGATTTCCTATAAATTTTACAATTTTATAATTATAAATTACTAATTTTATTTAATTATGAACAGCAACGAAATGCCTAGATACATAAATGCACACCGAATAAGCGAAAAAATATCGATCCCAGACGATAAAATTGTTAACTCTTTGCAATTTCTCGCGTTCAACCCCAAAAGGTTCATAAATCGTAAAAGCACAGATAATTGACATAATGTTTGACCGTGGCTGCAGAAAAGCGATTCCCAAGCCGCCCACATATTTCACAATAAATAAAATCAGCGAGATAAAAATAAAAAATGATAACGCTGATATAAATTTTCCCGATAAATTGAGGCTAGTCTAAGCTGAAATCCCTAGAGTCAGTTAAACTAAAGTTATTATGTTCCTCTATAATCCCTCGGTTAATTTCGTCTGCAGAATCGAGGCCAAAACCGTCTCTTTTAACATTATGATCATTAACGCATTCTATCTATATACTGAGAGTAATGCTTCAATAAAATTTCAACAAAATATCATGTTCTTGTTTTTCAAATTACTTATCGAAAATAATGTAATTATTATTATGAGAACGCATGATAAAAGAGCAACTTGTAGCTGTAAGCTTGTAATTTCGAGCTTGGATTACGCGGCAAGATAAAAAAGTGCTTTTGGGTGAAAAAAACGAATTCCAGGCGAAATAGTGAATCGTACAAACATTATTTTTAAATCAAACATTTATAAAATCCATACCAATAATTAATTCAACACCAATAAACAATCAAACGGATTTTATGCATTTTGCGGCGGAAATTTCAAAGCATTTAACGGATTAATTTTGTTTGTTTGAATTGTGTCAAACATTTATTTTTACAAACAAGTACAAGTAAGCTCTATTGATTTATATAACTCAACTGCAATTTGAAACAATTCATCACGATCATAAGGTAGCTTGCAGTTAGTTTTGTAAAACAATAATTAAATAAATAAAATAGTAGTAAAAATATTCTATAGATGTATCATTTATGAAACAACGGAAATTCGGACAGTTTTTTCATATTTTAAATTTTTTTTCTAATTTCGCTAATTTACTAGATAAACCACAATTTGTGTCTTTTTTATGTTGATCTTACGACCAAATTTAGCCCAGAATGTTGAAATTTCATCGTATCTTGCTCATAAATACCCTCAGGTCATAAAAGCAACTTTTTAAACAACTGTGCAAAATGGTGGATGCGCCGGGCAAATTTTGAAATAACTGTAATTTAAACAAAAATTCATAGCGACCCTATTTAACAAAATTGGGGTATTGTAAAATTGCATATTTTTTTGTTGTTTTAATTAGTCATAGAATGTTTATCCGAGTAAACAACCTTAATTGTGTTTACGTTCAATAGATCCGAACTTATACTTCATTTTACGAAAAAACTTGGCCCCGTGCCCGATTTTTATCCAACAAAGGCAGCAACAACAAAAGATCATATTTTAGATGACTCCGAATTTGGATATTGATGCTGCACTTTGAAAGCATCAAACGCATACAAAGCGTTCCATAAATCAGGACAAAATTTTGGCGCACCATGTTTCCAAATACATTTTTAAATAAACGACACGCCATTAATTTATTCCATTTACCACAAAAAGCGTTTTACTACTTGACACACACTATTTGTTCGTGGTAGGTCAATATTGAGGCACGGGAATTTTATTATTGGTTTTTGATTGTTTGCCATAACCGTCCAATTAAAAAGCACTCGCTTTCCATTGTGTTATTATAAATACATTATCTAATCATGGAAAATGTGGAGTCGGCACTGTTAAAACTGCACGTAAGTCAATCCAAAATTATCAAAGTTGCAGGTAAGTGAGTTTGAGTTTGACGATGTCTGAAGGTAAACGTTTAATCCCAAACTTCAAACCGTATAGACCGCAACTACTTTATTGACAAACATAATTCAAATGCACCCGTCAACTGCAGTAAAGTTCATTCAAGTCTCCGCTTCAGCCTTAAATCATCGGTAATTCGCGAGGCGGGGATGAATTCGTTGTGATTACGGAAACGGCATCCCTTTGCCTTAATGTGATCGGCAACAACGACTTCCCAGTCCTCATAAATAAATCTAATTAGAATAGAAACGGACAAGTTGCGCACCTGCCATAAATACGACGATCATTCCCCTTAACCAGCGGTCTTAATTTATGGAACACAGACTCTGATTAAAGGCCATAATTAGGCCGCCATTAAACGTAATTAACAGTTCCCTTTGAGAATTCTAGGATTTATGCTCTAATCAACAACAAAATATTAACGGGCACCAGTTATTACCCGACAAATTATTAATACGTGACCCACCCGAACTGGAGTACCGTCAGTTTTACTGAAATATTAAAAATGTTTGCGAAAATGAAACAAACTGTTTATACAACCGCTCGAGTTCCTTGTATTTATCATCCACTCGTCTGGCGGTATTTATAATTCTATTTCGGATCCAGAAATAATATTTCATAACTGCATTATGTCCCAGAGTAGTCCAAACATACAGTTTACGTTCAGTTTCAGAATTCCATCAGTGGAACAATTAGGAAAAAACACACTATCATAAACTCGTTTTTTTTTTAAATTAACAACTTATTTCCAAACAAGCAGTATTACAGTTTTGACGATTTTAAGGAGCCACAATTTTCTAACTAAACCTTATAATGAATTAAAATTCTGAAATCGTACTGAAGCCAGCAGGGTTCAATTTTTAATGAAAAACGCAAAATTCTAGTCTGTTTATTAACAGTTATTTGTGCTTTCCGTCTGGAAAACACATCACGCTCGCGTGTATTTTTAAATCAATTTCTGAACCAATAAACACGCTTTTACGATTAATTGCAATACATATTGGGCTAGATACGTAATGTTAAAAAAGTCGGATGCGCCGGGACAATTTCATGGGGTTCTCAACTTTAAAATTTTATTTGAAAAATGAGTTGCTTTGAATTTTGTGCAAATATTCACTGCAGCGCCTCAGGACTAATTAGTTGACGCGAGGCTTCCCGAAAAACTGCACATGTTAATGAACACACAAAATTCATTTTGAAGGATTACGTCGGAATTAACTTAATTGGAGCTCACTACTTTTGTCTGGTGCTCGTCTAATTAGCGTTTGAAGGAACGAGATCGACAGTTGCTTTAATTACAACGTAATCGAATACGGGTACTTGTTCGAAAATTACGCCGGAATTTCCTGACATGATCGATGACTATCCGGTGCTACCAAAATACGTTCTTTTTCTAATGGGTAATTGGCGGTGGCATTTTTTGTTGTGCCTTTTGGTATCTGGATCCGTGAGGCGATTAACCGGAGCGCAAAACCGCTGCGTTAAAAACGTTTGCATGCAGATAATCGAAGCGAAATTCTAAAGACACCCAATTTAACGGAACGCAATAAAAACACGACATCCGTGAAATGAAATTAGAGAATTACGAGTTTCCTGAAAGGCGTCCGGATTAGTTTATCGGACGTCAAATAAAATATCGGCACGGCCACTACTTTTACACAGAGATTTAAGTTGGGAGCTGTAATTTGTCGACTTCCATAATCAAGACACGAGGAGGGGAGATAATGCGCCCTAATGAACGTTTTCTCATCGTAATGGACCATTTAAGAGTTAAACCGAAAGGTGACGCCTTAAATTCTAATCGTTGACTCCCGAAAAAAACATCTGCAATAAACTAAATCTAAGGGCCGGCACTAACAATTAAAATATTGAAATGTAACTAAAATGCACTTACAATGTAGACTTGACAACAGACAAATATCGGACGAGCGAAATCAAAATGATGAAGACGAGCAAACAAAATATCGAATCAATACCACTATCAATCTTGTCATCTTTCGCCACAAACTAACAAACTTCTCCGTTTCCTATTATGTAAATCAGTGCACTTTCGTCCAGTCCAAGAGGCTCATGTAAATATTATTTATCTGAAGTGTAGTGTCGTGTCACCGAACAAACTTGGAGCGACAAATGTTTGGTATCAACTCTCCAAACTGCTTGTTTACTCTGTCTAATCTACATTTCGCACTACACGGCCGGTAATGATATTGGATCGATGGTAGAGTTTAAAATGTGAATACGTACGATACAAGACCTAGTCATGTATCAAATTTTAATGATGCGTTTTTACGGGATGAATTCGCTCTGCAATACAAAAGCTACAGACATATTTTCTCCCGGCCCCAGGCGAATTAGCCTCCCTCGTTAATATGTGCAGTTTTAATATTTTGTTTAAAGCGAACTTGCATATTTTAAATGAAGTTCCGTTCTCATATATTTCCTAGCAATTTCGAGAATTTCAGCAATGTGCATAATTCTCGCTCGGCACTAAAAAAGAAAGCAGACGAAAGGTTTGGGTCTCTTCCAACTCGAAACTTTATATATTCATGTATTTGGCGATTTGGGGTGACAAATGGGTGTTGGCGCAGTTTGGCAAAAAAACCGGTTGCGAAAATGGTGGATGCGACGTTAGAATTTTTAGCAAGTTATGCAGTTCACTGGATTTTAACGCTATCCTAGTAAAACATCATGAGTGATTGGAAAAGCCAATATTCGAGTTTGAGAAAAATTGGTGGATGCGCCGGGCTAATCTACTATAAATAGAAATTCATACAAATCGTACGTTTTGATGCGACTGAAAATGTAAACGTGTTCCATAAAATATTGTTTATCCCCCGATAGGTTTGTTCCGCCCTATAAATTTCGTTAACAACTCGACTTCCTGCCTACTCGAACCGCTAAAACATTTTGGGCGGAACGCAATTTAAATCTTGGAGGAAAAAGTAAACACCTCTAACAGAGCTAATCAAATTAGATCTAAGAAGTCGGTCTTCTGCGAAACATTTTCTTGGGGCGACGCTTAAGTTAATATCCTGTCGGCGACTTTTTTTCGTTTTCAGACATACTACAAGTCGTTCAGTTCCTAATAATTAAGTTTGTATGTAAACGCAAGCTGTATTTTTCCTGAAATCGGATTGTGGAGATTTTTGATGCGCGGTGCTATCTTCGGGACTAGGGGAATCCTTGATGCCTGTTTACGACGACGTTATGGACGTTCATTAGCTGCGAAGGCGCACCCTGTTCCCATTTTCGATAATCCCTCGAAACGAACCGAATTTATGGGTGTTTTTGTGCGCGTCTAGGGAAACGAGTAAACAGAAAATAAAGTTTCATTGTTGGACTATCTATAAATAGTGTTTGGCGTGGGTGAGCAAGCGGCAACAGACGTAAATGGTAGTTTAACAGCACACGTGGTACTAAACTACGTCAATGACAGTACTTGATCTGAATGCAGACAATTCAAAAGTCGGCATTATTGCTGAATCGGCGACAAATTGCTTCAATGTGGCGTTTGCCTTTTTTTACCGTGTAAAGTAACGAGTTTGGATTCAAATGTTGTATTGTAACGCGAGGGAGCGATATTTGCATGAGCACATCTGCATATGGATGTGTGAATATGTCTATAAATCTGCCGAACGTTTGATGCAGCGATAAAGCAGTGACAATGTATACAAAATTTTGTAGTTTCCAACATTTGTTAGTTTGTTACTTTTTCTGCCACGCTCGGGAGATGGTCGAAATTCAAATTTCATGCTGTCAAGCACGTATCATACATTTAGTTTTCGCAAGTGTGTTACGAAACACATTTTACAAAACAACAAATATTACTCGCTGCTCTTCAGTAAATTAATATTTTTATCACTTTTTAGCGACAAGTAATTTGTTCACGATCTGCGGCATTGCGTACAACAATTGGTAAAACAATGACAAGAAAAAATTTCGTTTTTGAATATCTTGATTCATTTTTGATTGACTCCGTCGCGTAGAGGCACCTTAAAAAACTCCAATCAAATATTGGCTTAAAAAACATCGTTTCGCTGGTTTGGTTATGTCAAATTGCTCTTTGAAACAAGTTTCAATGGCGGCAGCCGTATCAGACAGGCTTAATATAACAAATTAATTTTAAATTGCGTTTAAAGTCTGTTCAAATATTTTATGTAAACATTTGTGCGACTCAAACATTGAACAGCATTTTCTCCAACCCTTTACTTTACACAAATCACTCAAAAACATTTAATTGAATGAAAAATATAAAACCCTCACGTTTTCCACCTGTCATAACTCTTGATTTATGGCAATCGGCGGTTTCAAGAGATTTCGAACTCCAACATCAAATCAGTGCCGCACACAATGCCGGTAAATTGTTGAAAATTGACAGATAATGTGTGATGTTCTCATCAAGCTTGCAACAAAACTTGGACTTGTGTGAAGCCAAAACTTCACCACTGATGCAAACGTGTTTATTTTATTTGTGATTCAGGGTAAACTGCAACTTAGTAGTTGCGGCATTATAATATTAAATCGCGCTGCTTTAAAGAAGCGTTACAAAATAATGAAAAAGTGGTGGAAGCAGGTGTTGGCGCCATCTGCGTCGGCAAAGACAACGCGAACGTCAGTATTTCAAAGTTTTCATGGGAATCTCAGACGACAAGAGAAAACTTAAATGTCTCTCTGAAGCGCTTTATTATATGATTTAGAGTCTCTCTTTTCGCGAGACTCACTCTTCAACACCTTCATAACGCTTTGCATGATCTTTACCTAGTCCCAAAATGATACCGACGAGCGTTTCACCCGAACCAAATCTAAAAATCTTGTTATTTATAATGACGGTATTATTTCAAACGCGGAGCGAGTTTGTTTTGACCGTCACCGGTGCTTTCTGTGATTTATGATTGCTTGGGCGCGCTTTTTACATTTGGGTCAGCGTTGACAATAATATATTAAATTATTGTGGGGCTCATTTTTCAGCGTCGTATTACATTAATTTAATCTTATCGTCGCGAACGGTGGAAATGACAAGGCGCTTCTTTATCGAACGCGGCTGCATTTCGTTACGTTTTTCAATAAGTTGCCAAGAGGTCGCCGCTTTTACCAGTGAAAACAGCTAAAACGAAAGCGGTCCTCGAGTGTTCTCGAACTACTTCAATTATATGAATTTCTATAGATTGGCGAACATCGTTAGAGCCAATAACGAGTGGGCTACTTTTCGCACACCCCAGGCCAAATTCAATATTTAAAGGTTTGAATTGCGTATTTATTTTCAGCTCAAAGAGAGCTTTCCGGAGCAGCGACTTTAATGTTGTAAGACTACCGCAACCGCAAAATTTCCTCGTTCATTTCTCATTATTAATCTTTCCTTTCTTCTACTTTGGTTTCGCTGAAGTGAAACCCTAAAAACGTTACATTATTTCCGTTTCGTTCGCTATTCATTTTTTGTCGCTACTCACACTCACGTAAAATATATCTTGATTAAATTCCCAGGTAGTTATCAGTACAGGTGGCAAAAAGGTACCTACTTTAAAAAGTAATCTGTTTTTCAAACAATTTAAAATATTTCAGCAAAAATCCATGCCTTTACTGATTCTGTATGAAAGATTGTACAGTGTTAACAATAAACTTGTAAATGTTTAACTTAGGAGAATAAATATATAAATACATACACATAAGTATACAGTTTATTTAAACCTTTTCCAACATTCCAATTGATAATGCACATCACTCTAATTCAGGAGGGGGCACAGTTTTCGGGCAGGGAAACTTTCGTTTTGGCTTTATTCTTCCGGGAAGCGCATCTTTAAATTCCGCAGGTTCATTTCGTATTATTAAAGGTCGCCTTTCTCTCCGCACCTTGATTGCGTTGAAATCGTCCCGTAAAAATTCGCCCTTATTCCGTTTGGCATTTACAGCAACCCCTTCCGGAGGAAGATGTGCCCTGAATTCGAAACGAGGGCGGTGAAAACCTTTTCGTAAATGTCACAAATTGATTGTGAACGGACCGCAGGGTTTCGTGTAATTTCCGCTTTTTCAAATCGACGACGCCCACTTTTGCCGGTTTTCTCTGCGTATGATAAATAGGAGGAGGTCGCAGTTTGCAAGTTTTGAAACGGGAGGAAACGGAAATAATTCAGTGGTGGTGGCATTGCCAGGGGCTGGGTTTTTAATGATAAGAACCGATCGAACCACAAACGTCTCATCCATTCCAGACGTTTCAAAAATAGGGTGCTAAAAATTTTATTGTGAATTTGCTTTCAGCACAAAACGATGTTTGGGGGTTTTCAAGGGGTTGCCATCATACGCCGTAAACAACTTCAATAATTAATTAATCAGTGCTATTACGGGGTTGCGAAATTAATTTCGTATTCAAACATATTGTATACCCCCGAGTAAATATGGTATTAAGTACGAACTCTAGAGTTCTCGCTTCTAGTTTCCGTTATTTATGACACAGTTACGCAACAAAGTTGTGTCAAAAACGTCAGCTAAACTTTCTGTAAATCTCAGACTGGTTTATTATTGCGTAAATTATTGCTACAAGATGAGCACTCCGATTCCAATTAATGGAGGTTCTGATGCGTCTTCGCCGCTTTTCCGGTCAGAAGCAACGTCACATTTTACCATGCACGGTCCATTAAATCCGGCCCTGAGAGCTGGACGATCCTCCATCATCCTCTTATCTTCGGCTCCTTCTGGGGGCGTGATTAATACCGACGCCCGCATTGCGCACAGGTGGCCCAAAATACTCAATTCTAAGACATCATAATGACAGCCATCCCGCCCTCGAAGAATACAAAAAATTATATGCCGACACCCAGGGCTACAATTTAAATTTCTTTTCATCTGCAAGCTCGGAAGTCGTTTCCACCAGAAAATATGGACATTTCCCGGTTTGCTTTCATTTCAAAATAAAAGCAAGAGAGACAATGCATATGTTTATTCCACACCATAACCTCCGGCTGATTATAAATATACACAACGTGAAATTTACGCCAGATCGATTAGAGGCATGTGTATCTTACGTAAAATCGACAAAGCGGCTTTCCAGCATCTTATACCACTCTCTTTAATTAATAGGAACGGTGTCATGAACACACACCAAACCCTTGCTGGAGCTTCAAAGCGGCTGATGCATGGGGACGGTAATAGTTCGGGGTTCCATAGAGAAAAAATAATTACCTGCTGTGTAGATATTTATCTACAATCTATTTAGATTTCCTACAAATTGAATTGATTAAAAAATTTTATATTAATTCAATATATCATTGAATTAAATTATCAATTGATTTACTGTATAAATCCTACTGGAAAAAACTATACGTTTTTATACATTTCTTACAGCAGATAATTAAATTGATAATTAAATACACTTTTAAATACACAAACTTTATTATACAGAATAATAACACAAACATTTACATTTAAAATATCTAAAAATACCAAGTCAAAATGACACCTACACAAACAACAATACTGTACATTATTTCCAGAACAAAAATTTCAATTCAAACCATATCGTTTACAATTATTTATTTTTGTGTGGGAAGCGGCAAGTTAAACAAATTAGGGATGATCCTGCAACGTTGTCTAAACTTAGTTTAACTCTTAAATTTTTAACGAGATCAAAAATTGTTTTGTTCCATTAAAGTTCGTAAAAAGTTAGAGTGCTTCATGCATTATGAACGAAAGAAATTTAATGCTCTCTGTTTTATAACACGAAAGATTGCGTTTTAATTTCATATCGGGTGTAAAATTCATTCGTGGTATTTATATGTATTATTTTTCACGACTAATTAATGAATCACGTAGATTGATAGCATCTTTAATTGATTTGTTGTTTTTTATAATCGATTTACAAAAAATGTAACATTATGCAAGTAGCACCCTCAAGATAACTGATACAACTAGATACAATTTATATGTTTGCGACCCAAACGATGGACATCAATAAAAACTGTAGTTTAGTCACACTTTACCACAATAGGCCCAATTTGTTCAATTATAATTTTAAACAACTCGAAGAAGCAAAGAAAATAAACATAAACAACAATAATTAAATCAACAGTAGTGTAAATATGTATACTCTTTCTATTGAGCAAGATCACACCTATCCACTCGAAGTTGAAGTCACTCAGCGTAACAACTATTGAAAGCAAGAGTTGTTGTCCTTTAACGAGCTGCAAGAGTTTGAAGAATATTTGCTCTCATTTTTTGGGCTGTTTGTCAAATTTGCTATAATGAAATCGAAACTGATGCTTTTTGTTCACAAAAGAAATAAAGAGAATAAATTTTCAGAATAACAGAAACGTATTATTTTAAAACCATTCATTTGTGAATAAAATATTATTTATAATTTTTTAAGAAGAAATTTCAATGAAGCAGGAGCACAATAATAGCCAATGTTTTTTAAACAACACTCTTGAGTACTACATCGATTGCGAATTTGAAACTCAAATATAATAACTCACTAAAGTACACCGACGATTACGCTAATAAAACTATTTGCTGTTTTACTGGTTGCCTGCGTTGTTACTAGTGAAAATAATAGTTGCTGCATTATTTCGCACCCTGCATTTGGTTCCCATTATTCATTTTTGTTATTATTATTAATAAAGCAAATTATTAATTATATCAGTTTTAGTTTACATTTTTAGATTTAAACTTAACACATAACACATTTTCATGTTACATGATAAGAGCAAATTATTTGAATAAAATTAACGTTCTAGTTTCCGGGGTTAGTTTTACAAACTCAAATAGACAGAATTGTTAATTTGACAATTTGAGAAACGCTGTATTAAATATTAAACAAGTCCCAGCATTACTAAATAATTTTTGAAGGCCTAGCTGAGATTTCGCCATAAAGTTAATTCAATTTTCTTTAAGGTTTTTTATATATTTTCAAATATGTTTATTTATCGCAATAATTAAAAAAATTATCAGCAAATTGCTGGTCTGACACTTTGACCTTCATACACTTAAAAACCTTCATTCGTTCTATTGAGTAAACAAGCAGCGCTATTTAAAATATATATATTACTCTACCTTTTAATAACTCCCAGAGATTATTTCACTTATCAAAAATACGAACGGCGACAAATGCAAAACTAGAGAAGGAAAGATAAATAATCATATAATATTGTCTGAAAATTTATTCTAGTTACTCCTAATTTACAAAATACATTAAAATTTGTTTTGTTCCTTCAGTTACTTCAAATGAGGTTTCATACAGTATAAAACAAACAAGGTATTGTTTTTTTAAAAACACAATTTATTACATGCTATTAAAGTTTGGTGTAATATTGTTTGCGCCATTAATGCAATGATATTTTTTTACTGGCGACTTCGACACCTATTGCAACAGTTTTATCAAGCAAAATTATTGTAAATTATATAAATACTTGGGACATGGGACAAATGGTAATACAGACAATAAAAATTACAATAATCTTTATATATATTTTTTCACAACCGATAACTCTAAGTGATCTTTTGCAATGTTTGGGTCACAAAAGATAAAATTCCGCGAATAAATACGCTCGACTTTGCTGCATTTCATTATTCGGCAAGATGTTTTCAGTTCAGTTTTGTCTACTTAGTTTAATTAGTTTAAACCTCATCAACCGTGTGACAAGTGAAATAAATAAAACCAACTCAGGATTAGTGCAATCACAGTGCAGCGACGAAACATTTAAAAACCGATACGAGTTCATTAGAATTAACCATCGAAACATCCCTACAATTACTTGGAGTTTATTTGAGAACCTTCAACCTACTCGAAGATTAGAGATTGAATATTGTAACGTATTATCAATTGTTGATGAAGCTTTTCGTTCTTTTGGTAACCTGGACAAACTCAGTCTAAAGCACAATAAGCTATCAAGAATAGGAAAAAACACATTCCACGGCGTTTCCATTGAAGAACTCGATTTAAGCGACAATGAAATCCGTGATATTGCCTATACGGCATTCGCCTCACAACCGACTCTGAGAAAAATTAGCTTGAAGAATAACAAACTCTACATCTTGAAACCCTGGATTTGGTATACGAATAATTTGTGCGACATCAATTTAGAACACAACAATATTCAAGTTTTGATCTTTCCTATCTTCGGAAAAAAAGACATTCTCTGCGATGTTAATTTAATTTTAAGCAACAACGGTCTTGAAGAAATCTATGAAGAAGCTTTCGCTAATATCAAATTCAACAGACTTTATTTGGACCACAATAATATCACCCATCTTGGAAGAAGCACGTTCCTTATGGCCAGGTCGATTAAAGAGCTGAGATTGGACCACAATAACATTACATGCGCCGTACCATTAGACACAGTAAAAAAATACAACGTTCAGCAGAATCCATGGAATTCTACTTGTTAGTCGGTCAATTACAAACTGTGTGGAATGAAAAAAGTATAATGTCTGTTAACATGAAATTCTTTAAACCGGCAAAAAAGATAAATAAAGAGTGTTTATAACGAAGCAGAACCTATAATTATTTCTTCCAATTTCTACAAAGCTACTTTACTGACGGCTTCTTTGTTTGCATATATTACCATATATAAAGATTATGAGAGAACACAAATACGTGTATAATTATTTTTCTACAAACCGAAATTGTTTTTGTTAGAATCGTGCCTGGTCAATGAAATTTCTTGAATATTTATGAAACATGTAACGCAATGAAATAGTGCAGTGTACAAACTATTAGCTTGTAAATATTATTTAGATTTATAACTTGGTCATGCTTTCAAATTTTAGTAAATAATGTAAATTGTGATATGTACAGCAATAAAAAGTATATTCATATTCAAATGTCCAAATGATTTAAAAATGTAACAAATAAATGTAATACTCCTGTGTATTAACGACGCAATCTTTAAATTCAATCATAATATTTCTAAATTATACCCCTTTATGACAATTGATAAATTGTTTTAACCTTTTTTCCCCAATTTATTAATTTAATGTAGCGATGATAATGTTTTCTGTATTTATATTATATTATTGTACAAACATTCTGTAAGGTCAAGATTATTTACTAAACACTTGCAATTAGACTAATATTGGAGTACAAAATGTGGGACACAATCTATAGAAGACATGTTAATTAATTCTAATTATTTTTAAAATTTTGCTCCCGTTAAGAGAAATATTGAGTCTACTAGTACTAAATGTGGGCCGAAATGTAATTAATTACAATTAATTAAATAATTCTCTATGATAAAAATTTTTAGAATATATAAAACGTACAAATTCACCCCCAAAACAGTAATTAATGACTTGTGATTTGATCACGATGTCGTAGACAAACAGTGAATTCAATTGAGCCCGCATAATTCATGAAACAATGAGCATTATGTTTAATTTATTACTATATACATGAATATAGCTCAATCCTTGTACAATCCATTTAATTCGAAACATATTCCATGCTAAATAAGAGGTTTCAGGTAAAACTTTTCCTGTGTAGGGTAGAAAATCATTTTCAGAGTAGTCGCTTCGGTTTTTCGTCAAGAAATCAATTAGGAACGCTTCCATTAAAAGCTCACATCTCCATAAATTTTCCCTTAGTTATACGAATTGTCGGTCGCGACAATGTTTTAAAAATGCAAATGGCTTTGTTCCATCAAGAGTTAAAAATGTAAAAAACCTGCTTCGTTTTCTTAATGAGCACAAAATGAACAAGTTAACTCGACGCAATCTCCTCGTAAATGTAGCCGGCCCTTAATTATGACCGGCAAAGAAAAAGTTGCTGTTTTCTTGCCCTAGTTTCCCTTGCTTGTTAGTCTTACACTCCACAACTGATAATTAGCTATTACAGTTTCTTGAAAAATCATTCGTTTCTGTTGATCTAAAAGGAGATTAAAATTTTTGTTTCAGCAATGAAGGGAGAAATAATCAACTGCCCAACCCACAAGGATATTTATTTTTTGGAAACCAACACCAAACCCGAGGTAAAAATATGTTTCACTTAGGCACAATTTTTAACTGTTTCGTTTCCAGAGTACCAACTTAAGTAATTTGTTTGCCTCGCCTGCAGGAAGAGAAATGTTTCGATACAAGCCACGGCCTAAATTAAAGCACAAACTTAATCCAGCAGTAGAAGTAAGTTAAATAGGTTACAGGTTTGTGTGTTTGTCACACATATCCGGAATTTCAAAGCACGAATCGATGTTTCAAACGCTAAAAGTTCACTCACGTGCCATGGTTATGGCACACACAGCTCAGCTTTAATGTCAAAATATTTTTAGACTAACCGATATATTATTCAACATTAATTATTTTATAGTTACTACTCTGCATATTTAATAATTTATGATAAAATATTTATTTCCAATTTTCCGCTAGAACTCAAAAAACAACCGATGTTAGAGATTGCTGCAAAAATTCTAGATTTAAACAGTTCGCTACTAGAGTAAACGCCTTATAAATTTGTGCAAGTTAATAACTTTTACTCTGACATCAATTCGTGGAGTTTCACTTAGATATGTGGTGTCACTTGACAAATAAAACCTTCCTTCGTTTCTCCCGGGGGATTTTCGTTTCGGTGTTTCTGACATTGAGCGTATTAGAGGCGAACGGAAACAAGTCACAGGAAAAAGGAAAGAAGTAAAAACTTGAGCCAACAGAACGCAGTTGTTAACATTACCTTTCGCAGCAAGAAATAAGGCAATTTTGATAACAGGACCAGGAAAAAAACATTATTAATTTTAATTATTTTTTGTATTCAAAATGTTCCACAGTTTATATATCAAAGAGGCAACCGAGGAGATTTGTTGTGCAACAATGAAAAAAAATTCTATTTTTAGCTAACAAGAAACAAGTCACCGACTGGAATTGAACAATGAAACATGGGCTGTTAACATTATCCTTCGCAGTCGGAAATAACTCGATTTTGATAGCACAAGCAAGTGTGGGATTCGATTTCTAGAATATTGGGTTTTTGTATTGTGTTGCCTCCATTTCCATAAAAATATTGAAACATATTTCACTGAAAGAGAATTCGTTTTGCTAAATCATTCTTTTTGTAGTTTTTTATTCAGACAAAGTCTGCGAATTCGTCGTTGCAAGAATCAAGTCATAAGTCAACCAGCGTCGGCGATAATAAATGTTCGACGTCTGCGACATCCCCACCTGAAGGCTGCAGAAGTAGACGAAGTAGTATAGACCTCTACGAAGAAGCAGCCTCTATATTGGGCCTCACCTGTTCACAGACTGATGATTGCAAATGTATAGAATGTCAGGTAAACAAATTCTTATTAAAGCTCTCGTAAAAAACAAATTCGCCCGGCGCATCCGCCATTATTGTGCTTCGTAAAGTATTCGCCCGGGATCACTTTGCTCTTACACACTCTAAAATATTTACTGTGTGCTTTTAATCCGCGTTTAGAGAGCAAGTGCATTTACGAAATAATCGCGCAAGCAATTTTGAAAGGTTCTTTCACAAAAAATACGTCCACAATTTTTGTATTGTTTGCAAAACAAGCATCGCCACTTTGAGAACTTAATTCAAATTCAGGCCCCGTTTTCAAACACCAGACCGATCGCCTGTTTGTTCTAGATATAGGGATTATGTAGGGTTTAAAAGATGCGAAGATTTTACCAATTCATACCCCGCATTGGTCTACAACTCAATTGTTTTAAAGAGAAAGACATAAAAGCTGAAGCATTTAAATTACAACGAACGATTGAAACTCTGGCAAGTGGCTAAGTATGTATATAACATTTATGAAGTAAGAGAGACCCTGCAAAATGTTTACCGAATTACGAATTCCAGCACCAATTAAAAAATAAAACATAATAAACATCCACGCGACGTGCTTCATTTTCCATAACTTTTAGTTTCTATCAAAAACTCGTTTCATAACGGTCTGGCGAGGCAATTTTATTAAAAAAGCATTTCAGACGTGACACCTCCAATAAAATAGGAACTTTATACCACGCCAATGCAATTCAGTAATTGAATTTTTTTCCAGTGTCATTACTTCGACTTCGACGACGATCTCGACTACCCCAACGGAGATCACAGTTCGTCGTGTACCATTCAATAACGAATCAATTAAGGCTGATTTATCACGTTTGCGTTTCTGTCGAAGCATGGATTTTAAGTGTTCCACGTCTTTCATGTTGTTTTCTATATCCAACAAAGATTATTCTTGTATTGTATATAAGACTATGTTTCACCGACTGCAAATGATTGTTCGTCGTTTTTTTATATAATACACACAAACAATATGAAGCGGACATTTATTGTAAATACAGTTTCTAACTATCAACGATTCTAAATAATACTGCTCCCATTGTTTAATAAAGCTTATTTTCGTCGTTAGTAGTGACTTGCTTTCCAGTCCATGTTTATTCAGTACCCGTTTCAAGGATTTAACGTAAGCAGGTGAGTATAATAGAGGAGGACATGAATCGGAGCAGGCTCAAAGCGACATTAACCTCTTAATCAATCGTCTGTAATTGCAATGCAGTAATTTGAATCCTGGGTTAAGTCCTTGTCAAATACGTCTCTAATTGAACAATTGGTCCTTGAAATTTAGCATTAGATGTAAACTCAAACAAAAATTTGTATAAAGCGAATCATTATTTCAAACAAGAGTATTTTTACATAACACAGATAGTTATTTAACCCTACAACTGTTGCGTCGAACATAAATAAAAACGTAACTCAGCTAAATATAGACAAGTAAATAAGACGCACGAGTTATATAATATATTTTATATAATCTATACTTTTATAACGACTGAAGGTTTAATTAAAGTTGTTGATAAAACACAGAGCTTAATCATGATTCATGTAGAAAAAAATTTCAGGCCATACCTATGCGGTAAAAGTGCGAATTTTTATTTCTAGGAAAAAGAATTTAAGAAAATCTACAAACAGATAGCTCATTAGTTTGAGTAACTGTATATCTGCATCATTTCAATTTTGCAGCAATCGTACATTTTTACGTCTTTTGCATTGAACCACAACATAAACATTTAATTTGGCGTTATTTGTTATTAATTCACTATTATTTTTATATGTTTCAAATTGTGGTAGAAACTCCAAAATATTTATGTTGTTTAAAATCGTTTACACTATGAATAGTTAAACGCTTTTCGTCAAAGTGCCAGTAAAACACTATTTAAATATAGTTAAAATAAAATGTGTCGCATCCATTAAAATTTTGATTAAAATCGCATTAAAAATGAAAATTATTAATATGGATAAAAATAAAGTGCTATAAAACCAAAATCAATACAATTGACTAATATGAACAAAATAGTATTTTATTTTAAATATTTTACGAATGTAAAGAACTAAACGAGAAATCAATGCTTCACTTTTGAGTTTTACATTTTATAGATGGTATGTGTAGTTTTTATAAACTTTGCTTCTGAAAGCAATTCTCGTTTTTGCTGTGTACTTAT
Source organism: Eledona agricola (assembly GCA_964023215.1). NCBI lineage: Eukaryota > Metazoa > Arthropoda > Insecta > Coleoptera > Tenebrionidae > Eledona > Eledona agricola. The sequence continues at coordinate 1,436,832 of OZ026856.1, forward strand.
CTGCACACTTCCACGCCGTTTAACACTACACTGCATTCTAAAATACCGTGTCACTGTTTTTCCAGCAAGCTCCAGTTTATTTTTATTAAGTTTCGCTGTCATTCGCTACTTTTAAACTCTTTTTATTGTTTTATAATCGTCCGTTCAACTGTCTGTTGTTTTAATATGAAAGTTTATTGTTATATATTATTAATCATATATTGATTTATTTGAAAATATTAAAACAGGATTTAAAAATATTTTATAATCAAATAGTATTTGTTTGTGTAAATCTTGTCTTGAGAGCCGAAGTTAGATACTTTTTATTCCACCGACAAGGTTACATTACAAACACTAATGCAATTTGCGCATTGTTTGAAGAAAGACACAAAAAGATTGAAATCAAATTACAATAACACAAAATGAGTTTTTTGTACAAGACAATAGAGCAAATTTTCAACAAAAGAATAAGAAACGGAAACACGAGCTACCGAGGGAATGACCATTTGCTATTATATGTGAGAACACTGGGTCTTTTCACTATTGTATTTATTTTTACCAAATAAAAAACACTTACCATAAGGAATACAATAGTACAAAACAAATATATCACACGACTATTTGCAATTCCGATATATATAAAATATAAGTGCGAAAGATATTTTGGTGCGACTTTCATTAACATTTACATTATGTAGGCCCTATTTTTATTTATTTAAATTCCATCGATTAAATAGATAACATTTTGTAAATATATGATATACATCACACGAATATACTCCTACTGTAGAGAAAATTTCTGCCACACAGTTTTCACCTTCGTTTTTCACACAACAAAAATAAAATTTAGGACAGTAAGGACAGCCGTAATTTGTGGACAACTTACTCTACAACTATAATTAATCAGTTCAAAGACTTTCGTCTCTTAGCATAGAAATCGTCACCGATTAATTTGACATTGTTCCCAATATCGTATCGTATTTATATAATAAGTGTTCGCGCCCATTTGCAATTTTAATCGTAATATCTGCATTCTTAAGGTTAATATGATATAATATGAAAATAGTTATCATCTGGACACATTCAATTTACAAAATACTGTTACACTAGTTAGGTTACTGCAACTGATTGAGTGAGTAGTACTGAGTAGAAAAGCTCTTGCATTTATGCCCATCCTTCAACAATGAAGATTTGTATATCTGGTTGCCTAAATCTAGAACATCCAACTTTGAAACAGGACAGCAAAACGAAAGACAATTTAAAAGACATTATCGTGCACATAAAAACGACACAGTGTGGATTTTGTATTAATGCGTAATACGCACGACTCATCGAATCTCGTGGACTCTTCGGGCGTATTACATCATCATTGAGATCTTTTGAAAGCACCTATCCCGTCCAATTTACAATGGTTTATGTACAACAAATACAAACTACCACAAATTTATTTATGTTAACAAATTTATCAACTAAGACCTAACCTAACAATAAAAAATCGTTAAAACCTGTGCGTCGTTCATCTCAGACAATCAGCTTTTGGTTTGATTAGTAACGTTTAAAGCTCGCTTGGCATCCCGCACGAATAAATTCGTTCGTTTATAAGATGGTGCAGGCAGTGCCGTGCATCACCTCAGATATGAACATTGGCGTTCCAGCACCCAGTCCTCCGTCTGTTTTTTCCTGTTCGTTTTGCTCGTATTCGCAATCAAAGTAGCGACTTTGACATTCGTAACAACGACATTGATCCGACATTTTACACGTTATACCGAACTGTTTGGCCACAGCTCGGTAGAGTTCTTTGCTGGATTTGTGCATTATCTCCGGACCTTTCGCTGGGTTCACAGGAGATGAAGCTTGCGCTTCTTTTTGTCTCGTCTGAAATGTACAAAAACTAAACACACACTATCTTAAATCTATATCGGGTGAAGTCATCACATCTTATTCCATGCTCTTCTATGGGTACAAAAAAAACATACTTTTTAATTCAACTTGCAATTATTTTTGGTGGAGGCGCCGGGTTAAATTTTACTCGTAGTTCAATTTAGTATCTCCTAAATTTCGAGGTAATCGAAAAATCAAATAGAGATGCACAAGAATAAGCTGGTTGGGTTCGGTGCCCCTACACGAAACCTTATCTAGATTGTTGGCATCTTTTAGCAGACACGGGTTTTTGTGATAAAACAAACAAAAACAACGCCATCGCTTCCGAAAAGCTTGAGTAATCCAATCTCCCGATTGCGAAAGGAAGGAAGTATAATAATGAAATTTCAAACCATAATTTAGTTTCTAGCAGTCTCAAAGTCGCTCTAATCCTCAACCTAAATCTGTCCTAAGGGACTCAGGCTTAGAATTTCGATTAAAAGCAATCTCCTTCTAACTATTACGAGTTCAATTGTTCGCAACTAATAAAATCTAACAGAAGCAAATAAAGCAATATGTTTTCGTAATAATACGACGTTTACAATACTACATCGACTTGCCTCCTCCAGAACGTATTCGTAGGAAGGAGGCGGACTAGACGGCACCATCTCCTGTCCCTCAGTCGCTTCCATAATTGCTGGAACATTACTCTGGGGACTAGAAACCTCGCTTTCGCACTCCGCAGGAGTCTCCATCGAATTGCTTCTCGTAGAAGAATTCGACTTCGACATCCTGCCAAACTTCAGCTTGAACGGTGCCACTTTTATTGCTTCGACAACGTCGGCTTAAGTGCTCAAACAAGAACCGCGTTTCATCGTGGAAAAAATTCAATTCAGGTACATTTACGGTTATGAAATGCCATCAATGTTTCGGCGTTCAGTCTTTTAAGGAAGGTGAGCTGAAAAAAAGTTCATTTCAGTTGAGTGCACAGTGGGCCATCGATCGTTTAAGTAAATGAAGAAAGGTAAATAAATTTCGATGCGGACATGACAGAGTATCGGGTGATAGCGATCTCGGTCGGGTTTCTAGTTCAAACCGCTTGTGCACAGACAAATTTTCTGGAAGGCGTTTAGAAAGCTTTGGAAAGCTCTTGAAAACTCGCCTTAATTGGCATTTCGGTCAAGCACCCTTTGCCGATTCATCCTTTGCAAATTAGGTCTTCAACCAGAAGCACTCCATGTCAAATTGAGATAAAGAAAAACCAACATCGGCACGTTTTCCGCTCTAGTAAGCTTTTCTTATCAGGACAACATCAAACGACGGCTAAATTCCAAACTACTCGCTGCTTTATAGCAAAATAGGAGTTGCTTCTAATTAAATCATTAAACGGAATTGTTTCAGGATTACGTCAAGTTGTGGGGCGATTTCGCGCCCCGTATTGATCTCTACACAGAGGGTGTTTCTCTGTATTTACTACCGGAAAACCCGGTGACAACAAAACCGCCAAATTTACAGCACGCAATTAAAAAACTGCAATGAGTGCACGTGAAACCGAAAAACAATGTTCCATCGAACTAATCAAACTAATTAAACAAATTTATTATCTTATTGTGGGGGCACTTACTTTTGATGTGGTGTTGGGTGAATACTGTAATTTTATGTAACTGAATTGGGTAAAATTCTGTTCGAAGTTAACGAATGATATTGGAACACAAGTGAAACCCTCATTAGGCCTACCAAAACAGATTATTGGAACGTTGTGACGAACGCCGTCGCGGCGCTGGGGTTTGTTTAGACGCCGAGAGGGTGTGCAGTAAACTCAGTCGATAGTAATCTATCCGGTCGCAAAAATACGCCTTTTTTATATTTTTTTCTACAGAACACAATACGTGAAAACTTTATAAACTATTTTAATTTAATTTCTCTAATATAATAACTGAGAAGCAACAAGCAACTTTAATAACATTTAAGAAACATAGTACTAAACGTTTTGACCATATCAAACACAGATATCATCATTGACACATCTTGAAGATACATTAGAAAAAAAAAGAAATTATAATCCGAGTTGTTAACATTGTACATCTCAATATAAATCTGCAACAGTAAAAATAATTTAATAGTTCCTGGTTTACATAAATCCATCAAGAAGCAAAAACGTTTGGATTAATTTAAATTGGGCGCCTCGAGTGGCCAACCAGGGAAACAAACAATACTGAAGCAATAACAGAGGTATGTTGCCTATTTTTATCTCAGTGATTGGGTAAGTTAGACAAGGAAACATTGCCGGCGTACGTCTGCACTAGGTAAATAAATGTTAAATGTCACTGTAATTTCCATTGTATGTAACACGTCAGTTTTTGTTAGAATTTTGGCAAAATGAATTGGTTCGAGGGTGAAATTGCTCAAGCAGTCGATAAATCGAAGACCCAAGGGGCAATATTCGTAGTGTACATCTGTGGTAAGGTAGGCGATGCGCCTAACCTCGCTTTTAACCGATTTCTGTTCCAGGCAAAAATGACAAATCAACACAAATCACCGATTTAATTAACACACCAGAAATTGCACACATATTAGGTAGTCAGAGTTTTGTGGCAATCAAAATTGAGGCTGAAACAATTTCCTATCAACAATTCACTGAAATTTGTATCCTTTCCTTGTGATTGTAGACACATCCATACAAAAGGTATATTTCTTGACTAGTTGTTCAGATAAGCAAGTTCCAGTACCTTCGATATATTTCATTGGCAAACAGGGAGTCCCTTTGGAAATCATCACCGAAGCAAGCAATGTTAAAAGTTTCCAAAATACACTTAACTCCATTTTGGAGAAAGGTGGCTTGGCCCCAATTGGTAAACATAATCTCAGTTTTAATGTTAGTAGTAATTTGTTGTTGTAGCGGTACAGACGCAAGATGTTGTCAACCAGGAACAATCAGACACAAAGCCAGCAAATGTGGTGTGTGAAAATGGTGTGTGCACATTGAAAAAAGATAAAGCAAGCACTAGTCTGGAAGGCAAAGTGGAGGTGTCTAAGGTACCACAAACAAATCCCGAAGATCCAGAACTATCACCTGAAGAGAAAGTGGAAAGGGCTAAGAAATTAGTCGAGAAGAAAAGAGAAGATAAAAGGAAAGAAGATGAGGAAGTAAGTCACGTTTTGATTGATTATATGATAGATTATTAATATTCAAACATATTTCACAGATTCAATTTAAGTACCCAAACCTGTGACATAGATACTTAAGGTTATGATATAAATACAAATACAGGATACTTATTTGGACATAATTGGATTATGGTTATAAATTTAGTAAAAATAAAATAAAGAGTAACTGCAAAACCGTGACAAGCAAATATGTCTCCTCAGATGTAGACAAAACTTTGCTTGGATCAATCTGTTTTAAGAATAGAGTTTAAAATTAAAGATTTTGGTATTACTAACTTATTAGTGTTGTTGATTTCGATTAAAAAATCCCATATTGGTAAAATTAATAAATGTGTGCAGAATTTTATGCTGAATAACATGGAAATAAGAACATTGTCGTATTTTTCACTTAATAAGAAAAAAGTTTTTTGTCAGGTTTAACATGCGTAAAAAACGGCGGCCATGTATGCCATGTAATCATTTTGAAACTCGATTAGAGTGTAGTAAAATTTTTTTGACCATATCTTACATAAACAATTAGGATTTTTCGTTTTTTATTAAAAAAATATACTATTTAATATAGTTGAACTGCAAGGATTCCAACAAACATGTTTGTAATAGTTAGGTACATTACAATTTGGTTGTATTTAAAAAAGTTAATATGGCAATTCATAATATTTGTTATTGGTAAAAAACGTGACGTTATGTCTAGTCAGATGCTAAAATTATTGAATTGTTTTGCTAGAATGAACGCCAGAAAGAAATCGAGCGCCGCAAATCAGGACAAAGCGTGCAACAGTTGAAACGATGGCAAGACGACCAAGAGCTCAAAAACGTCCTGGAGGAGCGCCAGAAAGAGAAGCGCGAAAGTCAGGCGGCTCGAGAACGTGTCCTGGCGCAAATCGCGCAAGATAAAGCAGAAAGAGCAGCGAAATTCTCGTCCCAAACGGTTAGTCAGCAGTCACCAGCACCACCAGTTCCCCAGCAATCAACCTCAAGACCAGTCAACACCAACACTGCAAGATTACAGTTTAAAATGCCGGACGGGAGTTCGTCAACAAATGATTTTGAAAGCAGCGATATATTGGAGAGCGTACACGCATATATTAAAACTAATTTAGTTCTACCGTTTCGCACCTACACTTTGTCCACAACGTTCCCCAGAAGGGAGTTTACAGATGGAGACCGGTCGACGAGTTTGCTAGATTTGGGATTGGCTCCGACCGCTGTTATTTTGATTTTGCCGATAAATCGCGGAGCGGTGGCTACCAATGCAGAAACAGGGATTACGGGATTGTTTTGGAGTTTGATAACACCGATTTTGGCGGTTTTGGGGTACTTGAAGTCGTTGGTGTTTGGGTCGGCCACCTCGCCTAGTAATGATAATCAGAACAAGCGAAGTGGGGAATCGGCGTCGAAAGAACCAAAGTATAAATTTAGAGATTGTAGGTGAAGGGTAGGTCAATGAATCGATTATTGTTTTAGGGTGCCGCCAAAAATTCGAAGAGGCGGGGATAGTACGGTGATCAGAAGACAAGGCAATGTTCATCGTTTATCTAATAGAAACGACAGCGATGATGAGAATAATACTTGGAATGGGAATTCAACACAGCAGATGTGAATGGTTTACTTAAAAATAGAGCTTGAATTATTATGATTATTATTTGTTGTTATTATAAACACTTTAGACACGATGGATGTGTAAATACATTAAATCTTTGGAAATTTTGACTTTGAATTTAAAAATCCTTTCCTTTGAACCTTTCACATCACCCAGTTACAATTAAATTACAGCTGACTATAACTACTCTTATATTTCGACAAGAGATGTCACAACCGTGTCATTCTTACATTTTTTAATAACAAGCTCCCACTTTTTTTGTTGTCTGAATGGTTTAATAAAAATTTTGTCATTTAAAATTAAGTGTTTTTCTATAAAATAATAAGACATGTGGCTTTGATTTGGAATCTACAAAACAACGAAATATTTCTTTAAAGAGGTTTACGGTGAAAAAAAGAATCAAATCGATCGATTCAATATACTAAGACAACACATGGAATAATAAAAAAAATATTACATAATTATTTTAGATTTAATTTTTTTCAACTACAAATCCATTATTTTTAAATTCAGATCCAATGCGTTAGGTATAGGTACATTATATACCAGGTGTCCCATTTAAAACGAATGCCACATCAGGTAAGAGAAATTCAATATATGTAAAAAAGTATTTCAATTAAAACTTTTTTCTTTCACACTGAAGAATTTACATTTCTGTAAAAACAATGTGTAAAGTGGTTCATAAAAATATATACCTATTTGGCCCCCTTTTGAATACATTTCCTGTCCTTCTTCAAATTATTTTGCGAATCCAAAAAATTGATATCTTGACATTATCAATTTCCCAGACATTTAACGAGTGCATTTAAAACGTAATGGAGATTAATTACTTTTTTCCGTTATTATTGTTCGAGTGTGAAATTTTGTTCACCAACCCAAGTCTCATTGATACACGGTAGTAGAATGACTTGAATATATATAATTAACATGACTAGAACTTGGGTTTTTTAAATCCCACAATATGTAATGAAAAAACTAGCTAACGAAATCAAATTTGAATGTAAATCTCGGGAATCATGGTTCAAAATAAAAGAATGCGTGGAGCGGAGCGTGGCGCATGTTACACAAATTGTAAGAACAGAGATTGAAAAATTCAGCATCATCTAAAATGGCACTTTTCGAGTAATGTTAGAGAAATAATATTGTAAAGCCTGTAATAAAAAAAAGAATCACGTTGATAGGAACGTCGTCATAATCTGTCCAAAATTAAAAAAATATTGCCTACTCGTTTTTTATTAAACAAAAATTCTGCAGTGTACCCATGTTGTTTTTAAGCCTTAAGTTTTTGTTGGCTGATATTTAGATGAGGTCGTCAGTTTTGCATAATTCCCCGATTCAGGATCGCATTTAAATGAATTCTCATAAAATAGGCTCGCTGAATTTGAACACATAGTGGTTGTTAACTAATGCGAATCCCGAAGGAGTCGTTTCGAAGTGGTTCGAGACTGATTACCGGTAACCACAACGTTAATTACCACTATAACGCTAGAACAGCGATCTGAATGCAGACTACTCCATTATAAACACCAACTCCGACGTCTACGCCAACAACATTAACGCAAACTTGAACAACTAACGTCTCAATCGCCTAATCGCTTTCATAATAATCGATCTCCTTCGTTCTGCATCTTTTTCCTCTCTTCATTAACGAAACCCCCGATTAACATCGGACCGAGTTCCGGCGACGTCGCGACGCATCGGCAAACTCTCACCGAACCGGATATAATTTCCTACGACAAGCTTGCAACTCGAGAGTCGTTAGTTTTAACGATGTCGCTAATGAAACAATCCAAGAAGGCAATTATGAGAGATGACACATTTAACTTCAAGTGTTTCCCTCTACACTCATATCTTCGCGGAAATGGACCCAGTGCATCCATCTCGTCGGCAATTTGAAGGAGATGAATGCGGACGCTTTAGCTATGCAAATTAACTTTACCAACACTAAACGCTGACGATTAGAACTGTGGTTGGGGGAGAATGGTTATTGTTTTCTGTCATTAAATAAACGAAAGTTTGCACAAATAGGTAAAGTAACTGGGATGGGCGACTTCTGATTATGTTTGAGGGTCCTACATAAAACCTACTGATCGCCAATAATGTACTCTAAAAGCTATATCTGGTACATACTTTAATAATAAGTATTGTGGTAATTTTTTCTCTAAAACTATCTTATAACGGGCGTACAAAAAAATTATATTTAAAGTAAACAATGGAGAACTTTCAAAATGATTAGTGTGGTACAATTTTGACTTTGAGTTGGAGAAATTCGAAATTAAGTTCTCTGTTGACAATCAGACACGATGCAGAAAATGCATTTAGTATGTTTGTAAAGCGATCCGAATCAAAGGACCAAAATGTGGACCTGTTTTTTTGTACGTCCTTTATATGATCAAAAAATCTCTTCAATTAAAGATAAAAATGCAGGCAGGCATTTCGAAAATGCCTGATGAGAATTTGTGCATAAAATTTTGTCTAAATTGTTATTTATTCCCTTTGATCACTCACTGCTTTCTTTAGAAGCCTACACAAAAAAGAGTATTATAGATATACATTTAAAAAGCAGAAGTAAAAAATAATGGGATTGGACAAAAATGTAAATAAAATAACATGTCATAACTTCTGCAATAATTAACCCTGTTCTAAAGCCACCAAAAATATGCGGATTAGTTAGACCCAGAGAAGATTTAAGGTTTAATATTTAGCTCATATGTGTGACATTATCAAAGTTATGATTTAAGCCAATAAAGCTGATTTCAGTAGATTGTCTCTGCAATCATTATGTCCAGGTACTATCTGAATTTTGTGTTATCAGTTTTTAATTAATTTGACGATTACAGTGCACAGTCGCAATTAGTTTTATAATCCTTTGGGAATTCCACTTATTATGAAAATATTGCCCCAATAAAGGGCGAAATCCAAACAAATTATCCCTAAACTGGCATAAAAAAAGACGTAAAAGAGGGGAAACTGCATAGAATCATTAATCTAGAAGTAAGTCGAGCAAGATGGCGTCGTAAAAAGTGCTGATTGTTCATTTAAGCTTAATTAGCAGACAGTGAAATCATCTTTATAACTTTCAGGCGCGCCGTTTCGAGGGGAACTAAATCGTTAATTCGGACCGTTTTACTGAAAATCGTAATAAGAAGCGGATTCCCGTTTGTATGGGAGTGTGGGAATGGGAATGGGTTTCAGGAATGCGCTGAAAGTGAGCACTTAGTCGAGTCAGTCCGCAACGGCGCTGCCAAATTAGTCCCAGATTAAAACTGCGATGTCCCCCAACGGCCATTAAGGGTACACACCCCGTGCAGAGCGGCAATTAGCTTTTTTTGTGTTTCGATTCAGTTTGTATGTTGGAAGACAAAGTCGCAAGACACCATCGCCAAATTTTTAATTTGATTTCGTGCGAGGGGACGGCGGAAAAATGATTCGATTTAATAAGGCGGCCATGTCGGTGTTTGGAGGGTTGTGGGGGTGGCAGCCATTTGTCTAACTGCCCCACTCCGTGCTACACTTTTAATTAACAGAGCTAAATCGTTTAATGTGTCCCCAGACATTACTTTAATCTGGTGCTAATTATAACATCCCTTCCGTTGCACACCCCCGCGACGACCGTATATCGCGCGCATATACCATCCACCTTTGTTTCGTTCCAAAATGGGGGTGATTAATGGACCGAGATGGGGTTAAACTGCCGCTTATCTCAATGATAAGTCCAATTATTTCGAATAGAAGACGCTTATTTCTTCACAGAAGTTAACACGAATGTAAGTGATTAAGTTTCGCTCAAAAGAAATCAATTGTCGTAATAATGTCCGTCCAGCGAAAAGAACAGTGTCAAAATAAAGTTAAGTAAATCTCCGTCCATTTATTGGCTGCTTCTTCCTCCCCACAAACTTATGACCGGTATCTGATCTCAAGTTTCAACCGAGAGTTAGCAAGCGGGCCGTTAAATTTATTGAATCTATAAAATCCAATCGGGTTTCAATGCTACCTTCAGTTAATTTAAATTTCGGTTAACTAACCAGTGGATCCAACCCAAAGAAATCTCATAGAAAAAACCGTGCTAGATGCCACTATCATTATTTGTAATGAAATGAATAAAATTTATATTCTAGTTGATACTCATTCGAATTTTAAAACCGTCATGACTATTGAAAATAACAGCTGAAATATCGAGATTTTAAGATGATTTAATGTGAGTGCGAGTCCTCAACAATTTATTCACTGCTTGTATTTATAAAGTTATAAAAATTAAAATTAAAAACAATACTCCATGATAATACAGCGGTAAATAGTATAAAATTATATTCTGGTGCCTTCATTCTTACTCAGTTACTATGTTTGTATAATTGGAAATCCAATTTAAATCTAACCAATACTTTTTAAAGCATTTAACACCTATCGTTTGAATAACCATACACATTAATCTAGTCTAAAGTTCTTACACAACTTGTAAAATAACAAAAGTTTACTTGTTTTGAAAAAAATATTTAATAAAACAATTTTTTTTTTCTTGATATAATGTGCTCCATTAATGTATGTACATACAAAACTGTTGAGGAGCAGAATTTATGTATGCATCGAGTTTTGTCCATTTCTTTTGGTTCCTGCTCAAATTATTCTTCGGTGAAGATTTTATCCTAAATACCACGTTTTCGTCGTGTCATTTAGATTTTAAATCGAAATAACTTCCAGACACGTTTTGCACTTATCAAATATTTTAGACGCACTTTCGCACCGATCGCTTCTGAATTTTGCTGCGATTGGAGGTGGTTTCCCATAAAGCCAGCGAAGCGTGTGAAACATATTTTAATGCTTTTAAAAATATTTACACGACATAATCAGTTATATGGTTATATTAAAACATAAGTGTTATTTAACTGTAGCACTTTATCAATTATCGATATGCACAACCAACCATTTAAATCCTGTCAACGAATATAACAATCGATCATGAGAGCTTTGCCACTTGGTCGGCTTTATGTGTACAGTAGCATATGATGTACTGTTGACGGTCGGTTCCATCCATCTGTCACATTAAAATTATTTTAATAGAAATCATTTACTGGCACTCGATGGAAAAATCGGCGGTTATACAACGTTTATTAACCCGAACGCGGGAAAAGTGTCCGATTATGACGTCACTCGTTCATTTTCATTCATCATTTTTGAAGGATTCAAGTGAAGCGAAAAATGCTTAAATAAATATTGGACTAGGTAAGAGTCGTGCCCGGTTCGATTAACGCAAATTTTATGGAAAACGTGTACTTTGATAAGGGATATTAAAAATACTAATCGGAAGTATATTGTGTAAATTGTAAATCAAATGTTGTGAAGGGTGATAATTTTATTTGCTTAGTTTAGGTAAATAATGTAATTTGTGCGTTGTATATTCTAACAGAAATTCACATTTAAACTCTACATTTGCACAAGTATTAAAAACTTAAGCAAATACGGTAGGTAATTCCCGCATCTTATTTGCGCAATTTAACAATTTTCGAAGTTACAGTTATGGCATCATCTTCGCTAGACATCGTCATCATTGCAACCTTTGGAATTATTTTCAAATTTGTGTAGACGAAAGATGTTTAAATAAACGGAAAATTACAAAAAATGTTTGTCATTATTAAATTAATAAATAAAATATTAATTATATGTATTTATTATTATTAATAAAAATTTATTTGCATGGATTATAATTTTTTTTGACTTTTTTTATTTATGAACGAAAATTTCTTAAATGTCATAGTTCATACTATATGCTTCCAAACTAAGCTTCCTGATGGATCTACGGGAAGTGCGGTTACAGGAGGAAAAACGCGGTAAAGCATAAAAAAAAATAGATTTAAGAAATTTAAAAATAATACAAGAATAATATAAGAAACATCCAAAATTCAGATATTTATGTAATTAAATAGAGAAAAGGATATTGATCATTAACATGTATCAATCAATCACAATTATTGTCAAGAAATATTAAAAAATAATCACACGTATAACTTCGACTTCTGAGACCAGTGCTACCAACGCTTCAATACTTGCCGCTTTAAAATAATTTTCTTAACAATTATTTTTAATATTGCCCTTTCTATACATTTAATTTCTCGAGGTGGATAACTAATAACCACATTCCGGCATGTGTAATCGTCGCCAAATATATGCTTTTTATTTGGCAATTTATAATAAATACTTTAGAAAAATGCCTTTACTTCAAATTTTTCTAGAACTCTTCAAATGTTGATTAAAAGCACTTATTTTTATCTGATACAAACTAATGAATTTTTAGTTGGTTTTATTAATTTATCTTAACTGATTAATGTATTGATGATTGCTGACGATTTTATTTCTTTTTAGTTTTTATTAGCATTGTAAAATTTGCTTCTGTTTATTAAAAAAAGCTTATTAATTTTTCCCTTTTTGATCATTTCTTGTTTTTTATCATTTATCCTCTGTCCCCAAAGTAGCCACAGTTTTATTAGTTTTAGTATCAACATTGTTTCTAATGATTCAGGGTTTCATTATTTTGAACTCGAATTTCAAACACATGACGAGTCAAACAAATACAATTACTAAACGCAGAAAATGAAATTGGACACATTCTGAAAATGTTTTAATCAAATCTTTTCTGTGTGTTGTTGTTTATAGTAACTATATGTTCTTAAATATTTGTGAAATTTCCCACAATCATATATTTTTATCACGTAATTGTTTCCCTCTTAATAATAGAAGGTTAAAAACCACATTTGATATTTCGAAACAGTTATCTGCAACACGATCATCATCAGGTGATCCATTCCGAAATCCAAACCTCAGCCTCTTTTCCCCCTTTTCTTATATTACGAACGATGAGCAGCCGTCGACTGTATTCAAGAAGGTAAACAGAGTCACCTGTTCCCGAGATTCTTTAAATCGAATCAATTAACCGCCATATTTACTTTTAACAAAACACTAATAGCTACTCAAACCCGCAGTTGTTGTTGTACGTGTCCAAGTGGCTCAAACCTAACCATCCTAGGAAAATACCCACCGAAAAAAATCTCGAAAGATTTCAATCAAATGTAATCCTCGGTCTTTGACGCTTCCAAATTACTTTACAATCAAAATAAAAATAGCATTTGAGCCATTTATCGGTAATGTGGATTTGTTTTTATCGAAATATTTTATTGACTGAACAAGCAATCTATCAATTTGGGTTAATCTAACGCGGTTTGCGATAAGATTGAGAGATACTTAAGAAGATCTCGTGGTTCGCAATTAATCGTGTAATTACTTGTAATTGATAAATAAACAGTGATGGTTACGTCTGATTGCACAAACGTGTCCCAAATCAGCGTCAAATCTTATCGGGGATTATCAAGCATCGTGATTCTGAGAAAAACACATCTCGCTTCGTGAAGCTGGTATTTAGTGTTTTGCATTGATTTTTCTTGTTCGAGCAAATGAGGAAAGCAGCGATGAGAGTTATTCAAACACAACTGAGTGCGGTTCATACACAAGAAGTCCATTAGTGGCAGGTTTAACCAGTGTTAATTTGTTTGCAACCGGAAATCTTCAACCAATAACTCCCATAATTACCGCTGGATTAGTTGGACAATTAGCGTCAGTAAAATTCGAGATGAAAAGCAAACAATAGCTACAAGATTGTCAGGCTACCGTTTACCACATTTATTTAATAATTTGCCTTGGATTATAAACAAACCAGTAATGACATGACATACATAATTAAAAAATTGTCTCTAAGTATTTTAATTATTAAACAAATAGGCTTTGTAAAAAGTAGGATGGTTAAGATGACTTATTAACTTGTTTTTATAACGAAACTAACTGTGCCTGATGAGTTAATCACGCAAAGCTCTTATTATGTGCTTGAGGTTAAGTGCAATTTAGGTACCGCTTTATTTACTATTATTATTATTATTCTAAATATGTATAAAGTATTAACTCAACTTAAATTTGGGATAGATAATACAACCAAACTTGTCATTAATTATTTTTCATTAAGTCTAATTTTTTTTCTAATACGGGTACCTATTAATTGTGTATAAAATAAAGTAACGCAGAGTACATGTGTTCTTTAAAATCTTAAAAAAATTTAAAATAAAAATAGAGAATCCAGGACACGAAAGAGATTATTTAATAATTTTCTCAAAGAATAATTGTGGTTAAAGTAAATAGAAAAAAGCTAAGACCAAGATTTCTCTGTGCTCTGATTTTGATGCTGCTAACTGTACGTAAATGTGCTCTTTGAACGATTATTACTTATCAGTAAAATCATCTTAACTTGTATTATCAGATCGGCGTAATTTTATACACGTTTGTATGTTCCTATTGTCTAATTACAAACACTGCTTGTTAATAACAGGTGTTCTACGTAAGATTGTTTAATAAAAAAATATTCGATTATTTATTAGATATTCATCGTCGTTCACTTTAGGCCAAAATATAATAGCATTTTGCAAAAACGTTTTTCTATGAGGAATTCTAATTTACAACTCGATTTATTCAAGTGTTTCATCTGAATATCATCATGAACCATGCTGAGATTATTATTAATACATTTCATGTGCGAAAGGTATGTTGTATTTTGAATCCAATTAGAAACTTCAAGTTACAATATGATTATATTAAAACAAAAAAATTCCAAGCGAAACGAAGTTTCAAAGCTCGAAACATTTTTTTTCGAAATCGAAAAAAAAACTAAGTAGATTATGGAATCAACATGACAATACAATAGTTTAATTTTTTTTCGATCTCCTACAAGTAATTAATTATTTTAGTTTCTCGATCATTTTAATAAAGTCAAGTTAAAATTAAATCGAGCTTTAGTTAGTTAAGTTATGATTTACAGTATCTGATCTAAAATTTGAAACGTAATATTGTTGGTGTCAAATTTTAAACCTTAATTTAAAATTTTTCAGACCATATCTTGGTTTTGAAAAGAAATAAACATGACCATAAATCAGTACGCTTTTCTTTAAATGCATCTTCCAGAGAGTGCAGGTAGTGTCAATCAAGTAGTTAGTACAGGTTTCACGCGGTGAAATGAATGTTGAAATTTAGACGTTTTCCATTCTACAGAAAAAAACTCCAGGGTTGTCCTTAATCATTCTGAATGTCATTTAGCAGTGTAAGTACCTACAAACATGCATATTTGTTCCTTTGTCGTCTGCTTTTCCATTGACCCCCATTAGAACATAACTTTTTAATAAAAATAAATTACCAAAATAGGTGCCTGCATGGCTTTTGCCAAATACTTACAATTAAAAACATCTACCTAGCTGTTGATTATGTTCACTTTTGTAAATTATTTCAAACATTTGTTTTTCTCTACTAACTGACGTTGAGTTGTTTATGAGAATCGTTCTTTGTATCTAGAGCTCAAAATAAAATAATATAAAATAATAATTGTTATTTCATATCAGTCGTCCTCTGACAATAAATTTTTTTTAAATTGTGTGACGTCATATGCAATTCAGTAAAAAAGATAAGAAAACAATTGATCAAATTACTTTCTGAAAGTTTTAGTTTTTATACAACATCTCAAACATGATTGATTGTTAATGACAATTCTTATCACAGCAAAATTACACTTAAACTTAGCATTTAAAAAATTGATTACAAGTTTCGCTACAAAATCAGCCACTTTAAATGACTTGAACAGTTTGTCCTCTTGTTGAACGTTATTAGCTCGACGCAGAATATTTGTTTATTTTTTTCATTTCACATTCCACATGTCAAAATATTATACCGGTTCTAAACACTAATCCCTTAATACCGTACCAGTACCCGTAGTATCTGACCTATTTATTTAATTTAAATTATTATGTGTGGTTTAGAGTGTGCCTGTGTACGTTATTAAATTTTCCCGCTTAATTAACTTGTTGACGGTAAAAAGCTCGCAAGAACACCATACGTTGGTTAAAGTAAAAAATCACGGAATTGAAGCTATTTTAAGCCCTCCCGATGTTGCGGCATTAATCATAGCATTTATTGGCATTCGCAATAACTTGAAGGGCCCAAAAAACACGTTGCAATTAACCCAAATCTAAACAACTTGCAAAAACCACAAAAATAAATTACTTCCGATGCAACCTGCCGGTTATCAGTGAAAACGCGCCTGAACGTCCATGTGCTGAAAGCTGAGAGTTGCCTGAAAGCGTCCCTTTGGTTGCCGGGCAACCATGGGGTTGAAAGGCGGACCCTGAAAGTCGGGGGCCAATGGTCGGGCCTCGTTTCCGCGCACGACTCCAGTGTGTAAAGTATCGTCTAATGTCGCTGTAATGCCCGATATTATTAGGATAATACATTTCAAATCGGTTAGTCTATGTAGAGCTTGGCTGGCGCCAAGTCATGCTGTGAGCACCACGTGATCGGTGATGGCGCAGTTCGCGGAAGAAGTGCACCAAGTCCCATACCAGTCGAAACCGCTCAACATGGACACGAAGATCCAAGAAAACAAAGGCTCCTTTTGCATAGAAGCTCTTCTGTCGCGGACGGAGGAGCGACCGACGTCGCCCGACACGTCACGAAGCATATCGCCGACGTCCACGAGGAGTCGGAGTCCTCCGATATCACCAGGAAGCGAAGAAGTGCCCCAAACGGCCTTCGTGCCTAGGCCGGGGCTTCTTAACCACATTTACCCCAACGGGGGCAACTTCTACGGGTACCAAACGCAACCGCAAGCATCGGCCTTCCACAGCTTGGACGGTTCGATGATGCAAAAGGTCCAGCTTCCCGTCAGCCATCACAACCACAATCAGTTACACCAAATGCAGTTGGAGTGGCTGGCCAGAACGGGGATGTTCTACCCCAGACTTCCCGATTTGGCGGGTAAGTTGTGTATTTTTTTCTTTTTAAATCAGTCCAAACGACATAGAAATCATCGACTAAATGTAAATAGTGATAACACTTTGTGGACAAATGTTTAAACGATCAATCACTTAATCGGTGCCAGATCCTATCGAGTTGTTGAAATTGCAAGTTGGACACTTGGTCCCATTTAATGACTCTAACAATTCACTTCGGCTAAAATTGGACTTATCTCGACGGTTATTGTCGCTATTATCAACAATTTTGTACGTCGACGTGTTGACACGTGTAATTTGCAACATAAAAGAGCGTTTTATTTTATCCGTCTTTTAACTTGCAACAGTGACTGATTCTCACTCCCAACAGTATTCCGCCTATCCTCTTCTTTCTTTCTTAGAATGGACTTTCTCTTCATGTTGCTAATAGTATTAGAAACGCCTTCTCCGCGTTTTTCACTTGCTTCTATATTTCTGATTATTTTACGCAGCATTATAATTCAGCCGCAAATATCAAGTCTATTTATCTCAGCAGCTTCGAATTTTTATCCGGGGTCCGTGTTCCTCAAGTTCAATTCACACGTTTCGGACCTTGTTTTAATTCCTTTCTGATTCTGAATTCATCAATATTATGTCCTTATCATGTGCTGTGTCGATTCACCAAAAAAGGTATTTTGTACAGGATATTTCAAATATTACAGATTTGGAGAGTTTCTTATAATTCTCGAACAAGAAAAAAATTAAAAAATATATCTTACACTTCATCATTCTGAACAGTTAAATGTTTGTTTTATTGTAGATGCTTCGTGAAGTGTTTTTTATGTGGGTACAGTGGGTTAGTCGCACATTTTCTTATACTTAGTTCTGTTGGTTTGAAATATGCATTAAATGTCCTTTTCAACGTACTTATATGTTATTTGTGGTGTTGTTTTTTAAGTTTCTTCGTTTCTTATTTTTTTACGGACGGAAAACTTCTTTAAATGCTATAAATAATAATATTTTCATTTCTAAAGTTTATGTAACTTTCTTATCAGATATTTAAATTCCAAACTCCTATTACTTCCTTTAAATGAAAAAATAAATTAAATAAATTAAATATTCATTTGTTTTCTATTCCCCTCTTTTAAATTTTTCCGCTCTAATGTAGTTTTGATAAAAATTTTATTTTTAATGTCCTGGAATGTGTCTCTCACTTATTTTTTATTAATACAGAAATAATTTTAGTTATGACGATATACTGATTGAATTTATCTCAAGCTTAGTAAGTATGTTTGGGATTGGTTGGTTTTTATTAAACTAAAGCTCGTCTAAGCGGTATTTTTTTTTATCTTCTTACCTTATAATTTTTAATTGTATTAAAAATATATTGCATTATGACTATGTATCCTAGCCAAAAGCTATAAATCAAAAATATTCAATTTGATTGTCATATTTATTTAATGGTAGGTAATCTCATGGCTACAATTATTTTCAGTTACATTCTCACAAATAGTAATTTATACTACCTGTGTTTTTATCTCAAAAGTATTTACCTTTCACAAAACGTTATCAAGATTCCTTGGTAACATTTTGTGTGTTGGGTGTTTAATGTTTCAATTTTGGAAATTGCGGTACTTTGGAGCTAATTTTTCAACCCCGAGCAATAAAGTAAATAATCGCTTTAATAATCTCATTTCATCCGCCAAACCAACAAAACGGAGAAGAAAGCAGTTAATTCATCACGCTCGACTCTTAATCGCCTAATATGCTTTCGCCCCGAACGCCTGAAAAACAAATTTAATCCATCCGAGGTTTCCGAATCCATCCAAGTAAATTAAAGCTTTCCCCGAGTCGTTCCCTTGACGGAATTTGGCCCTCGCTTCTAAAACTCCAACAACCAACAATCTGCAATCACCTCGTATTGATTGACATTATCAAATTCCTGGGTAAACAATTACAGACTTGTGATCGATTAACGCTTAATTCGACCAAGATTTGTTTGTCCTTGATTCACCGAATTACGAAACGCTACTTACTTTCATTTTTAAATGTAGAGTGGTTGATGAGTGATTTTCAATTCAAATCGCGTCGCGAACCGAAAACAAAGCACAAATTTTCCTTCGCTAATCAACTTAGATACGAACTAAAGGAATAAAGAGGCGGACGAACAAAACATTGACAACACATTGTGAACAGATCCCCGGAAAGGGATCTCCCAAATCAAGTTAGCTAATTGCAGGGGCGCGGTGCTAAAACTCGCTGAAAGGGACGGACTAAGGGGTGGTAGTGTAGTTAGGAATGTGAAGATGTTGGCAGCGCTGTCACAACACAGCAAAAAAATTAATCAAATATAAAAATATATAAATAAGAAAAAGTCCAACATGGATTTATTTGTGCCGAAACATAATAAAAAATTAAATTAATTATGAAAATGAAATAATGCAAAATGATTCAAAACATGGGATGTCAAGATGAAACCCAAAGAAAACTTAAAGCTGAAAGCAGTCAATGGTGCAACTGTGGACGCTTTCCTAAGATACGTACGAACATTTTGTCTCTGCTAAATACGTATTCAAATGAAACGTGAGTTTTTAAATTGCTTGCCGTAAAAAAGCAAAATTGTGAAACAATAACTCAAAAAATAAGGATAGCCAAAATTTCTTCTTGACTCTTTGTTTTTTCTCCTGCAAAGAGGGAAACCAGGTGAAAATGAGAATATCTATTCGTTGGGATGTACGTGATCTTTTATTTTTCGTCGCGAAACGAGTAAAATCAGGAGAAAATGAGAACAGCAAAGTTTCCGTGTTTGTTGTTTCTTGAAAGTCGGGATCGATGTTGATGGCGCGTTTTTCAGTAGAGTTATGCGGTGGGTGGAGTGTCGAGAACGAGAGGAGGTCCCGGAGTTTTCCGGTTAGTTTAGCAACGTAACAGAGACGCCCGGACCTAATGTAGTGCTGATCATGTTAGAATGTGTTTACAAGCCCAATTTACAATCGTCGTCCTCGCCTTGCGACGGCTCGTCAGCCGGTTTGTTTGTCTTAGCAATAAGATGACGCACCCTCTAGGGGCTGGGGGCGGA
Source organism: Eledona agricola (assembly GCA_964023215.1). NCBI lineage: Eukaryota > Metazoa > Arthropoda > Insecta > Coleoptera > Tenebrionidae > Eledona > Eledona agricola. The sequence continues at coordinate 1,457,305 of OZ026856.1, forward strand.
CTGCTTTCGTGCCTGAAGGTCATTTTTCAGAACCGAAATCTTTGAAACAAATATAAACAAACACGTAAATTTATCAAATGCAAAGAACATGAACTTTGATGCTGGAAAAATTGAAATGAGCGACTTGAAAAAGACTTTGCATGTTGTGCAAATAGATGCGAGTGTAACGTTTAGCCTGTGATAACCGTTATCGCAATCGATTTGATTCGAGTTCCAATAAAGCGACTAAATATTAGAATTAGAACTTATGTAAATCATAAAAATCGTATGTACCAATATGTAAAAGTCGAGGAAAAAAATCTCAGTTTTATAGCCAATTAAATTTTATTCCACATGGCATTAAAAGACATTGTAAATATCTAGGAAGCATAAGTAAAATCGATTATTGGCTGAATAGAAATAGTAGAAAAATAAATTTAAAATTTGTCTGAAATGTTTTAGAATTGCAAATGAAAATGTGCGATATGAAAATGAGTAGGGGAGAAAGGGGTAATGGGAGTCACTTAAGCGAGAATTCAAATAACAGCTTATTTCAAAATCAAATATTTATTGCAACCGCCTTATAACAAAATTTACTTATTTAACAATCATCTGAAATCAGTTTTAAGCACTTTGACAATCAACTTTGGAAATAAGAAGAGTTTTAAAAATATATGCATTTGACTCCAATTGCACTGAGATGCGGGTAATCAGAGTCAAATAAAATTTAACACATATTCACATTAATTATTCTTCTACTTCTGATGTAAAGTCAGTAAGTCGTCTAAAACGTGGTCCCAAGTTAAGTTTTCTTTTATATCCCTTTTGTAGACTTGAAAACGGAATACCTATAGCTTTAGCAGCTTTTAGTATGGAATAACCTTCTTGTTCAATAAGCTGCATAGCTTTTTCCAGAGAATCAGATGACGTGTTAGCCTTTTCGGTTGTTCTGAACCGTACTTTTGGAGTCTCGAAAAAAATATAAATATTCGGGCACTTATGGGCACTGGGGGTCACCTGACTCTCATTACCCACAACTGCACTAATGAGAAAACGGTCAAATATTAAAAAACATAGTTACTTTAATCGAAATTTAATATGCACATTACAATTTTGAATGTCAAGACTAAATAAACATATAATACTTATTGAGATATGATAAGAAATTCGACACTTACCGTCATTATTATAGAAATGAAAAATTACATCGGCGAGACGCCAAAACAAAACACAACTGCCACTCAGTAACGGGTGTCGTCAGATAGTGCGAGTTGTTCCTAAAGTGGTGGAAGGTACACCAAGGGGCGGAAAGATCATCGACATCAATCTCGGATGTGTAGTTTTATAGATATGTGGGTGACCACAATTGCCCGCTGACTCCCATTACCCGCTCTTCCCCTACCTATAGTTATGAGTTCCTCAATTTTGTACCCAATGAAATCATTATGAAACTATAAAGTTATATAATTTTTAGGTACATGGTTGAATCATATGAAACGTTTCTTGCAAAATGTAAAAGTGTCTTTTCGGGTTGTGCTTCTTGTGAATTGGGCTTAACGATGGCGGCGAGGGTTGATCCGGAGCAGAAACGAGCGTCGCGTTCATTGTTAGCTGTAATTTGATTACACTTCATCAAGAGTGCGCTGTTTTCAGCAATGCCGCTTAGATGAGCTGCAATTTGCATTTAATTATCACATATAATGCGCATTAAACGGGCCGTGTGCTAGCAGTTCGCGTAACCGTGAAATCGGACCTCGACGAGGATTTGAATTTGTAATTTCCATCGTTATACCGCCATACAGATTTTGGGGAATGCGAACGAGTTTAGATTCGGATAACGAAATTAGGACCGGAAACGGAAGCACCGAGGCTGTGGACGAACGCAGACAATCAATTAAAAAATACAAAACGATTTAGAGATTGGAGACAAAAAGAAAAAATAAATGTGAATTAAGCCATATTTTGTGGTAACACACTTTGAAAAGATGTTTGATAATGTAAACATAAAATTGTGAAAAAAGGGAAAAACCGATTTCAAACATGTATTATGATGAAGAATGTATTTTATTAATAAATAAAGTAGTTGTAAAAATCCATCTCCACGGGTGTAATTCGAAAATTGTTCAATAATATTTTTTAAATCGGAAGTGGTATAACAAACATTATAAAGCAGATAAAATTTATTTTTTAGAAATCCAGACAATAAAAAATCGACAAAATGTGATTAGTTGCACATCACTCGTGAGTGACGAAATACACGTATTAAATGATTTCAAAATTCGGAACAAGGATAAGTGAAGATAGCAAATGTATCACACAAATACACAGTTTAAAAACAGAGCAGTAAAAAATGAAATTAGTCTTTATCGGACTTTGGAACTATTTTTAGGAAACAAATGTTGTGGAATGTAACAAAATTGAACGATTTCATACAAAGTAAATTTATTATACCTACAAATTCCGTTTTAGGAACCAACATAAAGTGTTAATTGAAAATAACTCATATAATTTTATTATTTCATTTTTAGAATTCGGAGATTTTGGTCAACAAAATTTCTGAGACTAGTTTAAACTAACTTACGTATTAATAAACTGAGATTGCATTCTAATAAAAACTTTTTGAATTTCCGCATCATTTATCTTTTAAATTTGTCGCATATGTAAAAGTTTTCTTATTCTGTCAAATTGCTTCTTCTCTTTAATATAAATTGTTTGTGTAACTTTTAAGTTACGAAATAGATCGAAAACAATTTTAAATGTACACGGACAGTTTCAGGTTTGAGGAATACTTTTATTATATTTTTTTAATAAACCAAAATTTATTGATATTAAAATTCAAACTGTTAATTATTTTTGGAAAACTATCTTAAAAAAATATAATGCGATATTTTAAAGTCTCTTACATTTTTGTAATCAATCCCTATAGGTACCATACCTATGTGTATTTATTTTTACTTTCGTTTTAAGCTCAAAACATACTACTTGTATTTAAACAATCATAATAAAAACGTTTTTTGTGCTTGCAAAAATAATTTAAATTCAATTAGTAATTTAAACAAATTTCATATGGCGTGTATTTAACCAATTATTGCTAAACATCTCGTCTACATTCTCAGTGTATCTTTGTAACAGCTTAGCATATCTATCGTCAACATGTAAAAATTAAAAAATGTATTTTACTTTACTATTCTTATACATTTTTCCATTTTCTAATTTCTGCCTAAATAGATATAATATAGTTTCATAAATAAATGAGACAAAGCTTGATTTAAAGTTTTCCAATAAAGATTTTTGTTAGGAATGTTGTTTGTTACAGAGATCCATATTAATAACGTATCTATTACATAATATTGTTAAAACAGCAATAAGGTACAATAAAGAAATGATAAATTTGGGGACTAGTTGATAGAAATTAATAAAAAATAATCGGAAGCGTTCTGTCGGTACAATTTTATTTATTGCAAATGAACGTATAAATAGTGCAAATATTTGATAGGAGCCGAGCCCAATGATCGCAACTCTAATGGTCGTAATTTTATATTAAATTTTGAATCATATCACCATATGTCTTGGATCGAGATAATAATTCAGAAATAGTGTGTCATTATCTTCAAACGAGCTTTAGTTATCGACATAATTGAATATGGGGCTTAATAAATGCATTTAATTATGATAAGTGCACAATAAAATCGGATTAATTATTGATAAGCGCCAACCAATTGTGTTCTTTTATTAATTTTGATTTGATGCGAAAGATGACGATTGTGGCGCGTATTTTCCGCGCCGTTTATTAGCAACCTTTTCCGGATTATAAATCGTCAACGAGGCGTCAAAGCGTCGACTACATAAAGCTTTAAAATCAATTAATCATAATAGAATTACCGCCGCTGTCAAATAAACTATTGAAAATTCACACACAATAAATAAATTGCTACAAGTTGAAAATAAACAAAGTGTTGATGGGGTGGAACGACGACAGATGGCCACCTGCTAATATAACTTGTATAAATACAGGGTGATTCTAAATAGGGCCGAATATCAACAATCCATTGAATTATAATAGGCCGACCGTGAAATATATGACACCTAATGGGATCAATTGAGAGCACTGCGAGGGGCTTTCGTCCATTATCATTAAACTTTGTTTACATCCATCCGGAGCTTTGGATCATGAAATTGCGTCTGACACGATCATTATTATCATTGCTAACTATCACGTCGACGCAAATCTTCCTATAAATCAGTGACAACGCAGTCACCAGAAATAGTTCGTTGTTAAATGCAAGACACAAAATCAATTGCCAAATCATTTCATAGGTCGCCTCTTTGAAATATTAGTGAGGCAATTTATGCAAATGATGGTAATGAAAATTAATATATACTTGGTAAAAATGACGCAAAAACATGCAATCATATCGACACACGCATGTTCTACAATTATTTTTCATAATGAAAGTCTTGTATCTTTTTTAGTTTTTAAGATTTGGACAGGGCTAGGTTAGTTTTTTGTTTGTGGTTGGTGTCTGGATGAGCCGGTCCCAAAAACCCTAAATCCGTTTCATCCCTCCGGATCAAAAAACGATCTTTTTGCGGCCATCCCAAATTGGCTCCCTCCTAATCTGGCAAAAAGCGTCCGAATTAGTTGCATCAAAAATCGGCAAAGCGTTAAACTAGGGGATGCTAATTTCGAAAACAAACACACTCGCCCATAAAACTCGCCCATCAGAGCTCGTGACATATCGTCGACGCAAATAACACATGTGGCGTTACGTACGGTATAAATTAAGCGGAGAAAATCCCAGTTAACCACATGGGTTGAGTCGGTAAAAGCGGCTGCAACCCCCTTCAATTTGCCCCGATGTTGACGGCAAGTGCTCTCCGATAAATTACTTTAATTGCCGTCATTAACTTTGCTAATGTGTTCCACCTAAACGTTCAAGCTTTGCCCTTCGGATTAGAGCTTCGAATCAATGCAAACTGTAAACATTACGATGCATTTTTGCGATTTTCAAATTCACAAAAAGCTCTAATCAGCATTGCTGCGGCAACGTTTCGAACAGATGTCCCTAAATAGGGCGAAGATAAAATTATTCATTAACTACGTATTGAGCTTTGCACATCAGTGCGGATTAGTCGAAATCATCATTAATAAAAAAACGAAATGCGACCACTGAAATTTATCGTATTTACTTGGTTCACGACTGGCGCTTTATCAAAACTGCACTATTCTCTAAAAATGCTGTTCAATCAGTGCGATAATTTCATTCCCTCTAATTATGTTGTTCCGGAATTTATAAATGAAACCGTGTAATTGGCAAAGATAAAGATGATCAAATTGGTAAATTAGTCATTTGGGACAGGTTATGATACCAGTTGTTGCAATAAATGGTTTTTTGGGCCAATTTAGATTAAATGTGTAATCTGGAGTTTATATTTTTCGCCGCCATATCAAAATCACTTTATAAATAATTCCACTAGATTTTAAATTTTTAGTTGACATTTTTTAAAGCACACTTGGTAAAACAATGACTTTAGCGATTTTATACTAGATATTTTATGTCTAGAGGTCACCTTAATTTATAATCAAACCAAATCGTTTTTTGGATTATTTTGGATTACGTGACAGCCGGAATGTTTCAAATTAATTGAAAATAAAAAAAGAGCAATACCTACATAACATCTCTCCCTGTTTAAAAGAAAACAGATGTCTTGGCTCAAACCTGAGATTTCAATTTGCATCAAATTTTACAACTCATGTTGAAAAAATTATATTCTGTAAAATTTTATCAAGAAGAAATTTTATCAGAAATTTGTTTACTAATAAAAGACGTTCCGTCAATCTCTACCGAAATGTTATTAAAATTGCTCACGGCCCGGAACAAAAACAAAAAGTCCAACAAACTAACGTGACACAAAATTTGATGACGGCCAAAATAAAAATAACGGCACCTATCATGTAGCTTATACAAGTTGATTCAACAAGAAATTTTGTCCAAGTGAGGTGCAGTATCAGGAGTAATATATAATGACAATGTTTAAAATGTTTAAGAAAAAAGAAAACTTGAAAAAGTAAAAATTATAAAAATTTTCATTAGTGAGAAGAAATAACGGAAACAAGACTAAATTTCTAAATTTAATCAAACTGAGATTAGGTACAACGTCATTTTATTCAACAGATGTTTCACGTGTTTCAATTCCCTTTTTGTAACAGTTGGTTAAAATTAGAACGACAGATTATGCAATTGTGACAATTATTGATATCGGCGATGCCACTCGTCCAATGACTACTAAACGTAACAAAACAGACGATGAAATGGATACGGGCGTTTCATCCTTCCAATTGCTTAATCCACCATAAAGTTAAATGGGTGAAAGCAAACGTTGGACATGTGACAACGCGTTATTACACACACATCTAATTCTAAGCCTAATTCAATATTTCCAACAGACATGAAACGCAAAAACCGTTTCGGCGCGTGTGAATATTTGTGATTTGGCTTTTTAGGACCGGCAGTTAGGTATATGCAAAACGTTCACCGAGGGAGCTTTCGTGAAGCTCTAAGCATTCCCTTGGCGCTTTTTATTTTTCGGAATGAAACAACAGTCCGTTAAGCCGCTCCAATCGGCCGTAAAATCAGCACCACCTCCAACCCCATAGTCTTAGAGCGCGGCATCTCGTGGGGTGAAATTAGGGTGTCGTTAAATGTATTACGATATTAAATTATCATGACAAAAGCACAATCAGGGGTTCCAGTGATAAATACACTGCAAACATACGGCCCTTCTGGCCACAGGTTTTATACGCAATATGCTGACAAATTAGAGGAGGCCGGCACTATGAATAATTAAATAAACAACCCCTAAGTGGTGGCCCAGCTGAAACGTCGCGAATTTTCAAGAGCGGCTAATTGCGGCCGGCGATATTTCACTCCGGAAATAATGCCCGTTTTCTTGCAACAAACACAAAACGAGTTAAGGATAATACCATGGATAATGGCTTCGGAACGTGGAATTTCAGCTGTAAATCAGACCGAAACGATCATCAGAATGTTTTAAAGCCCTCCTGCGATTCGGCCGATTGCTTCCTGATATATGGCGATATGCGAGCGCTCAATGCTTATAAATTGCCGGCATTAGGGCTCTCAATCGGACTTCCGAGACGATTTCCAGCAAAAAAATGCAAACTAGTTTCGTCAGGTAGCTATAGCTCTGATTTATTCCCCGCCAACTTCTAAGGTGTTCACTCATGCTTTACAGCTTTCCAAACACATATTCCTTTACATCTAAATATGTATTTTTTACACGGGCTTTTACCTCGTTTTCTTAAAGTTGCTTCAAGTTAATTACGTTATGTACTATATTTTACAAAAAATCAAATCAAATATGGACAAATTCAACATATTTCATTAGATTGCCTAAGACCTCATGTAACAAAAATTGGGATCGCATAAAAAAATGGAGAAGTTCTTTGTATTTATCTGAGACTGCAGAAGTAGACATTTAGTGCCATACAAATATGATCCGAGCGCGTTTCGCAAGCGATTGATCAGCTGGGGGAGGTCGGTCCAATTATCCAAATTGCCATAATTTCTCCTCGTGTCCACCCAGCAACTCGACGGATTATCGCCGCAATCAACGCCACACAATCGCTGAATTTCCATTGGTTTCTGTTAAAGGTTGCGGACCTGGACACGCACTCCTAGGGAAGACGAGGCGACCACGAACAGCATTCACATCGCAGCAATTATTAGAATTAGAAAAGCAATTCCGACAAAACAAATACCTCTCGAGGCCGAAACGCTTCGAAGTCGCCACCAGTTTAATGCTCACCGAAACTCAGGTATGTAACGATCAGAGTTGCGGCTATGAAAAAGCGTCCAAGTCAAGACGTCCATAAACAAAGCCCTCCCGAGATAAATCGCCATCACATTTCGCGCACTTTGTCATCCCAATCCTAAAATATGACTTCTGTCTGTTTGTTTGAAGTTGGGCTTAAGCTGCCATAACTCTCGCAAGAAGAAAGCAGTTTTGATTTTGTTCTTATTGTGATTTTCCTATCCAGGTGAAAATCTGGTTCCAGAACAGGAGGATGAAATGGAAACGCAGCAAAAAAGCGCAGCAGGAAGCGAAAGGTTCGACGACGAAAGATAACGAAGCGACTTCCAATAAACAGACAGTGACTTCGTCGCAGGCGAATTGCAAGCCGACGTCTTCGCAGCAAGAAAGCCCGATCGTTGATACCGACCGGAAAATCCAAGATGGAGAATCTCTCTATAGGCCCTATGTCGTGTAAAGACGATATAAAGTGATCGGGTGATTGATTGTTCGCGTAGGTGAAGTTTCATTTTTTATTGTAAATATTTATTAAATAAAGTGTACTGTGAAGTATGATCTCGTTGGATAAATAAGTTTTGTTTTGTGATGCTACCTCATTGTTTTAAATTTTTCAGACTTGGGAAAAATTGTACATATTTTAAAGTTCCTAAGCTCAGATATGTAAAAGAAAGATCCGAAATAAAGCATAAACAATAATTTTAATATTTGTGTCTATACCTTATTCTATACTATAGTATACCTATAGCTTATTCTAGTTCGTAATAAAAAAAATTCTAAATAATCATCGACGAGCGACAAGCCAAAAGTAAGTTAATAAAAATGAATGATTACTTTTTTGCTTCACCCTACTTGTACTGAAAAAACTGATGATTATACATCTTATAAGTTGAAAAAAACAGACATTAGACAAACTTTAAGATTAATTACGTAGACGGTCTCAAACTTTAAACTGACAAGTTTGGATTTACTTTGGCCATTGTGAAGCAATTTTCGTGCACTACTCTAATGGTTTCTAATTGAATTTTTTTAGCTGAACAAAAGCAGTTGAAAGTAGCAACAACTAAAAAAAATTTTGAAAATATATATAAAATAAATTGTGGCACAAATAAAAAATTCGAACGATCAAAAGGTCACATAAACAAATAAAATATTAGTAATAAAAAAGGAAATAAAAAGCAAAGCAGTTCCAACCTGAGAAACATATTAGAATATTTATTAAACGCTCAGGTTCAACAATATTTTGGTTGCATGAATTTTTCCAGTGTTGGTCAATGCAATTAAAATAACTTCGATTTTGGTTTGGTTAAACAGAAAATTGATGGCATTTCAGTTATTTTCAAGCGACCACCTAAATATTCATATCGTATTATTAATTAATGAAAATTGAATTTTAACGAATAAAAGTAATGCCTACAGATGAAAGGCAATTACTAAAAATTTGATTCATGAAAATTTCTAATTTGTGAACAAGATACACACCTTCCGTACTTTTAGGACAATTATAAATTCTCAAAAACTCACAAAATTACCACCCAGATATACAGTAAACTAATGAAAATCTCCAAAATCCTAATTAAAATATTAAAAGTTAATATGGAATAGGTTTTAAAGAAATGAATTAGAAAAAAAAGTTGTTTTATTTTTATTAAAGCAAATAACTTTTGTAACAAAAATTATAAGATATAAGCAAACTTTTAATTTAACTTTGCAACTACGTTGTATACTATTTTTATAATATATTCTGAATAAAATTTTATTAGCGTAATCGCGCATTAACATAATCCAGTTGATGGTAAGACAAAAAATGTGGTAAATTGGTGCGGTGTATTAAATCTTATAATATAAGGTTTAAATTGCAAGAATATTACATAGGAATGTCGTTTACATTCCAGGTATACACTCATAATAGCATTCCAGCTAAAAAAATATGTAACAGAAAGTGCGAAGCAAAGAATATAATAATAGCGCCCCAAAACTGTCTCCAGTCCATCTCGAATCAATCTAAAACGTTCCAATAATATCAAGTATCCATTGCGAAGACATCCTAGAAGGAAAGCCATTGTTATTCCGTTGGAGTAGAACCAGAGTGCCGTTTTCCGCACCACTACTCTCGCTCGTTGATTGGGCGTCAGTATCTGCGGGGAAACAATTACCAATCAACATCCGCCACGGGCACTTCCGTTCAGGAAACGTTAGCGGCTGACTTGGACTCGCAATTTGTTTCATCGAATTAGGGAAATGTGCTCAGCGATCCCTACTTAGATTCCGATGATTCCATTAATGCCGGACGGGGTTCGAATTATGATTTCATGATTTCTGCTGTCCGAGACAGAAAAATGATATAACTCTTTCGACAAAGTATCGTTTGCCTTAAATACACATCAAAACAGACACGAACAGAAGGGGTGGATTATAAAAATCAATTCATTTTACGCTTCTCAATCGTTTGTCCTTGTTGCTCGAGTGTTTGAAATGCGTTTATTCTGAAGGGCGAATGTAACATTTCTCTCCGAACGAATTGTATGTATTACAAGTCCATATCGTTCTTGATGTAATTTGCTAAAAGGTTTTGTCTAAAGTGGAGTTCTCGCTTAACTTAACAACTGATTCGATATCATGCAATATGTATGAGGGACAGTCCGCCAAAGAAATTCGCCAATCTCCATTTATGATTAACATTAACACCTTTACAAGCACCAACCTTTTCACACTTGAACCACCCCAGAACCCTTCGCTGAAATAACTTTTAATTGGCGCTGACTTGTCCGAGTTCCTGCGTGGTCATCGATTAGATGGATTCGTTTCTTTTGCTCTCTTTGCCTTTTTTCGTCGCACTGTACTCGGAAACAAGCTCACTAAGGCAATAAATTATGAGTTTCTCGACCAAAATTACGAAGATTGGAACCAATCTAAAAGTTTTCAGCCAATCAGCAGACGGCATTACCCCTTCCACAGAGAACGCTATCAGATCACCCTCGTTCGCGCTTCAATTGTTTTACGTATGTTTTATTTGACTTGCTTCGGCGGCGCCACCGCATTGAATCATGGGAATTGTTTTCTTGGCAGGGTTGTTTGACGTGCCGGAATTGGAGTCTGCTTCAAAATTGATTTTAGATCTTATGTCAATGTGGATACGCTGCTCGCTTTTACTTTCCTACGCCAATTTGCACAGATCAAACCGCAGGCAAAGTACGTTTCCGAATTATTGGACCATGACTTAAGTTATACAACGCGAAACATAACAAACCGATTTAGTAAATTCCCATAGAAAGAAATATGTTCGTGATGATGTCTTTTTATCACTTTTCTTTCACTTTCAATGATGTAATTGATAAATTGACCCATTCAGTTTGAATCCTGCATCTTTCGACACTGTCTCCGTTCATCTACAACCTTACCAAATATATCATTTCAGTTGGCAAAGGATAAGAGTATTAAATGCAGACTGCCCCTACAATAAGTGCAATTTTTTTTCTGGTGAAGGATCTTACCATAAGCAACAAGATATAAACCTAAAAAAATTTTATAGATTCTTTGGTTTTAGAGTTATGTTGTTTTCAAATATTTTACGTGAATTACGATACCCGCCTATGGATTCAAACATAGTAAATAATTTTGAATCGAGTGTAAAAGCGAGTACGCCTTACGGACAAAAAAATAATAATTGTAACGATGTGTCAAAGACACAATTCAAAAAATATTAACGTCAATCAAATATTTACCATAGAGTAAAATTTGTGTTGTTGAAAATAAAAGGAGGTGCTATAAATTCTTAATAATAAATTATAAAATAAGTGCTATAAATTCTTCTTTCTATTTCCTTGGGCGTCACCATAAGCCAACACAATATATACGTATATTCGTTGTTTAAACACATTCTGACAAGTTTTGACGTTTAAAACGCAATTTATTTATAAGTTTGGCATTCTTTGTTGCTTGATTAAATTACACGACAAATTATGAGCGCATCATAAATATTAAAGAATATAAAATAAAAAATTAAATTAAAAATTTAGAAAATTTGATAGATAAAAAAGTTGTTGCATTTCTCCAGTTTACTAGCCGATAAATGTATATTATTGAGGAGACACCCTGTATATTACGGTAATGTAAATGAGGCATTTCCTCTAGATCTCTCCAGATCTCTAGAATACAATTTTTGTTGGAATAAAAAAAAACACTCAATTTTTTTAATTTTACATACAAGCCACAGATTTTCATTTGTTAAAGTATTCCCAAACGTTGTACTGCATAGAGTAAAATAAACATTTTCGTAATTAAATTTAATTGAAAATGTTTATCAATTCAACACAGTTGTACGCTGTGATTGTAAAATCTGAATTTTTGTCTTACACCAAGCAGTTGGTAGCACCAAATCAGTTGGAATTCTGCTACAAATATCAACAACATTTGATTCTGCAGACTACTGATAATTACATTTTAAAGTCAACTTGTTGTTTTGTGACTGCAGAGAAGCCAGACAAGATTATTAAGCGTAGCGTAACACAAAAAAGCAATTTCGATTAAAAAAATAGTGCCAGCAGGATGTCATTTAGTGATAAAGCGTACTGAAAGTGATTTACTTACTTAGTGACCCAATCTTTATAGTCCCTGGTTGCTATCTGCTCTTGAAGCCGCTGAAGATGATCTGCGAGACGTCCACATTTGCACCTTAACATCTGTGGACCACGTCCACCACCTGAAAATTGCATATTTATTAATTTAGTTTTTTATTTTAGAAAAAAAACGTATTCAACATAGTCTTAAATCATTCCCTAGTTATTTCATAGCTAAAATAAATATTGTGCTGCCATCTATCCATAGTACTTGAAACACACTAAACAGCAGCGCAGTGATCTAGTGTTTTAAGGCCCCCCTGTTAGTGCTTATTTTCACAACCACGTGGCGTGTCAAAATGAAGCAAAAATAATAACTAATTTATTTGGAAACCAGCACACCAAATTGCGTTATAGCAACACTGTTTTTTAATTCTAATCCACGGAAAGACATTATTAAAAAAACTGAAATGTTGGAATCAGTCTTGCTCTTTAACTTTTTAGAAATTAATTTTCATATTACATTTAAATCAAACAACGAACGCGAACAGCTCGAATATTTTTCTTTTTTTTTCCATCATTTTTATGAATAAATAATAACAAATCCCGACATAAAAAAAATTACAGGTAGATGCCATGAAAGGTAGGAGCGCCATGGCTTCTTTATTTCATTGATTTATTTATGTATGTGCGAAAAAGTTGATACGTCGATGAGATTTTGCCAAAAATTTTTTTAAAATTACAATGATGGAATCAGTTTTAGCTTGGCTTGCTCTTTAAATTTTTAGAAATCCATTTTCGTATTTTATTTCATTCAAACAACGAACGTAAACAGCTCGAACATTTTTCAATTTTTTTTCCATCATTTTTATGAATAAATAATAACAAATCTCAACATATAAAAAAATTACAGATAGGACCTATGAAAGGTAGGAGCGTCATGATTGATTTATTTATATATGTGGGAAAAAGATGATTAGACGTCGATAAGATTTTATTAAATTTTGTTGATATAATCAATCCTGCATTTTGAAGTAATTTTCGTACTTCAGTATAATAACGAACGCAACTAATACATTCAATTTTCAAAATATCGACACAATGAAAATTAAATAAAAACGATGTTTTCTTTAGCTGATTGAAATTTATGTATGAGAATAATTTGATGAGAGTTGTAGAAAAGCTACATTATTTTGGTGCAAGCAGTGTTGGTGAGTATTTTTTGTATTTCAATCAAATAACGAACGCGAACGTTGCTCAAATGTATGTACTTTGTACAAATTTTTCAAAAATTATAACAAATATCACAAAAAAATATAGGTATTCAATAATAATAAATGCGTTATACATTCAAGGGATTAGTTTGTGCGACTCCAACCGCATTACAAACGTTTTTAGAAATCTGCACTAATTTCTTTAAATTGTCCAAGTTTTTTCCTGTGGCGATTTCCCTTAAATAAAGATCGACTCTGTCACATGATTCCAATACCCAAGCTTCCGTCATAAGTCTTTCGTGATTCGCTGTTGGAAGATTTTTTTCAAGAGAATTGCTAGCTCTTGACAACACCACCACACTGGAGTAAATGTCCATAGTAGAATTAGCAAGTCTGTTTAAAATAAATTGTTCATTAATAACGCTTCTACCGTATTTTATCAACACCATTTCAACTGCCAACCCGAACGCATCGACTCTCTTAGCTAGTAACGTTCCCGAACTAGCTAAATCTTTATGCAAAAGCTGGCTAACTGCAGGACATGAAGCTAATCCGATAGAACGGAAAATTCGTTTGGACGCTTCTCCAAAAATCAGACTTAAATTTGCTGCTGGATTTTTCAAAGCGCTCTGTAGTTCCTTCAAATCAGCACCGGCGTACTGAATGCCAGTTAAGGCGACAAAGAGGCGCAGAATGTCGTTGGTTCCTTCAAAAATTCGAAAAATCCTCAAATCTCTCATAACGCGTTCTAGTCCGGTTTCTTTCATAAAACCCATCCCTCCCATTATCTGAATCGCTTCGTCACACACAAACCAAGCCGATTCCGAAGCAAAACACTTGGAAATCGCCGCCTCCAAGTGATAGTTCGTAGAACCCGAGTCCATATTAGCAGATATCATGTATGCCATCGATTCGGTGACATAGTGTAACATTGACATTCGTGCGATTTTCTCTTGAATGGTCCCGAACGAATCGATTTTCTTCCCGAATTGCGTGCGTTGAGTCGCGAATTCCACGGCTTTTCTTATGCAAGCTCGCATGGTCCCTGACATTGCAGCCGCCATACCGAAACGGCCATTATTTAAAATGTTCATGGCGACTTTGAAACCGTTTCCTACACCTCCCAGAACGTTTTCGATTGGAATTTTCACGTCCTCGTAGTATATTTCAGTGGTGTTGGACGCCTTTATTCCCATTTTCTTTTCGGGAGGGCCGCTGCTTACGCCACCAAATGAGCGTTCTACAATAAATGCCGTCACTTTCTCTGCTGTTTTTCCAGTTTCGGGGTCAGTGACTGGGGTTTGTGCAAACACTGTCATTATTTCGGCAAAGCCGCCGTTGCTAATCCAAATTTTTGAGCCGTTCAAGATGTAGTGCTTCCCGTCAGGGGACAATACTGCGCGAGATTTTATAGAACCTGCATCTGAGCCAGCGGAAGGTTCAGTTAAACAAAAGGCGGCATATTCGCCTGACGTAACTCTCGGTAAATAATTCGACTTCTGCTCCGGACTTCCCACTAGCAAAATTCCTTTAAAACCGATAGACTGATGAGCGCCTAATGTAATTCCAACAGCCAAATCATAAGCGCCGACAATTTCTACTAATCGAGCATATTGCGTGTTGCTCAAACCCAAACCACCCAAATCCTGGGGTACTTGAAGTCCAAAGGCACCCAGTTCCCATAACGCCTTGAGTGATTTCTCCTCAATTTTTTCGGCAGCGTCATTTTTAGCTGGATCGTTTACTTCCTCAAAAAATTTTGTTACCGGAGATACGAGCATTTGTAGAGTTTCCCGTTGCTCTTCGTTTAAAGCATTGGGGTAAGGAAATACTTGTCGGCTTTCTAATTGTCCTCGAAAGAGATTCATTACAAAAGAGTGGTTTTCTGATTGGGCCATAGACTTTTCTGCAGTCTGCGCCGTCTTGCACTGGACTGTGGTCGTAGCAACTAGTCTCTCAAAAATATGACATTGCATTTTTTTGGTACCCTGAACGCAAAAGCTGCCAATGCCAAACATTTTTGTTGTTGAACTCTGTTTTAAGCCTTTTACCCGAATTGGTAGTGCTCACACTTCTGTTAAAATATCACATAAGTAACTAAACTTATTTAAAATGACAATTGACTGACTTTTGATGAAGTCCAAGGTTTTGAAATTAGCGACGCGCCCATCTTAATCTCAAACTCAAATGTCAACACTACCGAGCCTAAAATTCGTTGCCATTATACTGTACGTTCAAAAACAAAAGGAAAATATCCTCAAATTAACAAAAAATAGTAATGGGGAAATGTTCTCGCAAACAGGACAAGTCTATACGAAAAAGCAGAGTCATATAACAGAAAATGCAAATAAATTCATTATTTTCCATTTTTTCCATTTTAATCAAGTAAAAATGTTGTTGCTTTAAAACATTTTACAAGGGAAGTACTTTGGGTGTAGTTCTGAATTGTTGCATAAGAATAGTTCTTTGCTTTGCAGTATTTTATTTTATATTTATTTGTAAATTTATAAGTGGGTTTCTGCAACAGTATGGGAGATAGCAAGGAAGGACTTTAAAAAAATTGTTTATTTTTTTACTGTTACTGTTTTTATAATTTTATTCATTCGTTGAAATGTATTTTCCATTTGGTTCCAAACATCTAAAACATGTGATTTGTAAGCTTCCACAGCTTCTTCTGGTGTCAGAAAACTTTATTCTCTTGCAATCTCTATTGATTACTCAATAAAAGCAATAGAATATTTATTTTATCTTTTGGCCCTCTAAATATCGAAGTGTGTGAGCTTGCATTATCGTTACGCAAGATAATCCGTCTGTTCTCATTGTTTATTCAAACTGCACGTATGACTAGTTGACAGCAAACTGTTGCAGACTAATCAGCGCTGACTTTTTTTCGGTCTTCTAGCAATAAGATCAGTAAGGTCAAAAAATTATAATTATATAAAACAGTTTGAGAATAAGCAGTCTTTGTTGGTTTGGGCTCATCTTAGAAGACCCAATCGGCTCATTGACGTTGAGTTTCTGGCCCATAGAAATAGATCAAAGCTTCATCTCCTGTGACGATATCATAAAGCAGAATAATGTAGCATTTCCTAGCATCACTGCAAATAATACAAATTGTGCCTAATACAACAGGCACACAATTAATAGTTTATATAAAATCGTATAAATTTATTTCATGTTGATGCCTATGGATACCTGCTTAGGCTAAACTGCTTTAATAATCATAAAAAATCATTCCACAAAAATGCACACAAATCAATTTCATTTTTTACAATAAAAATTCAACCAATTTTTGCAGCAACCAACGTAACCATGCATTTTAGTGTGCATTTTGAGTGTGACAAAATTTCGACCTGGAGTTGGAAAAATTTGAAATTTGAAAAAAGTTCATTGTTAATAACCGTCTTGAAAACAATTCATAAAGTACCTTTTGTGCATTCTTCAACAATCTCCATCTCCTGGTCTTGGTTTAGGCCACATGTGAGCAAATTTTTGAATGACAACTCCTGTCAAATGTGATGATTTGACAGTATTAAAACTCCACATTAAAAAATTAAACAAATGCTATAGTCCATAGCCTCATGAGCCTAAGTTCACTTTAACGCTCGTTACATTTGAGAAGCCCGTTTTCAAAGCAGAACATTTTTTTCCAAACTTGTTCCACACATACAAGTCCTTAACTCCTGGAAACTGAGTGGTGTCATGTTAACAAATTTAATCGATTTCATAGCTCTGCACCCAAATTAACCGCCAATAAACATGTATTCGTTGCAATTCGGCATACATATATGAGGTTGCGATTGCAGCCTCCTGAAAATTCGCCAAAATGGACTTGTATCTGCTGTTGTTTGAAAACGAGCTCCTCATTCAGGCACAAATTGGGAATAACGAACAATAGTGGCTAGTCATAAGCAACAATCTCGCCACAGCTACATTGTAACAAAACACCAGCATTTATCATGACCAATGTTTCTATAAATTAAAAATAAACTTACAAAGTGACTCAAACGCACACAAAATCACAAAACTGTTCAAATTTTTTACCACTAATGTGGTCATACTGATGCCGTTGCCAACCTTGCGTGATGCAAGATGCTGCAATTGTTTTGTGCTTTTGGCCCGAATCAGCACCACTCATACCCAATTCAGATAAATCAATTATATAATTCTCATAACATTTTCGAAACTAATTCTACTACTACAGTTTTTATCAATTTTAATTTACTGGACACTGATTTTGTACTTGATAATAATTAAAATCAAACATATCTGACATGTGACAATTTCAAATAAGCTCTAACGCGCCCATCTTAACTTTGTGAACTTGTCAACAAAGTCATTTCAAGCCGTCACTTACTTAACCTAAAATTTTAGACAAATATTTAGAAGAAAATCGATTTAATTATAAAAATAGCAGCTTTTCCGTATGTAGGTTTCATGCAATTGTAATAAGGTACGATATGATCGTGTTATTTAATAATGTGTCGTAATTTTAATTACATACGATTGGTATGATGGACACAGATAAGGACAGTTTATTTTGTTATCAAGTGCGTAATGAAAACCATCGTGGGAAAAGTAGTTGTCTTGGGCCACCAAGGTAGAAAACTCGTTTATTTAAACAACAGAGTAATCAATTTAATAAATAGTAAATAGTTAATTGTTAGTGTCACAAGCATTTATCCTGTTTTTATCATCTTATCTAACGTTTATTTACATGACTTGCTTGCGTAATTAATTATTTGATTAATTAATAATCAGGCGTGGGGAAAACCAGCACCGTAATCCGTTACGTTGAGAACTCTTTCAATCACCACATCACCCCCACAGTTGGAGCATCATTCTTTAGCTCAAAACTACAAATCGACAATTTAACTGTAAAACTCCAGGTAATTCCCCTTTCTGCACATGACGCACAAATCACACAAATGTACACAGATATGGGACACTGCAGGACAAGAAAGATTCAAAGCGATGGCTCCCATGTTCTACCGCAACGCCAACGCCGCTTTAATCATTTTCGACATTACATCATTTCAAAGTTTTGAAGGAATGCAGGGATGGGTGTGTGAACTTAAACGGAATGTGGATACACCAATGATTTTGTGCGTTGTTGGAAATAAGATAGACTTAACGAAGAACAGACAGGTTCAATTAAAACATTTCTTGTTGATACCAGTTAACTATTATAATATAGGTGACCAGGGATGAAGCCATTCAGTATGCCAAAAGTATAGGGGCGTCATATCATGAGTGTTCAGCAATGCAAGATCAGGTGATATAAAGTTCTGTAAAACATGTACTGTACATACTTAGAATGTTGGTTGGATTTTAAAGGGTGTGGCACTGGTGTTTGAAGATGTGGCCCGAGGTTTGGTCAGACTGTTAGGAGAAAGAAGTGACTGCAATATAAAAGTGTATGAAACTGAAAATATTGATGGTATCATGGCAAGTTCTAGTGAGCTTGAAGCAACAGACACTGCAACTGAAGAAACTGTAAATCTTAGTATTAAGAGCATAGCACATGGTAGTACTGTTAAGAAATGTTGCTAAATCGCAACTTAATATTTGATATGATAATTATGAAATGTGATACAAACAGGAAACCGTGAGCAATTTACGTAATTTAAGTTTTATAAATTGAACTTTTATATGATCACTTGTAATGCCACTATTAAGTGCTTTTGTAGGTAACAATAATGCTTATGAAAGTTTTATATTTAAATTTAAAAACAAAGGCGAGTTTTTATTAATTACATCTGAAAATAAATTATTTTTCTTATTTGTTCAGTTATTATTCTCCCATCAATTCCATTTTATCCTAAACTGTGCAAGGCTAATTATTAATGTTTTATTTTAAACCAAGCTACTATTCTTCATGTTTTGAGAAAACAGCGGATGAAATATTTTTATATCATTTTTATCTTATATATTTTATATTCATTTATTTTAAATGTTTTATTTACATGATTCATCTTTTTTACGAAGCCTAGTTTTACAGATAATCTGTAAGATTACAAAAAACATGAACAAGTTGGATTGAAGAAATTTTTAAGCAATAAATGTGAATTAAGAACTATGTTCTGATTAATAAACTGGAAAGAATAGTAGATATGATTCATACCTTCAGTAAAACTATGACTTTATGTAATCATTTAACTGGAATTTCATCATCTCATCAATTGATAAATTTTATAAGAGATTTCTTTAAAAAATCCTATTGTACTGATTCATAAAACCCTCGCTATAAGGTAACTGAAGTGTCAAAAATCCATGCAAAATCTTAATTATTTTCATAGAATTCAGCACCGCAAATTTTTGGGTAGTAGAATTAAAACAGACATGGCACCAAACATTAAATAATTTATGTTTTAAAAGTAACATACTTTCTCTTAAATATACTCGCACGAGTATATTACATAAAGACACTCTAGCAATGATTTGCTTTATTTTTAATAAAACATTTTGACTTTAACTCGTGCTGTTTGCCATATAATTCCCATAAATTCCCCACTTTATTAAACGGCCACCAACTATAATTTATTGCACACTAAAGACCCTATTTAACGTGACATGTTTGTATTTTAATAAGCAAAAATCACCAACACATGTAAAATACGCGGTGGACCAGTAAAAATCTCAAACGTATCCGATTTCGTTCACACCCCCGATTAATTAATTTTGAAAAACGACCGTCTTTCCACATTTCAAATGACCGAAAAGGAAACGACACATTAAGGGATATGCGTGATTGACTTCGGTCGGGGTTGTACACGTGTTTCACCCCCAATTAGTAACTCTTTCGGCTGTACCTTTTTTTTATATCTAATTATTGTATTAATGTATTAGGAGTGAAGCGGTTCCTCGAGTGTTTTATTTGCTTTACATAATAAATTAATAAAAGTAGCTATTGGAGAAGACTAGTAAGCGGATCCTTGCGGTCTAGGAATTTATGATATTTCCACAATCTGTGGAATCCCCTTTATAATTTGACACTTCGGAGGAGCCGTGGCGCCAGAATATCCGTTCTCTTAATCACCAGAAGCATATGAGACGTGTCCGAGTTTATTCGACGCTGCCAATACTTTTCTATAATATTCTTGCTGTATTTTGCCTTTTTTTCTTGATAATATACGTAGTCAGAGCGGTGATAAACTAAAACCCAAAATTTTATAACCGCAAAAAATAATCAAAGATTGGTTTTGTGGTTATAAGACCCGTTAAATTAATTTACACACTTACGGCAAAAACAGCAATCACAAAAGCTAGAGCTGCAGAAGTGAGAAAATTGGATTCTATGTAGTTCATAAATTCATCCAAACAGCCCTGAGTATAATCCGGCGTTTTACATTGTATGTTCTTGCTGTTTGAACAGCAAGACTTGATGTGAGACGTTGAATGATATTTTTGATAATCGCCCGGTCCATGAATACCGCAGCATTTCAACTACAATTACAAAAGAATTGAAAATAGCCATCGTTCGAATTTGTAAAATTTATACTCTTTGCTGAATGGAGTCGAAGAAATGTTTCCAGGACGGCTTTCGTGATTTGAAAATAGTCTCTACTTCTTTGTTAACGTATTTCATGTACGGAGATGATGGGGTGTTGAGTTCGACGGCGACTATTCCGTAATCAAAATATATTAGGCAAACGAGAATAAACAGGAATCTAGTCTGAAATTTAATTTGAAATAATTATGCCATACACTAAACACAGGAATATGTTTTGAAATATCTGCCCGATTTATATTTATTTAATATTAATATTATATGAAGCCTTTGGTATCGGCTCGTTTATCGTGGAAAGTTAAGATTTTTTTATTTTGTATTTATGTAAAATGCGGACAGGAAGGCTCCTTGTCCTGTATGTACTATAAGTATGTACTTATAGGAAAAGCTTTTGCTCTGTTTTACTCACTTACTGTTTTTATTTTCTCGTTCTACATTGACGTTCTTAATAATAATATTTACATTTTTAACTGCGTGGAAAAGAATATTATTTTATATTACTCATATGCTCTTTTACGGTTATATTTGAGGAAAGTTCGGTTCTAACCTCTTGCTTCTGGATATGTAATGAAAATAGTGCGAATTGTTGTGAATTTGTGACCTGTGTAATTTTGAGTGTGAGTGTAAGTAATAGAATACCGAATCTAGAAGACAATGCCTGTTGGTTCCAGTCCCATAGCACCCAATAGCTATTGTTATAGCCAAAATTATGTTTAGTCCTATGAGAACACCTCCGATGTAGACATTGGGCTCCTGACTGGCTTTTACAAATTTGATTTCAACTTCCATCCACGAGAAACCCAAGAGGAACAAACCTACTCCAAAAATCTATGACCCAGTTAGTCCCATCTTATTCTGCGTCTTACCATCATGACGGTGTTCAAAAAAAACACAGCTCCTTTCTCACGTCGCGTCAACATTTTGTCAAAATGACAAAACAAGCAAACTTCGCCAAATCGGATTCAATAACGATGATTGTTCCGGCCATAAAGCAATTATCCGTTGCCCCCAAATTTAATGTCTATTGGAAACACATGCTGTTAACTAAATATATCTTAATTACCCCCTCTTGCTGAAACTCCGCCTTCGCACTCCCATTGGTGAAAACCGCGACGACTTAAGCGTCTTAAGTTCACTTTCAAGATTTCAGACAAATTATCTTCAAGTGTGAAATCATTATGAGTGATCACCATGACTGAAAAAGTGAGCAGCGAGGATGGCGGCGACAAGCGAAGTGTTGGTGAAAAATCGACAATCAAATTTTCTATCGACTCGCTTCTTTCCGATAAAAGTGCAAGTGATAATATGTCCGGTGATGTTAAAGTCTTTGAGGAGGTGGTGTCCACATCCGGAGATTTTTACCAAAGGAACGGCTACCAGGACGGTGAGGTTCTTAGTGTAAATTTTGAGTAAATTTGGGACGATAAATAACGATCGTTAGCACAGTTTCGTAAAAAATCGTCGCGTAATTGAAAATTTACAAGCGCTAAGAACATCAAAGACTTGGAAAATCTTTTGATATGAGATACGGCTATAAACAAGTCAGAAGCGGACGATTTTGCCGATTTATATTATGAGGAAATTTACTAATATTATCGCATTGTTTGGAAATTTGACAATGAGATATTGCGACGTTTTCGTGGCTCGCTGCGACGCTAAAATCATGACGATAAAAATATTTCACGAAATAAATCTTTGGGTATTTGGTGAAATGACGGTGAAATTGATTATAAGTCTTAACTACTCTATTTTCCTGCTTACCTACATTATTCATATAAAGTGTAAATGAGCAAAAACTATTTAATTATTGCCAGTACAGGGTTTTGTCGCTACCAATTACAAATGTAACTTGTTCGGCTTTAATTGCGCAGAATTCAACGACGCAAAAACCTTATTAATGAATTTAAAGCATTAGAAATTAATTACAGAAGTAGAAACTGTTAATACTGTAATGAGCATTTGTGGTCACATATGTGCTGCAATTAAATGAAAGTGGCTTGTCCAACAAAATAATTAAATGGAACTGATTACAAGCGCGGACTTTCATTGATATTTTGCACGTTTCTGTTTTGTAATGTGTTATTTATTAATTAAAGTGGTTTTTACATGTTTTTTGTTGTAAAACTGTCGCTATAAACTATTCATGAGTTAAATATATAATTACAACATTTCTACTGGCAATCGTAACGTAACTTGTTGTTCAAATTTACAATGTTTTATTTTACAATTCCCTGTGATTAGGTAATAAGGTGAAGCTGAAATTTCTTTGAAACCAGCACACCCTCAGATGCTCGGGATAATACTTCTTATTAAATAAATATTGAAAACATACATTTTTCATTGAAGGACCCGATATGTTAATAACCACATAAGTACACTTTGTTTTGAGCATTTCAGTCTCTAAAATGTACAAAACTGAAGCTTTGCTCCTGCATTATTCTACATGAAAATAAATTAATAATCTTCTAGTTTCTGTCTTCCTTATTTCGGACTTCTTTAT
This sequence comes from Eledona agricola, assembly GCA_964023215.1. Taxonomy (NCBI): domain Eukaryota; kingdom Metazoa; phylum Arthropoda; class Insecta; order Coleoptera; family Tenebrionidae; genus Eledona; species Eledona agricola. Next base: position 1,480,900 of record OZ026856.1, read on the forward strand.
ACCCTCAACAAAGATGCGATAGAAAATTAAAATGAGAAATTATTTGTGATGGAATACTTTAACATTTTCTTAGTATTCATTTCGCCTAAATGAAATGGGTTTTTGGCGGATTCCAAAAACTTCCTATTTTGGTTATAATTTTTTTTAGCTTTATTGTAACAAGTCTAAAGAGAAATATCCCTAACTTTATTGAGGCAGTGTATTTTACAAATTTGGAGTTTCCACAAAAAATCGTTTGTACAATTCATCTGTGTTTTATTTATTACTAACTTTCTATTTTGAATTAGTTAAATCTGCAGGCAGAATATAATTTTTTATCATACGTGTTTTTAATTTCATATACGTAATATTATAAATAAATATTATGCCTACTTTCTAGCTCGTACTGGGAATATACAATTCAAAGTTACAGCGTATTTATTATTGCCTTTGATTACAATTTCTTGTTATATGCTGCATCCGCTATAAATAACGAAAGTACTCATCTTTTTATGCAAATCTTAACGTTTTGTTTTCAGTTCGCTTTATACTATTTTATAAATTGTACTTTCTTTGCAATTGGGTGTACTTAGATTTATTTCAATATACCCCAGCTTATTGATTTTAGTATTTTTTTATCAATACTTTTAAATATTTGGTACCTACTGTAATTCATCACGTGACAAAATATATAGTCTTTCAAGCAAGTTATCTAATATTTATTGTTTTCTGAAATAACCCATGAAAGCGTACTGAAGTTATATTTATATCTGGAACGTGTTGTTTAATTTTTTTACTGTGGAACCAAACTGTTTTTATTAGGAATATTATTTATTCCAAATTTTAACCAATGAATGTATTTTTCCCCAACTTCTGGCTTGGAAAATAGCGTTTGAAATAAAACGTTTATTTATTTTAGTGTAATGTTGATTCTGAATAATAGGTCGACAGGTTCATTCTTTATATTTATTGTTTCTATTCCTTTCATTTACTATCTATCGTTGCATAGTCCAACCTATTTGTACACTTTCGTTTTAAGTTTTTTTTGTATGAAGTAAAAAAATAATTTTCAGGCTATTTGTGTATTTCGATAATATTTTTGTAAACATTTTAAATATAAGCACCCTTTCATAGTTCTTTTTAAATTTATATAAATTTATATAATTTATTAAATAAGTCGAATTTGAGTACAAATATTACATAAATAAACGCTAGCTAATTTAAGTGTCTATTTTTTTGTCATTTTGTCACTAATAAAAAATAGGTATAGAAATAGGAAAAGATAAAAAAAGGAAAGTGGGCAAAAAGCTTTGAAAAAATTAATACAACATATAATTAATACAGCATAAATGTGGGTGATGCCATTTCGACGAATAAAAATCACAATTTTAAAATTTTTTATTGAAATTACATAAATGCGTATAAATGCTAGTTAAAAAGTTTCATAGGTTGTGTTTAGAATCTGCAAAGCTTGCATCTTGCAATCTTCTCTAGGCGTTTACCGTTTTATTTTCCCCGAGACTAGGAAATGCACACAAAACAAACCAGACCTTTATAATTTTCGCAACGACTAATTGCATCTGTCATTAGAATGTCTCTTCTTTGGTCTGAAATAAAGCAGATAGAAGTCGGTACCGCATTAAACACACCAAATTAAAAATACACTAAGTCGTAGACAAATTCGAAAATGCCAGAGATATCTTCGTTGCCTCTTGGCATAGTCACACATCCTTTGCCCAGCAGTTCAGCACCGAAAGACGTACATATGTATGCGCGGCCATACATCAACGCCTAATTGACAGGGAGTGTTTTAGAAGACAAAGTGACACTAAACGCTGTCTAATTACTGAACACTACTCTTTGCCTCTCGTCCAAACTCCAATTTCCGCAGCTATTTTCGCCCGCGAACTATCAGCCACCGATATAATATATTATATGCTTTGATGAAAAATCTGAGTCAGTTCACGTTCGAAATGTGTGCCTTCAGATTGTAATTTTGGACAACACAAAATAGATACAGCTCTGTTATTTATGAAATTACTGACGGTCCTTGCTGATGATAATTTTGGACAAAGTAAAATTAGGATCAACGTGATTTGTATTAATTTGAAGGCGGATTTCACAACCAGTTTATATGTAGTATGTGCAAATGCAAAATTTGTATAATTTTTCAAGCTTGAAGCAATCTCGAAGGGAAAAATAGAAACCGTTATTTAAGGAGTTGAGGTATTAATCTCTGTTTAGACAGCAGTGTCATGTAGCAGCAATTAGTCGGCAGGAAATCTTTCAAGAGATAAGTTATATTGCTGCGGCTGCTGCTTTTTATAGGTCCTCAAATGCTTCCATTCAACCCGAAATAATAAACCCATTAGATCGTCGTAAAATATGACAAAGCGTATTGCTTAAATTAGTTATATTAAAACAGTTAATTAATGGTTTTTAACAAGATGTTAAAAATTATTCTTATTTTTTTATTTTGGTAATTTTTACAAAACCAAAAATAATTAAATTTTATTGTTGGAAGCTGAAAATGTTTAAGGAAAAAATAAAATTATTTTATTAAAAAATATAACAAAAAATTCGAACACGTCAAATTATATAACACACCTTTGGTCTTTTTTAAAAATGTAAGAAACAAATTTATTTAAATCGGTATCAGTACTTCGTTATAGGTATCCAAATGTTGTATTCACATTGTTGTTTGACACCTCAGATGATCCTATAATCCAGGAAGCTATTAGTAAAAAAAGTTCAAAAGCATTATAACACTGTTACAAGATCACTGGAGATATTTTCCATAGATTTAGACAAAAACAGAAATAAATATTTGCCAAATACCAATCATGTATAATAATAGGATTTAAATCATCTCTACTAACAGAGATAATATTTTACTCGCGATATAAAGAGTTTCTTCGCCCATTTTCAAAATAATACCAAATGATTTAATTTTATTAAAGCAAATTCTTATTTTTGTATATTATTATCCGAATCACCACTACAATCAGGTTTCTTGATGAAGAGAGTTTTTCTTTATTTCTCTGTACTCTGTACTTTCGTCTCGTAAAACACAAAATTTACTAATAAAGAGTTTAAAAGTCGGTAATTTTTTTCAAACCCATGCACTTTTGTTCAAATTAAGTTTTTAACATTGTCTAATGCTAATTGGCGTTAGATTCATTCAAATTGTACGTTGTAGTCGAAATGATGTCACTTTAAAGAGCAAAAATATGGCGCATTTTTAGGTCGGTGCGTTTTGCATAAATCAGATGAAGAAATAGCTGCGTGACATCGAAACGAAGGGCGGATTATTTTCGTTTTTGGCGTTCGAATTTGTGATATTTAGGCTAAACTTGTAACGTTCAAACAATGTGATTTTGCACAAATGTAGCACTCGCGAGCTAATTAAACCGCTGTAAATACTCCGGCGACTGTCATAAATTTATTTAAAACATCCCAAAGTCCCGGTAAATTTAATTTAGTACCAAAGAATTCTTAAATGTCGTTTATAACAGAAATTAATGTCACTTATGCGACTCTAATCGGCGCAGAGGAAACTGTCCCTAAATCATTCCATCTTTAAGACAAACACTCAGTTATTCGATAATATATGAGTGCGAGATAGCGTCCGCGTTTTTTGTGTCATTTTTCAACGCTCTCCGCATCGTTAGCTGTTTAAAATCTAATTCTGTCTCTGGCGCAAATTAGCGTCTTCTTAACGTGTCTGCACTTCCCACCCGACACTTGAAACATAAATTTCGCCACGCCAAATTAAAAACAACTGTTTGACGGTGTTGGATTCGAAGACGGACTTTCGTCGACGATTTTACGACGGACGGCTTTATCTGTCGCAGATGCTGTCGACGCCAGATCGGACGACGAGAGGAAGAAGAGGCCGAGGACGGCTTTCACGGCGGCGCAGATCAAATCGTTGGAGGCGGAATTCGAAAGGAACAAATACTTGTCGGTGGCGAAGAGGTGTCAGCTTTCCAAAACGTTGAAACTCACCGAGACACAAATCAAGATTTGGTTCCAAAATAGAAGAACCAAATGGAAGAGGAAATATACCAACGATGTGGAGTTGCTTGCGCAACAGTACTACACCTCCATGGGCATTCTCACGCCCAGACCCATTTTCCTTGGAGATAGATTATGGTACGAACATTACAGTGGAAACATGTAAGCTTGTGCATTGATCGTAAAATTAACTTTAAATGTTTCTTCAACAGGCTATTCGCTATTTCGCTAATACGAAGTGATAATTGAAGACTTCATTTTCAAAATAAAATTTCCAGTCTTATTTCTTTATTTAATTACAATACTGCTTTATGTAGTCGGTTTTCATAATAATTTTTTTTCGGAACCTCATCGATAAAAATTATTGATTGTATTTTATTTCTTTTGGTTTACTGATTCTGCCAATTATTAAACTATTATGTACTATTACCCTTGTGCCCAAAATAGCTTTGAATATACTGAAGAAAATATATTATCGCCGTATTTATTTAAATTATATAATATAAAAATCATCTTTTTCCACATTAATTTTAAAAACTTCTAGGGATCGGCTGTTTCGAAACATTTTAAAACAAAAACTCATTTTATCTACCGTATCTTCTATACCAAAGCAGATGCAATATTATTAAAGTGTGGGAATGACGAAATCTAATTAAACATCATTAGCAAGATAAAAATAATTGATTGTTGTTTTTTTTCTATGTACTATTACTCTTGTGCCCAAACGAGTTTCGAATATACTTTATCAGCTGAAGAAAATATATTATCGTCGCCGGAGTAATTTCAATTAGATAATATAAAAATACCTCTTTTTATTAATTTTAAAAACTTATTTTAAAATCCTAGGATCGGCTGTTTCTGAACAATTTAAAACAAAAACGTTTTTTTTACCTTACTCTTCTTTACCGTAGCAGATTTAATTATTATTAAAGTGTGAGAATGGCGAAAACTAATTAAAACAAACTTTTTACAAAATTGTTTTATTTTCTGTGCAAGTATTTATACATAAAATAGACATAATATGTAAGACTACTGGATGGTCGTTACAGTACCATTCTTTTAGGTTCTTCAACTATCCGGGTCAACCCGGCCTTTCCAGCGTACCATCAGTGGTTCCAAACATGTTAACACCGACAGCTCCCACGCCCATGATGTCCAGACAGTGCGTTTCAAACTATGTCAACTTTCCAGAGCATCATCAACCGGAAGCGTCACCAATCATGCAGCTTCAAAATTTCGGCCGACATTTCGAAAATTCGTGAGCCACAACAATTTTGCGCAAATACTCAATGACGCCGGCTTTTTACTGACCAAAGACTTTCTTAAGAAATTTGTAAAAACAATTTTATACTCGATTTAATTATTAATAAATATATTTAAACAAGAACGAAACATGATTGATTTTAAAGGACTTCTGGGGAATGACACACAGACATGTTCAATGCTGAATTGTTTAGAGAGTCTGTTCTTGACGAAATGGCTTGGTACATGTCATCATCTTCATCAAGCAGGGCTTGCATCCTCTTCTTGTATCTAAAAAAACAAGTAAAAAACTGAAAAAATAATAGATAAAATACATTTCACTATCTGGATTATTTTCAGGATTTCTGCACTTTTCCAGTTTCTTGTCCAAAAGTTTTTGTTGGTTTCTATCAGGTGTGGCATCCACCATTTTTACCATAGATCTAATTGCTGTAACATCAACAAAAACGATTGGTTATCTGTAATAAATAACTTAGCAGCAGACCTCTAACTGCTTCAATCAATTCTTCTAGTTTTCCTCTTCCATCGACTCCAAAAAGTGTATCAGTGACATATGAGTCTAAATTTTCCTGCAACTTTGAAGCTGCATGAAGCACAGCAGCTAACGCCAATTGACTAGGAGAATACATCAAAACAACATCTGTTAAAAATGCTCTGTCTAGAAAGTGTTCAGTGCCTGGTCTCAATCGCTCTGGATCATTCAAGGAACACCTGGTCTACAATTACACCCTCATTACTTAGTTTTCAGTTTAAAATGTAAATTCAATCACTTTAATGTCAATAAGAAGTCCTTCAACGGGCCTAAAGGGATTATGTACAGACAAATGAAAGTTCAACTGTTCCATTAACAGTAACTCGTTGTTTAAAATAATATCAGTCGCCTTTTCTCGATCCCCTTTCAAATTGCCTACAAATTGTTGAATGGAAACGTTAAATTCCTCAACTTTACATGCTAAATATATACAAGTGACCCTAAAACGTAATATATTAAACACCCAAATTCAATTACGCAAAAAAAGGTACATTATCTCTTTGGGATGATGGTTCATCACAGAATTGTGTATATAAAAACGTTTAAAGTAGTGGAATGCAGTCCCAATCACACATCTTGTCATCGGAGGTTGAAATCGCTTACAAAAGTCGCGTAATCGAATTTCATATCGTTTGACCATCACCTTTTCCTCTTCGGCTGTGAGGAAATAATCGTAGCGAGTGGCTTCCTGCAACATCGGGCTTAGAAATGTGTTGAGACCCATTTTGGACTAACGTTAACGTGTCGGCCGTATGTTTGAATATGTTTGAGGTTTGCATTTTCACGAAGTTTATTCAACTCATCTTCAGTGTTATATATCCAATGTTTACACTGCGTGCTTATTGAAAACATTTTAAACTTATCTTAAATTTTAGAAGGGAAATAAATTGAGGTTATGTAGCCGTTTAAATTTTGACGTGAGGTTACAGCGCCGCCACCCAATAACTCATAACCACCTCATAACTAACATTTACAGGTCTCTGCACCAACAAGATAAAACAATAATTTCTAGAAAATAAATTTTTATAAATGACATAATAAACTTATTTAATACAAAAAGCAATTAAAAGATTAAAAAAAGTTATATAATTAATGTTATAAATAATGTTAAATAATTGTTAGAAAGCATTCGTATCTAAAAATTCCGAAGTTAAAACGTGAATAAAATTTAGGAAGCAAAAAATTTAAAAGCAAACTAAAAAAATTGCTATAACGTACCAAAACATTTCAAAAAAACTAAATTGTTAGTACAAATATTTCGGATTATAATAGAAATCTGTAATGCTAATTACAAATAAAGTTAATTTAAAAATCATTAATAAAATCTGGAAACAAATCTCATGTTTTTTGATGAAAATTTGCTTTTTTACAGTTCTTCAGAAACTAAGAAATATTTGAATTAGATTTAATTTTGCGCTTGATTGAGGCGAGTGTCGTCAAGAGGGAGTCACTTACCTTATGATTCAATTTAAAGAATATTAAATACTAATGCAATAAAATAAAGTGTAGATAAAATAAAATACATATTCTAGAATGTAATTAATAATTATTGGTAATTTACAGATCAATAAATATAAATAAATATATAAAGCGAGTAAGCTGTGATAGTGCATGTGGTAATAGTAACATTTCCAAATTTTAGTAACTTTGCACTCTGATTAAGTTGGCAGATCCAAGAGGCACTGCTGATAACAGTAAAAAAAGTCAAGAGATAACATTTTTCATTTCGTTACATTTGTATATCACCGTGCTTTTTCATTAAATCTTAAAGCTTGACCAAGCTTTTTATTTTATCGTTTGTGTAGTTTCATCTTTATAGTGGTAAGTAAAGTTACATGAACAACTAATAAATTACATTTCAATGCAACACCTACAACGAAACTAAAACAAATGCACTTAATTAGCATAACCCATTGCATTACTTCTGTGTTTAGATCGCTATAAATCAGATATCTCATGTATTTCGTATCGGTTGTTAATCGCAATTATGCTGAAGGATTTATGTTGTGGTATTTTGCGATAGGTGTAAGGCATTTCTTTTTATTTGTCGACATTAACGTTAAGTTAAATTACCATGCAGTGTCTTATTTTAGTCCTGAGGCTATTTGATCTCTTGCATATATTTAAGTGCCGTCTTATTATTATTTTGTTATTTAAAGCATTGCTGGGATAATAATTTTAGATTTGCCATATTGTTTGTTGCATGAATAGAATAAAATATATCAAAGAATAGTAAGTCAGAAATTTAATACAATCCACTGGTTTCATCAATCGAGTTAACTGAGTTAATTTAATTAAAAACACCATGTATTCAGTGGACACCCATTGCATTTTATTACTGTTTTGTTACTGTATTGGAAGGCAGCATTTTTAACTTTATAAGTTTTATAATAATTTAATAATTTGGGTTATCGAATGATAGGATCACACAGTAAAGTTAAAAATTATGGATCATTATTTGATAAGAAGCCCTCCTGGATGTTATGATAACTACAGGATGACTTACGACGGTTTCGTAAAATAATATGTGCAATAATTACGCGGCAAATTGTATTCAAATGAAGTAACTTATTTCATTAAAAGAAACATAAAAATAAGAATCATATCCCAATGTAAATTACGAGTTGCTTTGAAAAAAGTATGGGATGTTGTATTTTTTGTATTTGCACTAAACCGTGTAAATCTTAATTCTACACTGTCTTATTTCACTTTGTTTCTATCACTTTATTTCATTAACTTATATATTTTTGTATTAGTTTTTGTTTTATTTTTACAGTCGAGTTTCTGCAGAATTTTTCTATTTTATATTTTTCAAAATTCTACTTGAATATTTTACCGTACCGTAGCTGTTGCATTTTTGACTTTTGAGAAATTATACAGTTGACAAAAAACGATGAAGTAAATTTCACTTCTCAAAATTACAAAGATGCTGAATGTAGCTCGAGTTCATCTTAGAAAGTGTAGCTATCTGAGGTTTGGAGTCTGATTCGTTGCCCTTCACGGCCCGCTTCATTCGAAGAATGTCTCCATTCTGAAATCGTTATCGGGCCCGATCGTTCTGCATTTTATTTATCGGACAATAAGTCCAATAAATCTATTAGAATTTATTGGAGGCAGTCCTCCTCGCGATACAATCAAAATATACCCACACCATGGGCACTCAATAATTCATCTGTCAATGAATTCATGAATAAAACAACACTGCCACGGTACATACTGCGTGTTTTTATTCCCTATCTTAATCATTGTAATTTCAAATATATAATTATAAGTCTTCGGAATATTTCTTATATTATACATGCTACTGTGTAGAGATATGCATTAACAATCGCTCAGCTCGTTCCTCTGAATTAATAACAGACACTCCCCATTATTCGCCTCAATATTCAGACCGCCCCCGGTCCTCTTTTATGGAAACGGGACCTGGAATATACGGCTCGATCCTCGGGCACCTCTAGTCGGAATTAAATTAGGAAAAATAACTTATTACCACGGACGAATTTATTTGCATGCATTATGCGTACAAATTTCACTCGTTTCTTAGTATTCTACCGGTAATTAAGGTAATTATCCCTCTTTTGCATCGCTAATTGTTCGTTTTTTCTTCTCAAATCAACGTTTTCAATACCACTGATCGATATCCGAGAGGAAAGACAGTTTCCCGAAGGCGTCCTACACACTTTCGAAAAAATTATAATTATACGGTTGGCGACACTGAACGATACGGGAAATCTCCGTGGCCACCGTTCGTTGGCAACACCGTATGCTAATTACCGGTATGTAATTAGACGGTAGCACTGCTTGTGTGGCTATGTGCCGCGGATTTTTTACCAAAATCTGTAACACTTCTTCGCCGAGATTTAATCGGAACTATTAGCATGCAAGATGCAAGATTTTTGATGGTGTGCAACTACGAGAGTGGTTTGCGTTAGCAGGGTTACAATAGTCAACCCAAATTTAGCAGATAACTTATCACAGTATCCTCGTAATCTGAGTTTGCGACTTGATTTCGAATCATGAGTGAGTTAGCGAGTGGTACCAGAGAATGGTACCGCCCACACCTGGGGCAATGTGGTGGAGACGGCCATGTTATCGGGGCCCTAGGGTACCCAACCGGTCTTACATTTACTTTTGCATCATAAACAGCAACTGCTGTTCACTTGCCGACGCTGTTACAAAAAAAAAGAAAAACGTACAACGTTCGAATGGTATCATTAGGAACGGGGGGAATTGCGGATTGGGTTTTTGCGTGGCGAATTCTTTGATTTGGAGGTCGTCGGGGATTTGTCGGTTAGGGACGTGCACATGTTGTGCTCGGATGAAAGGGTCGAGGGCCGAGGGTGGAAGTGTAGAGCAGGTGGTTAGGAATAATGATACGATTTAACGGGTCATGTCTGAATTGTGATCTCCCATTGTGATGGGTCGATGTAGAAAAGAATTGAGACAGTTGACAAACGTAATCTTTGTTACAAACCAAAAATAATTGCTAGTGTTGACTGCAAAAACAGTTTTTCTACCTTGCCTCTATAACAAAGCTGATAAAGCACTCAATTGAGTGCTTTTACTTTTTTCTACTTCACGTATGTAACAGAGCTATTAAAGCACTGAATTCAGTGTGTTAATAGTTTTTTGAATTTCTTATGAAAACTAATGTAATTTAGTTTTTCTAGGGTGGTATGTCATGATCAGAAATGTCATGTAAACGTCGAAGTAAACACCAACATAACACGTTACGATAGTTTTAATTTAAAATAGCTTTTCCCAATTATTATAAACATTAAACGCTAGGTTACAAAGTTTTGCTGAAAATTATTTTTACCGCCAACTGTTGTGCCGTCTAATTCCCTTCGAAAATTGAAATTTCCATTCTGAGAATTGTCAACCAACCTATGCACAATTCCCCAAATTTTCAGTTAAAACTAGAAGTAAAACTGCAAATAAAAAAAATTTACTAAAAAAAAGTCGTTCATAAAGCCATTAAGGCACTCGTTCTGAATAAAATTCTCCGCTTTGCCGGTAGTTTTATAAACTTGAACTCGTATGTACAATAAAATATGCCTTATGGAACTCGTTCTTTAATATACTGTTATTTGTTTTTGACACTTTTAGTCTAAAATTGCCATTTCTATTTCCCTTATCTAACGTTACTAATTTCCTTTGAATTTGTTACATTTTTATTTAATCTTAAAATCTCATATCGGTCTCAAAGTCTCTATGTGCCGATAAAATCAATTTAAAGAAAATAATTTTGTAGGTTTGGTAGGAACTTAAGTAATCTGTTGCTAAAAACATTTACAAATTTTATTATATAAAAATTTACAACCCAATTCTTGTGTAGTTTTTATTAAAAGTGCTTACTTTTCCACATTCTCATCTGCCACGAATGATATTGGAACAATGATTATTTACACATATGTATGTCATATATTCACTGGTAATGAATAGGTATAAGGTGCGTCTACAAATATTAAATTGTTGTTGCTCTGAATGTTTATGAAATTTTTGTTTCTGCACAATTCTGCAGCAATTATGTGTAGAGTTATTATTTTATAAAATAATTTAAGTAAAAGGTGTTGTGTTTAGCCAGTTCTGATCATATATACCTACTAAATAATATATGGGCTAATGTTGCAAAAAATTCTCACAATTATTCATCAAATGTTCCGTTTTGGATATATGTATTTTCCTGAATGAAAGAGCGCACTTTTTCAGTGAGCGTTTGAAGCTGCTTCCACCTTTCGATTATGCAACCGTAGAATTTGGTTTCAGCACTCGTTTCATTATGCTCATCGCCATCGATTGATTATCTATTTAATTCGTCGAATCGTTGACAAAACAAAAGAACCGTTCATTTAAGCAATCCACCCAATTGCACGTTGCATACAGCACCACGTCCAGTATAACAGTGTTTAATCCGCGTTTTCCTTTTATAAAACATCGGTTCGAGGAAAATAGGTGATATTCTCCCGTACCCCTTCTACATACAATATACGATTATTATAATGGCGTAATTGACTCAAATTATCCCGACCGCATGAAAAAAGTTAATTCAGGCGCGGCCGTGTGCCAACAACGCCGAAGTCGAATCTTTCAGGGGCGAATGCCGACATAGATGCGTGCGGGGCTGATTAATAATGGAAAATGCGGTTGAATGGTTTCGCTTTGTTTAATTATTCACGGTTCTCTGAAAGGTATGTTTGAGTTTGTGTTTCACATGAATTTTTCAGCGAGAGGAACGGTGCGGAAACGGTGCGAAACGTTCCTTTGTCGCCTCTGACCCACCCTAAAGAAAACGGCTTGTTCTAGAACTCAAAAGATTATTATTATTCAACTATGTACCTAATGTAAAAAAACATTTGTATTTATTCTATACAAAATTGATCGTTTCAATATTTTCTAATTTTACAAATTAATTTCTTTAATTTGTTCAAAAACTTGTTTTTTTTTAATTTAAGTTGCTTCTAGCTAAAAAATAGTTCAACTCCTAACTCCTACACGTGCCATTGAAATTTCAAATTTCAAGCTTCAAAATTCGAATTTTTCCTAAATTTTTAAACTGTATATTTTACCAACAAAATATTCCTCAAATCTCAGCTGCAAAATTTCAACTTTTATCAGCACCATATGCTGCACTGATTTTGCAAATTCAAGTAATATCTCGTAATTTCAAATCTCAATTCACACGTAAAAATTTGTCTTTTAATATTTATTCCATTTCTTAACATCCAAAACAAACTTCCAATCTCAATGTAAAATTCACATTTTCAACTCCAAGTCTATAATCCCAACAACCGGCATTAATTTCCCTGACTCTAAATAATTGATCAACTGTCAAAAATCAAGTGTAAAATTACAACTTTCACCTTCTAATTTTTTTGCTGCTGCCTTTCAATTTTATGTTATGAAAGTACAGGAATGCTGTCCCTAATAAATAAAGAACAAAAACTGATTTGCTAAAACCAGGATCTATTTGGCAGTGTTACTAACAAATTGGACAAATTGCTGAACTACTACTTTTTCAGAAGAAACGAATTAAACGAGGGAATGGGGGAATTAAATGATTTATAATGAAAGGTTTTGATTACTCAAAACAATATTTTTTATCGTTTATTGAAAAAGTAAAAACAAGAAACTCATGAAAAATCACATGGTTAAGAATAATTGTCCAGAACGGAACAGAAGAATATTGTAGATATATTAAAAACGTGTTAAAACCCTTTTTGCCAATGTCAAAATTCAACACTGTAAAAAATTAAATATATTCCTGATTCTATTGGCTACTAAATTTTCTTTCTCTACGCCCTTATTCCGAAATAAGTTGAAAGTGGATTCAGACAGAATAAAAATGGAGCGGAAATGCTATTTACTATTTTTGGCTAAAACGTACATATTTTATGCGAGAAAAAACCTTAAAAGTGGTTAATATCGGTAGTCCAAATTTTAGGGATTGCTGGAATAATACGATACGTCAAGTGCACGTCAGCGCTGATAGTGCAGTCTATTTTTTGTTGCTAAGCATGTTTAAATTTTATTATCAACTACAGCACTTTGGAGTACCGATATTGACTATTTTAATATTTTTTTTTCTGAAGAAAAAAAAAACGTTTTAGCCAAAAATGGTAAATAGCTTTTTGGCTCCATTTGTAATCTTGAATCCATCCTGAAGTTACTTGGGAACCATTGCCTAACATCCTTTATAATAAATGTCAAGTTTAAAAAAAAAGCTCAAGAAGCCATCAAATATACATATCTTATGTGTTTTATTTTAGTGTGTCTGTTGACATTTAAAAATCATTACATTTGACAAAAATTTGCCTAAACTAAGTCCAAACCAACACCTGGAATGTAATTTGTCAATAAAAACACAAAATACATAATTAAGCATCTTATGTATCAAATTTCTCCAAGCCAAGGTCAAAAATTTGCTACAGTGTAATAAATTAATAAAATAAGTGATTCCAAGCCCAATGCAACCTTTTTTGGTAAAGGCGCGTATACATCTGAGCACGAACGGGAACGAGGCAGACCGAGGCCGAACGAGCATACTGATGTAGACGTGTCATCGAAGCGCGGCAAACTGAATTCGGTTGTGGGACGCACGAGGAATTCGATCGGAATCGGTACATAAAAGGAAAATTCGATTAAATGTAGACGGCATTTGCGTTTCAATTGCGCCTCCTTCCGATCATAATCGTTTTTTGTTCATTTGAAACGAAATTAAATGAGGCAAGCGTTCGGCCTCGGTTCGCCTCGTTGCCGTTCGTGCTCAGATGTATACGCGCCTTAACGATTTTTATTAATGATTTTATTATTTGGTTTAATACATAGTTAGAGGATAGATAAATTGTTTTTTGTATCTATATTTCAAATTTGTTGGACGGATTTGGATTTAACGAGTGGGAAATCTTCTAGACTGAAAGTCCGCCTCCACGTAGCGGAGAGTTGGCACACGGCCACAAATAAAGAGTGTAGTTTAAGCGAGCAATGTAATTTTATAATTTTCCCCTTATTTCGTCACAAATTACTCTGGGAGCATGTTTAGCAGCCTACTTTAGTTCGATCGTGGCGGCTGCGGCGTCAACAATGTCCCCGACACCTACCCCAAAATTTCACCCCTCAAAAATCGCGCGCGCCAAAAACAAGTGCACGTCAGTGAATACGGTCCGAACCGTCGCAGTCTCCATGACTGCACTTCTTCCGACTGTCAACTGTGGCGTCGTCGGTGGTGCAAGCTCTTAATTCGCTTTTAATAATTCCCTGTGCGAGAAGCCGCCAACTCCAGAACCATAAAGTTAAGAAGCAGTAATATATCTAAGCACCGAGACTATAATTGTTGGTTACCGAATGCGCCCGCAGCAAGATGGCGCCAAAAACAAAACAAAAGAACCGAAGCGGATGGACGTCGGCCGCGGCGGCCCTCTGGTGGTGTGCGCAGTGAACTAATGATTAGCTTAAACGTTAAGCGCAGTGTTTAATTATCGGCTATCTGCTAAGCTACTGGGGGATGTCGCTGCTAAAATATGTTTTAGGGTAATTTTTAATTGGCACCTTCCCGGGTGGTAATTGTGAACGCCGGACTGATTAATATTCCCTTTGGTTTCGGGAAACGTGGGGTTTAATTTGGGGGTGAGACACGCTGCTTGATAATTATTGTTTGTTGGGATTGTTGTAATAAATTCCAAGGCCTAGGACTGATTAGTGCCTTCGATTTTTTTCCTGAGGTAGAAACAGGTAGTTGTTAATTAGTGTTTACAGGATGCGCACTTTGCGATTAATCGTCGCTTTTGCCTTGTCCCAACATGGGAATTACCCAGGGATGGCCTTTAAAAAGACGTGTCCATAATTTACGTATCTAGCAATGAAGTTTGAATTTTTCGATTCGTCCAAAAATAAATCCACCAGCTATCATTGTGGAACTAAACAATTAAATATTATTTTTGGGATAATTATATTTTTTTATTGGTTTTTTGGACATAAAAAGGCAGCGAAACTTGCAAACAATTATTTCATAATTTTCCAATGCCAGTTGTTGAAATCAGATTAATATTTTTTCAGCATTTCAATACATTTAATAAATAACTAAAATAATATTTGCCACCGATTCAATAACGGTAGCTTAACGTCACTCCAACAAGTAGAATATATATATTGTATTGACAATATTGTATTCTAAATTAGAAGTAAACTTTTTTCAGTTCATTAGAAACATTTACATATTTTTTACTATTTTCTGCTTAAACTTGAAGTTCTTGATTTTTCATTTCGTTACTAATTGCATAATTGATCTTTTGATAAAGCATTTGATAATTTTCATTATTAATGATCATGTTAGCAGCTTCTAAATTGACAGTCCAAGTAATGGAAACGTTTTGCTTATTTTGGCAAGACTGATATTTGAATCATATCTAAACATTTATAAATACTTGACATCGAATTTTTTAGTTCTAACTCTTACGATTTCTAACATTTTGAAATTAACAAGCGTTCAATTGGATTTTATATTAGAAGATTATGATATATATTTGGTTTCAGTTTAATTACTGAATATCTTTCATTTATGTCAATGGAAATTAAACAGATGAACAAATATATTGTTTATTCTGGCTCCATTTTATATTATACGGTTGAGTATTGCAAGAAAATACTTTGTTCTTATTTCTCAGTTTTGAAAAAGTAGGCTAAAAAGTTTAAGATTTTATAAGGGGTTATTGTTAAACTGTTTTTCTCAATGTTATAAAAATGTTACGTAGTGACAAAATCTTCTTCTATTTTTTGAGAGGGTTTACAGTCAGATATTGAAATTATTTTGAGACCCAAAACCCTTGAAATTATAACTACTGTTACACCCTGCAAAACTAATATGCTTAGTGAAACATTAAAAACCAATAGAAATTTGTCAGTTTGAACAAACTAAGCAGAGCTTCGTTACAACATTATATCTACTGCAAGAAGTAAAAAAAACGGAAATAATTAAAATTTCTGACTATGTAAAGTCCATTATTTTTTACTATGTGGATTCAATACGTACACATTAACACACACACGTACACATTAACACATATTAAATTTTCGTAGCAGGCGCAACATTTGCAATAAAATTATTTAAGTTGTTTGTGTACTATGGATAAAATGTGACTGATCTTCATATAGTCATCAATAGAATCTAAATCAATAGAAGCTAAAAATTTATTTTACAAATGATCGATTCTTAACATTGACGTCTGAAATAAACTAAAGTTAGTCACTGTAACCATATTCTAATTAAATTTAGACTATTAACTCAGTTTAGAGAGCAAATATATTTAATTTCAATTTAATTGTGCTATTTATATTTTACATTTACTTAGTACCTGGTAGAAAAGTCTAAAATTTTGACTAGAAAATTTGAGCTTTGGGTTTTAGCGTTCTGTAGCTAGAAATATTCCACTATAACTTTATTACTTGTTCACATCCTGCATCGTTATCGCATATCCTTCTTTAGTCTTGTCTGTTTTGCTTTATTGTTTCTCGCATTGAACGATTGTGTATTTTTATAATTCCGTATTCCTTATTCATTTTAATTTGTCTGTCGTCATTTCTTTGATCAATCTTATTTTTTTAGTATCCTGTCCTGGGTTGTTTCAACATGTTCGTCTTCATCACTATTCGTTTTATGCTAGATACATTGTCCATTGGATTTTATTAAAAAATATAAATATTTAAATTATTTTATATTTGTATAAAAATTAATTAATAATTTTTGTTAGAGTTATTAATTTTCAGTTAATGATTTTCTAAATTCGTTTTTCAAACTCTCCATCTTTCTCCATTTTACATATTTCTTATTTACTGTTACGTGCATCACAATTGTTTGCAAACGTCGGGTTACCAATTTAATAAAAATATTTTTCAAACTCAGTATTAGTTGAGAACTATTCTATTACTATTTCAGTGTTACAATTTTTATTTCATTCGATTATTAGCTTCATCAGTAACCACATTTTACTGCTTTTAGATTTTATTTAATCACTAAAATATAATTGGGTTTTTCAAGCAGTAAATAAATGCAGATGCCTAATTCCAGATGGTCTTCAATTTATGTTCCAATTGTGGCTACAGTTAATTAATAAAAAAAATTAAACGTCAACAAGATAGAAGGTCAGCAATATATTGTTTTTCTCACAGGACTAAAAAATTCACTACTTTAAATTTTATGGTATCAACGTTTCTGCAATATAATGAATTTATATATTTTTTATAAAAAATATCGAAATTTTTGTGATAATGTGATACTGTGTACTGATCGTGTAAAATATTTCATTTGAATTTAATGGAAAGTTAAGGAAAGAACAAGATTTACCGTCGCGGCATTGAAGTATCAATCAATCTCAAGTATTCGTACCTAAACCACTTTCAATTAATTAAACATTTTTCTATAACAATGAATAATTTTCCGCACAATAACCTCACATTTGAATAAAATCACGTTACGCTTTATTGACTCGAAATAATGGCGGTTTAAGGTTTCAGTAAGCGACGGACGGCTGAATTCTTCCCGCCTAATCCTAAACAAAAGCGTGGTAATAATGACATAAATTGCATCTAATTTTCAGAAATGTGTTAATTAGAAATGCATAGATACATGGAGTGACTTTGATATTATTTGATAAATGGTCACTTATAGGAAGTCTGTCTTTATTCTGGGAAAATAATAGCATTTGTATCTATTTTAATTAAAATCACATTTGGCTAAGAAACAAACGTTACTACAAGTCAACAAACATTATTGTTTGTTTTAACTACTAAAATTATTTGATAATAAATAACATTTTGAATTAAGCCATAAAACCGAAAACAACTGTGAAATTGTACAATTTATTGATTTAAATAAATATTTGACAAAAAAAGTTTACACGCCTTAATTTGAAATAGAAATTAATTGCAAAATTAATATGGTTTGTTTGTATTTAGTAGACAATTAAACATAATCTAAAAAAGTCTTTAATTATTAAAAAGAAATATTCATATACTATAAACAAATATTACGTTAAATTATTTTGGCAACATTTTTTACTATAGTATTGTATGATATTTACTGTATTAGAAACCCAGACGCTTAATAAAGGGACACGAATTCGTAATTGCCCTAAAACCGCTCCGGCGGCTCCGGGACAAATCCCTTCAACCACCTCACCAAAAATGAAGAAAAAAAAATCAGAACCTTTAGCGGCGCCGTGGTCGTTTGTACAAAACACAAATTTGGGCCTAAAATGATAGAGCGCAACTGTATGTCGGCTGTAGCCCCTAGCCTCAAGGCAGGCTGGCCAACTCAACAGACGTATAATTATTACTTGTGTTCCGACGTCTACAGACGTACATATATTATTATATATTTTTTATGCCGGAAACGATGGCCATTCGGTCGTTCTAAATGTGACTGAAATTTTCATTGTTTTAAAGGCGACCTTCTCGCATGTTCATCATCCCCGACAGCTGTTCGCCCTTTTTCCCAATTTTTGTATTAACAGTACTCGGTGATGGCTGAATGTCGTGTTTTGCCTTACTTAATCCTTGGGGTTCTACACCGGAAACCATGACTCCTCCAGTTCCTTTTCCTGCCGCAAGATTCAGCGATTTACGACGGATTTGGAACTGGGGGTGGGTCGCCCTTTGCGCAATACGCAAATATCACTTTCCACGAGATCATGCAACGAAGAAAATCACTTTTCACGACTTGTGCAAACACTGCCGCTAAACTTACAAATTTTTTTAGTAGCGCCCGGTTTATTAACTAATTAATTTAAAAATTTCTTTAGATAGGAATCTGTTGGTTTAATGTGCAAAACTACACGGCATTTATTAATAACTAAATAATGGCGGTAATTATGCGTTTCATTTTATACTGCGAATATATTTCCTAAGGTCCGGCACGTGAAATAAATCAAATTTATGCAAATATTCGATAAGAAATAGTAACGGCATACCTACCGCGTAATTTTAATTACTTATCTAATTGTGCTTTAACAGTGCAGCTCTTATAAGGTAGCTCGCGCCATAAACGTCATACTTCATCGCTTTCCGCAATTCCTGAAATGCGATCCTGGAAATTATGCAGGATCGATTTAGACCGAAACGCGAAACCAACAATCCCGACCATTTATTTTCAACGAACCGAAATGAAATTAGAAGCAGCACATGACATCGCATCGCAATCTTTAGTCAACAAAAACAATACAACATATCCGAACCAGACGCGCCTTGGGGTGAGTTTAAAAATGCAAAATTATTCCGGCATTATGCATCGTCCTCCACATGTGCGGCACAAAATCGCCGAAAACTCCACTTTTCATATGGCGGAATTGCTGAGAAACGTTTCTAGTTTTCGGGCATAAATTAGACACTCTTTGACACCAGTCTAATAAATCTTACTCACAAAATTCCTCATACTTTATTCATAAATGTGATACGAAATCTACGGTCGGTCGAGGGAGTGGTCGACGACGAAACATTGATTTCGGACGATTATATCGCTGGGCGCTTGTAATAAAATGTGGGTGTGGTAGAAATATATTAAGAAAATTTATTGTCTGTCCAAACTTACTGAATACGGGACGTCATGAAAAAAATATGAAAAAGCCGCGACCAAAACGAAAAAGGTCGCAAATATGTGGAAAATAACATGCTTTAGTCCTGCTATCAACGATAAGTATAGCAATTTGTACTTAGTTTATGAAATAATCATGCCACTGAAAAATGCCCGCGTTTACATAGCGCTACGCTGAAACGGACGCTATTAAATATGTAACAGATTTTTTTGGAAAAATCACCAACTCAATAAATAGACACTTCATATCAAGTAAAAGGCTTCGTGCGTTTAATTTCGAAAATGTACAGAAATAACAGTTCAATTAAAACAGAAAATATTGAAAAGATATTTACTCAGATATACCATTATTAGAACACATAGAAAGAAAAATAAATCTAATTAAGGTAAAAATATTTTTACAGCAATTTTAGTACAACTAAGTTCTAAAACCCATTATCCTATTAAAGAGTGAACAGTCGTGCGTCAGATGGCGCGGCCGTTCACATTTTAGTAACTGATTTCAGAACGCGCGTTTAGAGCTCGACACGCCGTAATTTATCCATTTCAATAATTTATTGTGTGAGTAATGTAAAAATAAAGACTAGTTTTGTCGGTCGTAAATCAAACAACAATATTTTTGGGAAATTAATTAATTTTTCTGTCAGTTAACGATAGATGATTGAACGAACCATAAATTTTATAGCAAAGTCTCTGCTTTATAGTCATGATTATGGAGAGTGTATTATTTGTGACAGGTGTAAAAGCGGAAATAACCGCAAAATTATTAGAAATTTTTTTTCGCTGTAAACATACACTCCGCACAAAAATTATCGCAACACTTTAATACATTTAATATATATTATACATTTAATAATACATTTTAATATATATTTTAACAGCAATTTATAACAACATGATGAATGTCTCAAGAACATGTATAACTACATAAAAATACCAGTTCTTTTGGGAAATTAAAGGTGCCTTATTGTCATGTTCTTAGCCCCAGAAAAGATATTTTGTCGTTATGATATTTATATTACAAATCTGAGAGGGTTGCAATAATTCTATTGAAACAGGAGCTATTAATAAAATTATGTTGCATTTGCACATTAATTACCGAAAGTAGAAACATTCAATAACACAAAACTTATTTGTTCATTAAATTTATTAATTCAAGTACATAATTTCATCAACATTACATTTAAATCCAATTTACAATATTTTTTATTTCACTACATTTCTACTCTTTAATGCAAATTGTTGCAAGCTGTGTACACAGTATTCACGTAAACTTGTGTTTTTACTGTAGTTTGGTTAAAGATTTTACTTCTTTTCGGTAAACATGAAATTTAATTGTATTCAAACCACGTTTTAAAAATTACAATTTACGCTAAAATACAATTATATTAGAAGAGCAAAAATAATTATTAAAAACCAGCTCAAGCTGCACAAATTTTAATGATTCTTGTGAACAATCTATCTTTAGGAAATCCTTTATGGTCACATTAAAATATACCTAAGTCAATGTGTATAAAAAAATTAAAATTGGATCTTATTTTAAGAGTGGAGAGACAGAAAAAGTAAAAAAAAGGAGACTTTTTGGGTTATGTATGAAATGGAAGAGAGTTTAATAAATTTATATTTTCCAACTTTGTGCCATTCACTTTGTGGCAGAGACACTTAAATCAAAAAAGCAGTTGCCTGAAGTAAAAGAAAGATTAACGGTTAAGCGGGTATTAAACACAGTTCTATAAATTATTAACTGAGAAATTTCTCTCCTGGATCCAGGCAAATGCTCCTTGCAGCAATAACGCAAATTTAGTTTATACTTTGGATGAATTGATTTTATGTGCCAACGGAGGAAAACGGAAAAAAGGCAAAAGAGAAAAAATGCCTGAAAACTGAAAACATGTAAAATAGTTACACAAACCACTAAAACAACGCACGATAACGAGTACAATTAATGATGAATTTCTTACTCTAATGTAAAGAAAATGCAAATAAACAGAATAACTACCAGAAAAATTTCAGAATAAAGAAAAATAAATTTAAATTTACATAAACTTTTGGGATAAAATTTATATTAGAAGAAAAATGGAGGATTATCAGCATCCCTAATAATTTGTACAAACTGAGAACAAGAAAATACTACACACATATTACAGTACATATTTTAAATAAAGGCAAGAGAACTGGCAATGCAAAATCTTGTGTCAGAGAGAAATTTGAGTCATTAAAAATCTGGCGTGTAAAATTATAGTGCAAAGAAATTTGAAATTCTTGCCAGTACGAACTCAAATAAGTGAAGACTAACAGGTGTAAATTGGAATTTGATCAAAAAATGTCATAAACGAACAGGTGAAAAGTCACACACTTGATGAACCAAGTAACAAAAAGAGTAAGGAATAGTTTTTAATCCTCGCTGCTTTTATTTTTTTTTATTTCTGATCTAAAGCATTCTTGCCTACATGAGAGAGTGTGTTCTAAGTTTCCATTTAGAACTTTATTTTCGAGGAGAGTTGTGATTAGAATAATTATTTTCCTTGCATTATTTTCTTCTATTTTATTTATTTCTTTCATCCCCATCATTATTATTGAATTTAGTGTATTTCGAGCTACTTCATGACTGCAAATTATGGCCGCTTTGTGTCTATATTTGATCATCATTTAAGTACGCCTAAACTACGTTTTTTAAAACAAATTTGACAAACAAAACTGTTTCAGATAAATCACGCGGCTGTGCTTTGATTTCTACAAATAAGTAAAGGAAAACTTTCTACAAAACGACAAATCAACCGTCACACTTTTTTTCCGTATTATAAAACAGTTTTCCTACGGACCACTATAATTTTGCACACTTAAATTATTGATATCGCTCGAAGAGACTGCATTATGTCATTAAATAGTTTGTGAACGCTCCGTTCGGCAGCTTTCCGTTCATTATTATTCATTCGAAAAAGCTCGTACTCGTCCACATCAATAATTTAGCCTCTCTCCCGCTTTACAACAAGTTTTAATCATAGGTGGAGGGAATCGTGAGAGACGGCAATTAAACAGGTCATAAGTCTGGATATTTTTAACACTTGACACAGATTCACCCCGTCTCAAATAATTCAACGAAAAATTCTACAGACAAGCACCTGTTGTGGGATGTTTTGTGGTTCACTCTGTAGGACACGACCATACAAAGCAGGCGGCCATACTGTCCGCGTCAAAACTCCTCGTTTCATTCGGACCTGATTGGGTTTCGTGAGCGAGAAAAAGACGAAACTTTCCCACCCATGATTCCCGTGAAAAAAAGTAATTACGATAACTTGATATAACACTACATCATAGGTGATGTGCTAAGTACAGGCTCCGGGCTTATGATGGCGAATGATTTATTATATTATAGAAGAAGGTGCACCGATGTAATTTCATCGAAGCGGGCAATGCGGACCTCCATCGAAATATAAAATATGGATTCTTCATGGCCTGGTGCTGCATGAAGCGATGGAGGATGGTTTATTCACACGTTTTTATCACAAAAATATGACGACTTGTTGAGGTTTTCATTGTTTTAATTCTTAATACCACCACTAACGTCTAAATCCTGTAATTATGGCAATGTACATCTTGTGCGTGTATTATCGTACGGTAATTACGGCGAGGCTCTGAAATTTTGATAAAGATTTACTTTCATTAAATATTGAGCGCCATACTCTACGAATTAGCTTTGATTTGTGGCGGTACTTATTAAAACAGCAGCAATTTGTGTAACAATATTAAAATGTAACACATGCAATTAAATATTATCATGTAATTATTTTAAACAAGTCTTGCGTTGCAGGTGCAATTACATTTAAACAATTTTTAGAGAAATGGCCGATGCACCTGCATTCTACCGATTTTTCGTACTTCAGAACACGTAATAGAAATTTTCTTTTAGTTTTTTAATTTTATATTTCATATTAAATTGCGTGTAGATGTCTATGAAATAAATAATCATTAGAATCTTAGTTTTTCATTTTCGTAGAAATGTCATAATAAACTATAAACACCCTGACACAAACGTTTATAATAATTTTTGTGATGGTAACAATTAGAAAACAATCCGACTGTCTATTTCGTTTTAGCTTTCACAGTGTTTAAAAAAATTACTAAAATATTCATAAAAGCCGTAAGATATTTTTTTATATTAATTTCTCGCATAGTATTTCACTAAATTCAAATTTATTTTTATCAACTGACGCAAATATTCCTTCTTTTTCTTTTGTCCTTAGTGGAAGATAAAAATATGCATTTTTCTTACGAGAACCTATAAACTGCTCTAAATATTCATAACATTCAGTTTATTACCTACTTATAGCTTTTTTATTGGGTGCGGGGCTTGAAAAAATTTTTATACATATTTTTACTTGCTTTAAAAAATCTGAAGGCTCAGGAGACTATAAAAATATACTTTTTGTTTTGGATTTCCTTTCGTAGACTTTTGGCAAAAAAGTCTAAACTGACGCCTGTAACTAACTATAGAAAAATTTCTACACTTAAACTCTAAAGCATTTTAAATTTAAACTGAATCCATGGCCTTGCAACCTCTGTTTTGTTAACGGAACAGAGCAGTATCAAAACACATCCTTATTCGTTAATTCTGTATGCATCTGCTCCCTTAAATCTTTTAGATTGTATGTAATTCATTTTTAAACCAAATACTTACATGTCTTTTGATTTTTTTTTGAAGGCTGTTTTCCAAATGTTTCTATTTCGTTTCATTTTAATTTTAATAAACATATTCTGTATGTAAGTACTTATATAAAGGTATTTTTTAGCATCGTATACGCAATTAATTTAATTAAACCGATGCGGCCATTTTTTGTAAATGTTTGCTTGGTTTGGCTGTTAGTTAATAATTGTTTATTAATAATTATAACAAACGGTTAAACCTGTTTAAAAAATATGAAATCGATTTTGGGGGTTTAGATTTAGAAAACAAGTTCAGAAAATAACTGAAAACCCAATTTCTTGGACATTTATTGTAAAACTCTAAATTCATAAGAACATCGTATAATTGATTTGTTGCTCTTAATGGACTGCTTAATTTCAACAATGTCATATGAATTCCGAGACGAGCTTAACTTGTGCTTTTTACAACAATTAATATATCTCTATTATATGTTATAACGTATTAATTTGTTATAAAATAATTATAAGTATTGCGTGTACAATTTTATAAATAAGTATGTGCTTTTTAAATTTGTTATTCAATGCGAACTGTTGCATGCAAATAACTAAACGAAGATAATGACTACTGAATAATTCCGTCCGCCATATTAATTGACTAGAACCGTCATTGAACCATGTAATCAAAGAAAAATTAAAACATCTTAATTACTAGCGACGATTTGATGTATTCTCAGAGGTATTCATTCCCATGCAGATCATTCCCGTCTTGAGTATATGTAAATATGCGAGAAGAATGAATCTCGATTGGATGCTTGGGGCGCGCCGCGGAACAACCAATGACTCTTCAAACCGACACAACAAAAAACATTCACGGACCCTCCCATTTCGAAAAAATAATCATTAAAAATACATCAGACCGACTCGGTGTATGCGAGTGTGTATTGTAATTAACATTGTTTTTGTTCGGTGGGGATCACGACTTTAACGTCATCCCCGACGCGGGGGACAACCCTCAATTAGCGCCAACCGAATTTATTTATTACGTTTCACAAGAGAAAAAAAAAGTTTATGATTATCTCAACTGCGCTCGCAACAATAGACAACGTAACCACGAAAATATGTGATAGGTATATTACCATGTAAAAGAAGAAGTTGTGAAAAATGTATAATGAGAGCGAACTGCGACTTGATGTTTTTGAAATCCCGTAAAAACCATCATGGTTTCAAGAACCGTAAATGATTTGAAACTGTACATACATCACATTTCTGGATCAGTACTTTGGAAAAACGCTTTGATTTAATTTATTTATTGTGCATATTTTTTCTTTTATATATTTTTTATAATCATTAGAGGAGTGATGGACAAATGTTTCAATGGAAAGTCCTTGTAGAAATAAATAAATATTTATTCAAAAAATCACTTTGGAGACTTTAAATTTAATTATTTTCGTTTTGTGATTGTCTGAACTAGTGGTACATTTTAACTGTTTTGTAAAGCAAAATTTAATTGAAAAACAAGCACAACATCAAAGAGCGTTTGAGCAGGGCCGATTAATATGTTGGGAATGATTTTTCCCAATGTCCCCAGACAGGAAATTTATAGTGAGGTTTTATGATATGTTTGCGGTATAAAACTATTCTCAATTTTCTTGGTTCTTGTCATCTCGAACTAAGATTCGAATACACTAGTATAAATTAAAATCTACAAATTACTGCCTTTCAAAGGCAGAACTGTATTAAATAACCAGATAGGTATATTTCAGAATTACCCCCCAAAGATATTTGAGTCTAAAAACACATTTAATTTTTACGGAAGCTGCAAAGAATTTTCTTGTATCCAGTGGAAAGTTTCTGAAACCTTGGATATTTTTCGTTCAAGGAAGCTATGCTACAATCTGAGATTGATTGTCCCCCACATTAATATTATTTCAACTCTTTGTTTTTTCCACAAATAAAAAACCATACTTTTAGCTTCAATTTTATACTATCAATTGAAACAATTTTATATTAGTGAATTTGTTTATCAAATTTGTTTCTAAGTGAGCAAAGGACTTGAAGAAATAAGATAGAAAAGTTAAGACGACAACAGCACAGTAAAATTGATCAATAATACTATAAGTACATTCCATGACTAGTAGAATCAGTTGCAAACCGCGCTTTGTTCTAAAAATTTTTTTGTGCTTTGTGGCAGGTTTGTGTGCGTTTTCCGCCAGCAATGGCGTCGCATTTTCCCACGGAATGTACACCGGGATGTGTCGTGACTGACATGGTTATTTTCGTGCATTTCAATGTAGCCGAGTGTACCATCGCGTGCTTCGTATGCGAGTTTGACCATTTTTCTTGGCTCACTGTGTCAGGTTTCTAGGAATCGTGGGGCTCTGTGAGAAAGTCCGATTTTTTACACCGATGTAAACATACGTCATGGCCTCTTGCGTCTAGCTGCTGCTGCTGTTTGTTTTCGATGTCGCTGTTGTAATTAGTGACATTTCTTATTGCTCTGGGACTTAACGAGCACGTTATTGTTGTATGTAGAGGTTTTTTGCGTTTGCCGGTAGGTTCGTGCGTACGCTAATTACCCTAAGATAAATTAATTTGTCATTGTCTTGGGTTGGGTGGGTGAAAAATGAAAACTGCAACGTTCAGACGAACTTTGTGATTATTCGGAAATTAATCATCGAAAGTGGCAAAGCTAATTAAATGTGCCGCCGAAAGTTTTTACTTAATACACAATACAGTATTATTCGCCTAAACGTAACTACTTTGCATGCTTACTAATTTACTTTTCCAGTTTTTTGTAAACATGTTTTTTAATTTAGGAAAATATTGTTAGGATCGATACCGGGGACTGCACTTTTAATTGTTCAAGCCCAATAATACATTGTGCTTGAATAATTTGCCAAAGATAGCCTGCCGGAATTTTACGAAACTTTTATATTTTATAATGGAAGACAATAAAGCCGTTTTATAAGCCATAAACTGGATTTTTATTGTCGCCTTTTCCCCCAACCCTTTTTCCTTTTGAACAGTGAGTTAGCTGGCGGCCATTCGTCGTCTACAGATGTGGAGGGCAGATTGCGGTCCAAGAATCAGACCGAAATCAAGAGCCGAACATAAAACGAATTCTACAAGAAGTATGGAAATTGTAATATCGGCTTTTATGGCTAGTGAATCTGTTATTACTATAATTATAGCCTTGAGGCAATCCCTGCCCGTTTGCCTGCTCTTCTATCGGTCTGCTCGCTCTCCTAACCATTTGAATCTAAAACATTATTTATCCGTCTACGATAGATTTATGTTATACAATATATTTTGATTGAGATTGAAATTCTGATGGACCGCAGATACGTTCCAACCACAAAATTACACTCAAAAGTTATTTAATTTTACTGGCGAGTCTCGATCGAGCTTCAGCCACCCTATGTAATAATGTCTACAAATATAAATTGTTTAAATTTTAAATCTGCATTTGCAAGACTTAATCTACCATTTTAAGAACCGTTCTTTTTGGAAGTGATGACGAGCCCACAAAACTATGCAAGCCTTATCAAGTTTAGGTGTGAATTCATGTTGTATTCATTTGCAAGAAACAATCAATCTTGGACCATTTTCCTGAGATATGACTAAGTGAATACGAAATGTGGCATTATACTAATTAAGAAAATGTCGGAACGCTTTATTGTGTGGTGATGTGAAGGGCCATCCGAAGAGTGTGGGTGGTGGGCGTAGCCCAAGTGGACCAATGGTAAGGTGTTTGGGGGCCTCAAAGTGCGGGAAGGGTGATCATGTGGTCACCTGATGCGTGTCTGGATATGACATGTGTCAAACGCGGATAGGTATTATCGGTAATTGATCAATTTATTGGACAAACCACCAGGATTGAAATTGGGTCACATTTTGACATGGAAATTGTTTTAAGAATCGGACACGAAAAAAAAACGAAAAACAAGAGTTGCGTGATTTTCGGGTGAGGCTAAATTGATCGAATTACTATTTTTGTGTGCAGGTTTCGTGTAATTGCAAGGGTCAATTAACACGCGTTGGACGTGGACTGGGAAAATCGTTAAAAGGGAAAGCATATTCTCGATTTGTTTAAAAAATCAAGAGAATCGATGTCCATTTAAATAAAACTTTAAGCATAAAATCTCCTTAGAGAAATAATTAGAAAAAATCGCATAAATAATTTTTATACTTATGCTTAATAAGAAAAATTTTAATTTTAATATTTTAGTGTTCTGTCATGTAATAAAAACTTCTTGTTCGTTGTAAATACCATAAATAAATTTCTTTAATTTAGTTTCCAAAAATCTGTATGTCCTAGTGTGCCCTAAAACTTTTTGTCTCTATTTTTTTCTCACAGAGTTTAAATTGTACATAATTAAAAACTGAATTTTTATTACTTACTTTTTTCCATTTACTTATTATAATTGGATTAGCTAGTTGAAATATTCCTAAAGAACAATCTTTATGCCTCCCTTGTTCTCTTTGTTTGTTGACTACCTACTTCTTTCAAAAAGTGGTTTTTCATTATATTGCTTCAATATCTACTAATGCCGGCAAAATAATTTTTTAAATTTCCATTTCTGATTCTCAATCAATAAAATAATTGCACATTTTGTAAATATTGCAATTTGCAATTTTTCTTTTTTAAATCACCTGGCTATGATGGTTGCAACAACATTTATATGAAATTTGAATTATTTCTTCAAATAGTACTTTCAAAGGCGATTTTTTTTTCTCCGAGGCATCAACGCGTCCAATTCCCTTGCGTGAACCTCGGGATAGCCGAATATATCACCCAGCCCGAAGCACAGTGATTACACTGTCTTGGAGATACATTACAAAAATCAAAACATATAATCAAGACAAGCCTTATAATCGGTATCCAGTCCGTTCGTCTCGCACAACGTGGCGCACGGTTTGATCTTTATTCGCTCGATAAACGCCTAACCTGTATCATTCATCACATAATTTTTTGCATCACTATCACGCAAAACGGCTCTACGGATCGCAGACAAAAAATGCGCCAGCAAATCGTCATCAACTTCTATGCAAAACTCTGAAAAGACGCAGGAACCACGTCAGATTCTACATATCTTATCATTATTTTACGCTAATTGGTGTTTTGATGGAAAATTCAGCTGGATTTTCATGAAAACAACAAAACTAATTATTAGATGCATGGGTGTGTAGTGCACTATTTGCCTGTCACTGTGTTGTCAATATTCAAACGCTAATTTTAGTCTTTAGTGCTACGAGCGTCTTGTCAGCTTTTCAAAGACTGAATAGAGGCTTTTTTGTTTAATTTGCGCGTGGTCTATTAACATTTATGTTTAATTCAGACATTTATTTTTTATATGCAGAACATGCGGCATTAAAATAGACATGATTTTTAATATTTGACTGAGTGCAGGGAATAAGCTGTTAATGAGCTACATCAAACATTATCCATAGTTGCAAATTTATTAGAACTAAAACTAGCAATGACACTTAGACAGATAAATGTAGAGGGGTGTTTGCAATTCAATATGTAAGTACCTAATTATTGTTTTGGTATCTAAATCGTTAATTTAACATATTATCGAAAGAGCGTTAAAATCTTTACCACACCTTATAATTATGAAAATTTAATTTCACAATGTGTTCGTGCTTTTAGCAGAATAGCTCTTTATGAATAGTTTTTTATGTCGTTGCAATTTTTTTTAAACTGCAAAGTTTTCCGTTTAGTACTGAGCGCACACATTAGAGCATAAAACTTTACCCAATTTTAGTAATTTGGTCTTATAAACGTTTAATAGTATAGCTCCCTATCAGCTAATTCGTGATAATCTAGTGCAATCCATCCGCTAATAGGCAATAAATTTTCCTTGACATGTATTCTGGATCGATTTCAAGCCGCAACATTATATAATAAGAAGTGACATTAAAACTATTTCTTTCGTAACATAACATTAAAGTAATAACCAACTTATCTGATATCCAAAGCTGGCACTAATTACAAGGCGTGATGCAATTAAAAGACGAAAAAATGATTGGAATTATCTCCGCAAAACGCCATTTTTTCACACGGATCCGTCAATCAAACTTTCATCGGTGTCATTAAAGCGATTTTTTTTTCACCTGCCTGTAACGCCGGCAGCTTGAAATTGTGCTGTAGGTTGTCTATAACATCTGCATCTATTCAAAGGCGAAGAAAGTTAAGATATAATTTTTAATACACGTCCAATGAGTCCTAAACATTGAATTTTTGAAGCAGCATTGACTACAGTATATTTTTTTAAAGCTTGGTGAATTTGCATTTTTGAGTAATAATTTGGGCTGCATATGTTTTATGAACCTTGCAGCTGCCAGGAATAACAAATTTTTGTCTCCAAAACAGTATCTAGCTGCTTGTTCTAATACTTTGAAGCTTATCTAACGGTGCTTTGACTAAAGAAGGTTTTTAATTTTTGGATCTCTCCAAAATAATTAATAAAGTGGTGTATCAATTTTAACAAGTTTCTATCCGTAATATAAACATTACATTGATCTCTTTTGGAGGAATTATATTGGAGGTAAATGAATCAAATTTATTTCCATGGTTTGACTCAAATAGTTTACTTTTTTGCAAGTTTATTTATTGCCTAACTTTTGATCCGTTGTCAGTGATTGAGAATCCTTATGACGTTGCCATCTGGCCAATCATGTACAGATGTTTTTTACAGTTGCGGTTTACCAACATTGATTGGACATACTTCGTTAGGGTTAGGTTAAGGTTAGGTTTAGGTTAAATTGTAAAATCGCCCTCATTGTATTCTGTTTTACATACTTATGGGCTACCTCCGTAGAAATTTAACTTTTCTTAATTTTTTCAAATTTGTTATTTGAAAAACACTATTCGAACTTTTTTGCAAGAACCGATAACTGATCAAATGTTTTCAAAGATTGTAGTTTTTCTCTCTTTATTTAAATTTCGGAAATTGTGGTGTAATCACGATTTAATTACGATCTCATTGATGTCAAATATTTAACACTAAACAAAATTTGAACACAATGTGCGAAAACGTCGCAA
This sequence comes from Eledona agricola, assembly GCA_964023215.1. Taxonomy (NCBI): domain Eukaryota; kingdom Metazoa; phylum Arthropoda; class Insecta; order Coleoptera; family Tenebrionidae; genus Eledona; species Eledona agricola. The sequence continues at coordinate 1,512,466 of OZ026856.1, forward strand.
GCATCTAGCAGTTTAACACTAGTTATGTATATTTATATAATATAATATTTCACCGATAGTTAGCTTAGAATAAATAGTCCCCTAATAGTTCCTGTAATTTTCTAATTATATTCTGTTATTATTTCCATTCTGGACACTTTGTTTAGTAAATCAGTGACTATGCTAATGCGCTTCTAATGCAATAATTACAAAATTTGTGTAAACATTTAGTGAATAATAGGATAATGGGCGATGAAAAAGTCAATGTCTCTTAGATTGCCGTGCGTAATTGCCTAATTTCGTTCTCGCTTAAGTATGATGTAACTCTGATACCGATACTGTCGTTAATAGATAATTAAACGCCGACAAATTGCTGTAATTTCAACAAATTGCCGCCATTGACCCGACATTTAAATGATGTCTGTATTACCGGCATCGCCAGACCGAAACCTCACCAGAAGTTTCGCTATCCACCACTAGATGGCAAACGACTAACGTTCCTGTAAATTATTGAACAATTTTCAATATTCTAACAAATTTTTTAAACAATACTGTTTTAATATGTTTCTTTTAAAAATTACTGGCATTAGTGAATAGTATTTAGCGGAGTTTTTTTAGTTTGTTGCGTGTTGCATATCGCCTATTTTCTGGTCACGCATATTCAGTGATAAATATGATAAAAAAGAAAAATGTTAAAAGTCGGTGATATCTAAACATAATTGGGAGTGCTATTAAAAAATTACCAATCACCGAAAAAGTATTTTGTAATTTCACGAAGTTTTTGGACCTGGTGTTGGTAATTATTATAATTCTCCGTTTGATAAATTTACTATTTGTTGCACACGAGAACATGAAATGGAATTTTCGTGTTTTTACACTTAGCAATTGCTTTATTATTCAAATATGATCATAGAGAATGAAAAATGCATCTTTAAAATTGCACGATTAAATGGTAATCATAGAGAATGAAATTGTTGGAGTGCAATGTTTAATGGCTCAACACCTTTTAATGTTGCATTTTTATACAGATAATACAAAACAAGAGGAATCTGATATATCTACTGTAAACGCACTTCAAGCACTTAATTCAAGACATGGCGCCTCTATTTCTCAACGATATTTTGCCGGTCTGACTTGAATGTTTCCAAGTGATCTTTACAAATATACTCAAAATTAAACATTTGTGTTCTTATCTTTAAACATGTCGTTCTTATACATATTGCATTACAGCAATTTGGGATGTAATCAACAGTTTCGATGATAAATCATGTCACATTCTTTAAGTTTTGTCACCACTAACATTGGTATTGTTTCATTTTTTACTGCTTTGATTGTTGTTTAAAGCATCAGAATAACAATTAACAACTAATTCAAAACTAACGATTAGCATCCAACATATGACATCATTGGAATATATAAAAATGCAAAATTTATGCAAAAGCAACTTCGAAATATATCCAGAAAAAATTTGATGCAATTTATTTAAATTTAATTTTACTGTAGTTATCTCACAATTACAAACACTTATTTTCTTATAAAACATGAGCTTATTGTACGTTTAATTTCTTTGAATTATTCAAAATCAAATACATCGAGTTACGTTTAGATCCCTAAATATAACGTTATTTGTATTTACGTACAATCCATTCAGACAATTATTAATAAAATAGCAGTAACAGTTTATGAAAGTGTGTAAGCTCTAACATATTAATTAGTAATTATGATTTGATGATTATTTTATAATAATGACAACAAATTATTTCGCAGTAAGTCTGAAAATAATAGAGTAATCTAGTGGTACACTTTCATACAATCTAATGGTGTTATGTTTATCATTATTAAATTTATTTCTAATTTTTATCTACAATACATATTACAATAATAATCAATCTAAAACTGGCTTTTAATTGCATGCTTAGATTGGTTTGAAATATTTATAGCAGATTTTTAAAGGGTTGGTATAAATTATGTTTAAATATTTTCATCATTGACTATCTTATTGTTTCGTTCTTTACTTTATTGATTATAATATCAAACGCAAGTAAATCAATACAATTCTCAAAAAAAAAATTACGTGTAGATCTGCTTGGATTTGCACAATGAGTAAAATTTTGAACACCCTAGATCAATTCATCCCACAATGATTTTTAGAAGTGGTCATGTCCAGCTCGTCGAATATGAGAATTTAATAAGCATAACTTGAGTGCTTGTAGAATAACTGTGCCTTTATTTTTTGGGAATGTAAAATTTGGCTCAACTTATTTTTTTTTAATTTGATGTATATAATTTAAATTTTTTAATAATTTTAGGAAGCATACTCGTAAATACTGCAAGTTTTAACACCATTCCTAAATAAACTTTATGACGATGTAATGCTTTTTCAGCAAGGTGGTGCAACATTCCGCACAACTGGAGCAACAATACATTCTTAAGCAAATTTTTTGGTGCCCATATACGCTATTAACTGTAATATACCGTATAATTCGCTTCGATCATTTCACACCTTGCGACTTTTTTTTGTGATCGAAATTAAATATTGTTTTATTTAGAAAACATGTAATGCGAGAGAACTGCACAATCAGTAAAATTAATCACAAGGAAATTGTGAAAATTGTCAGGAATGTAAGATTTGTATTATATTTATTTGCAGGAAGAGGCAATTTTTGGTTTAATTTATTGTTGTATTTTGATGGACAAATTTATATTTGACTTTTATTTATGTTTTTAGTTGTGTTATATTATTGTTTGCTATGTTACATGTTTACACACTAAAATATAGGAGTAAAAAAAGTTCAATTGTATAATTTCCTGAGCCTACTTTTCTTCGGACACTCTAAAATAAATTTTTAATAATGCAATGGTTGTAAACCACATTCTGAGAGGTACAAAAAACACTCACAATTTTTGTTCTTCGACAGTTTTGTATTAATGAATCTTTATAAGTGAATTCATAATTTAAAAATATATATTTTTACATTTTCAATAACGCAAATTTATTTCCTAAACATTTTCTTCAAAAACCGGATAACTAAAATATCAAATACCAAATATCAAAAGAAGTACAACATTATTTTATTCTCAACAAAGTCTTTATTAAGCAGCATGTATTTTTGCAAAAAGGACTAAATTTGGAAAAAATCCTAACTTTACTTTTAATACACGTTTCTAACATATGCTTCTTTTGATTGCAATTTCCTCATATTGCCTTCAAGTCGCTGCCAAATGAGCTTTTAACACTTTAACTTTTACTGCGGTTGTCTTGTTTTATCTTTCTGAGGCAGCTCGAGAACGCAGTTCGGTTTTGCACTCCCAATTTGCCTTCAAACTTTAGCCAATTGGTCATCGTCATCAGCATGTACAGCCATGGACAATCAAGAATAACACCCGTGTTATGCAAATACCGACTCTATGAGATATTGTTATTGAGTCGGTATTTGCATCACACCCGCCGGCTAAAGTGTTATTCTTGACTGTCCACGGTTGTACTCGGTTATGCTGGTGCCGCTCTAAAGCAGCTCGAAAGCTTGATACAATTTTGCATTCCTAAGCGTTATTGCAATGCTTAAATTTCAAAGTTGCCTTAAAAGTTTGTTTCGCCACCTGACGAAGGTACATACGTCAGTCAGCATCCATCCAATTATGATCGCAGGTCCAGGTATCTCCTATTTGGGACCCGACCGGCGTACGTAGCAGCGGAGCGTCGTCGCCGTGTCATCTGCCGAAATATTTCGGCTGTGATTGGATTGTCAATTGTCGGCCGTTCGTTAGCGAGAACCGAACGATATAACGACGTACGATACGTCCATGCAATAACTCACTTCTCGCCACCGACAGCAGTACCGAGCGATACTCGTTTGTCCGCTAACAAATGACAGTCGCCCAACGTACCCGGTGTGTATCAAAGAGTGCGCTGGCCACGGCCGCCCTTGTTTTTGCGACGAGCCGGTGTGTGAAAACAATGGCACATCGCCGAGACCGCATTCTGTCTTTGAAGAGGCCGCTCACCAGGTATGCAACGTTCGGCATGATGACGTATCCCGTTGCCTGCCTGCCTGCCGTTCGTTGCCGGCTAAAATCCCAAGACCAAAGAGAGTTTCTTCATGTGGAACGAGGCATTCGCACCGAACCGAACCGAAAACGATTTTGACAATAATCATCAACAACAACATACTTCTTCATCTTTTAACTAAATTTTCCTTCCGTTTTCGAGCAAGTTTTTACGCCACGGATTTATATTTTGCTTCTGGTGGAGTCGTCGGAAGTTCTCGAGCAACAACCCAAATTCGAGATCTTCCGAAAATTTAATTTCGATTTAATAAATATATCCTGAATGAAAATACTAGGACTTTCCACGTTTTTAGAAGCTATTTTGAAGATATTTCGTTTAAAATTTCAGTGAAGTAATCTTCTTGTAGTTTCTCTGTCAAATGATGATTTGGGAGGGAGTGAAGAAGGAAGAGCGCCCATCTGTAAAACATCTTGACAAAATCCTACTTGTAAATTTTTCCACATTTTTTAATAATTATTACTTCATATGAATTTGCTGATGTAAGCAGAATAAATCTTGTATTCTTTAGCGTGCAAGGATGATTAATTTTAGTAAGAGGCAAGCCGATCGCGATTTGGGAGCGAAATTGTTTTTTTATACAATTTTTTCTACTTCGCATCTTTTATGCAATTTTTAATTAAAAATTTGCACTTTTATATTTTGGGGAATTTTGCATGGGTTGGTTGACAATTGTCAAAATTGAAAATTCGATTTTTAAATGCAATTAGCCCGCACAACAGTTGACAGTGAAAATAATTTTCTGCAAAATATTGTGGCAAGCAACCTATTTTAATTGCTCAAGACACATCCGACGTAGCGATTAGTATTCATAATAATTGGGGAAAGCTGATTTCAATTAAAAACGTTTTGTGTTGGTATTTACTATGACGTTTGACATGATATTTCTGATCATGACATATCACCCACTATTTCTATTATGAAACTCAAATAGCCATTAAAGCACTCGATTGAGTGCTTTAACAGCTTTGTTATAGAAGCAACCACAGATTGCTCCAGATGACTGACTCAATGCAAATATTTTGGCGGAAAGACCTTTAACGACTTTCAAATTATGTAACAGTTTTCAGATGGCGCATCGGTCAAATTTTGCGGCAAATTTAAATAGTCTCTCCTCTCTTTATAGGCAGAAAAAATGCTATTATATTTTGAATATTTTATGATTTATTCTACAAAACTAATGTAAAAATTAGTTTTGAAGAATAAATCATAAAATATTCATTATTTACATGGCATAAAAACAAACAATTTTATAAAAATCAATTTATTATATTACATAATTTAAATTAAACAAAACTATACCCAAAATGTTAACAATTACATTTCTAAGATAGGTGTAACTTAAACATATGATAATTACTTGGGGTTATGATATAATAATGGAAATCTTGAAGGACTTGCTTGACAACTAGAGCAACCTGGCTTAGTTCCTCAAATTCATACACAAAAACAAGGAATAATGAAGCCTAATATCAAACGATGCCGAATAGTGTTTGTTGCAAACTTTTATTTTTGCAATTTTGGAGATTTAGTGCTTCTTGCCAGAGTTTCGCTCTGCAATTATATAATTAGATTTCCTGGATTTGTTTTATTCACTTTTTGGAAAACAATGCAGTTTCTCCGCTTCGTTTTCACAAACACCAAAAATAATGCAAAGAAGACAAATCTTTCGCTTAAAATTATTCTCAAATTTAAGCAATGCAAGCAAGTTTTGACATTTACTTGCTTGATTATAATTGAAAATCGCTGTTTTTAAAATATTAGTCAGAAAAAAGCAACAAACGTAGAAACAGTCACGTTTTTTATAAAACGCGGAATGGTACAGAAGTATTAGCAACGACTACAGCGCCTCTACATTTGCTTACACCTATCTTGGACAAAGATGTCATGCGCCTAGTTTAAATGTGTAGAAAAGAGATAGTTCCGGACAAAATCATCCTATGAAGTCATTCATCTGGAATAATCTGTGAAAGCAACGTAGAAAAAAAAATTAAAATATCCTTTATTTATTTTTATTTTTACATTATGAGAAGGATTTGTGTTTTGAGAAAACGCTAGTCGAAGTGCATTTGGTGCAACTGCGTACAGACTTGGCACTTCCTTGGTCGAACGAGGAAGGGAGTGTCACGTCTTCTAGTTGGCGGAAGCGGCGGTCAAAGACAGCGTGAGACCTGCACAGCTTTACGGCTTTGATTTTTCTAAGAGACCAAATTTATGTCGTACGTCACTGAACTAGTCTTAATTTGTTTTATTGTATTGTGCGTGCGTAGGGACGTTTAAGGGGGAAGGGATGGAAGGGCTTGGCGCAATCTTCCTCGCACCGATGCTTCTGCGATTGTTCTTCAGACCGGAAGTGCACTCTTTCAAGTGTCACAGAGCGGCGGCGATGAAGTTGGGCCATGGGGAGACAATTGAACTGAAAGAAGTATAATGCGGCGGTGGTGGTGGTGGTGGTGAAGGTGCGAGTGAAATAAAATATATTGCACATCACCTAACCTCTGAATAAAAAACTACAAGTTTAATAGTGTCCGACCGAAACTAGTTTTTACGGCCGAAACCGAATTTCGGCTTCAGTCTCAGTTTCGGCCGAAACCTAAACCGAAACCGAAATGTAATGTTTTCGTGGGAAAAACAAAGTAAAAATTATCATAATCAGTTTTTATTATTATTTTTTAAACCAATCACATATTAATCATTCAGCCTCTGGTATTTTAAGTAATCATTAATTTATCATATCATATCCCCCGATTTAAAAAAGCACAAATAAATATACTTTTATTTAATATTATGAAATAAAATAAAAGCTTCAAAACAAAATGAATGCTTTTAAAGTAAAAAGAAATTACCTAGTAGGTAAATATGTGTAGGTAGGTACACAAAAAAAAACTATTTTTTATCTTAACAACAAAATATTTTTTTTAACTTTGGTCATTTTGAATGGTACTCTTGTTAACAAACTACAATAAAATTCAAATTAATAAGTACCTACCTACCACATACAACAACTAAATAAATATTTTTGATGCAAATAATCCTTCAATCGAATGTATCAAAATTAAAAGAGCTTTGCAAAACCTCCCGAATGCAGTTTCGGTTTCGGCCGTAGTTTCGGCCTAATGACAGCCGAAACCAGTTTTTTTGCCGAAACTAGGCCGAAACCGAAAGTTCTGTCGAACATTAAAGTTTAAACTTATCTTATTTATATAAAATAACTCGGCGATCTTTAGGGGAAAAATTATGAAAATGTATGGGGTAAAAGTTTGAACTCGCAGTAGATTTAAACAATAAATTAATAATCAGTAGAAAATTTTAAAACAAAATAAGATATGGCGAATATCAAAACCATAAGTGCACGTGAGTTGGAAAAAAACTCTACGCGGAAAGCTAAATTAGCTAAATTACAGCAAGATCAAGAAAAGCTCTTTCTTGAGTATTATTGCTGCCATTAGTAAGTAACACAAATTGGTTGCAACTATCTTTAAAATTGTGCAAATAATAGGTATAAGTAACAAATGATTGAAAGACTTCGCTATTGTGCTGCAAAAGACTTTTAATAAAGATTGGCTAAAATCACCATAATCGTGTGCAATTTGCACTTCTGCATCTCGCAATGTCGAAGCGATTGATCTGAAGAAAATTCGAGTTCAATATTTTGATTGATAGACACGTACGCTTGCAATTTTCCATGTCCTTGCGCTGGTATTTGTTTCGCGAATATGTACAAACTGTTACACATAATTTCTTTAATTACAGTAATCCTCAGAAGGCTCTTCCTTGCAGAAACATTTGCATGCAACAAAGTTGTTCCAATCATCCGCAGGTTTTTTCCAATCGCACGCAATTGAATTGTCCTTATATCATCCATCAAGATTTAGCTAGTTTGTAAAAAATGCAGAGTGGAATAGAGCGAGTGTAAATGCTGAATTTTTCAAAATATACAAAAGTTGTAATTTTATTTCTGTGGACCCTAAAACATTATCGAAGCACAAAGCCTTATCAGTTGCACCCACTTGTCTCTATCATCCTCCGTATTATGTTGTATCTAATTTCAGCAGCAGGTAGATCGAGAGATTCGTAATGAGTTAGTCGCAGGGGATCGCATTCAGACATTATCCTCCTCAGCGGGGGTCCCATCAATAAGGTCGGACCCCCATCGCGAACTACTGTTTAATTATACACATTACAGAGTAAAAAAGCGCCGGCGATGTCTTTGTAAATCACCACCACCAGCGAATTGTGTAATCCGAAGGTGTAACAAAACGATTTTAATTATGCGAACGTTCGGTGGCGTTTAGGATACTTAGCTCGTTAAATTGGCCGAAATCAATCCGGAGGTGACGAGTCAAGAAGTGTAAAGGAGAAAGAAGCGAGAACGTTCTGAGTGTTCGTTTTGGCGGTTGTGGAGCGTTTAAGAGGTTAAATTGTTGGTGAAATGTGAACGCTGTGCTATGACATACAGTGATATGTGCTGCGCGTGTTTTGTTTAGCAACAATGCGCTTTCGTAAATGAAACGGCGGTATTCATGGCCGATGGTTTGTTTCATATCCCTCGTAGAATAGAACTCTAGTGTTATAGCTTCGAGTGGAATAAATAATTTTTATTATTCGGTAACAATAAATCGACCAATGGAACGAACAGCGTTGCGGTTGAGAAATCTGCCATTCACGTCCAGTTCCAGATTGATTAGACAATCTCTGACCCGACTTTGATTAATGCAAACTTTAAGGATTAAGGTGTTGCAATTATACGAAAATGCGTAAATTAACAAGCGGGCTGAGAGCAGAAGAAAAAACAAACAACAACAAACAGTTTCAGCCAAGTGAACAATTTAATATTAGTAAATTAAACTTCTAGTTCCTTACTGTATTGGTTTTTATTAATAATATTTTACAACAACAATCTGTTTAATTAACATCTCCCATTCCCCAAGCGCATTCTATATGAATTATTCGCAGGACCCAATAAGTAAAACTGTATGTCGTAATAAATAATAAATTTATTTACTTATATCAGAGAAGACAAAGGAAAAACAACATTTGGATGTATGTACGTACCTAAGCTGGTAAATATGGTAGAATTATATAAATAATTGCGCGGAATTTATTTAAATTTACTGCTTTCTTCAAAATATTTTCTTTATTTCCATTTTAAGCCAGTGGAGATATATGAAATTTGAACTGTTTCATAGTGGAGGAGGTATTTTTCAAGAAAGCTGGCGACGCAGAGGAAAATATTGCTATTGCTGTTAAATAAAATTTAAAAGACACAGTACATTTATATTTTATTAAAACTTTTTAGTTATTTTTTAATCATTTACTGAACCATTTCGTTTCGTTTTCTGCCAACATTCTAAATTACTTTAATTAAGACAAAGGAAAAACAACATTTGTATGTATGTACGTACCTAAGCTGGTAAATATGGTAGAATTATATAAATAAATGCGAGAAATTTATTTAAATTTACTGCTTTCTTTAAAATATTTTCTTTATTTCCATTTTATGCTAGTGGAGATATATGAAACTTGAACTGTTTCCCAGTGGAGGAGGTATTTTTCAAGAAAGCTGGCGACGCAGAGGAAAATATTGCTGTTGCTGTTAGATAAAATTTAAAAGACACAGTACATTTATATTTTATTAAAACTTTTTAGTTATTTTTTAATAATTTACTGAACCATTTCGTTTCGTTTTCTGCCAACATTCTAAATTACTTAGTAAGAAAAATGGAGGGCAATGGAAGATAAGAAGTCGAAATCAAATACCGAATACTTTTACCGAACATTTTTCCCATAAATAATAAATTCGTTAATGTGAGAGTAGTCAAGTTACAAACGACAGATATTTTTAAAACGACTTTTTGATGAGCCTTGACCTCTCCAGGAAACTTCCTGAATATTAACGAAATGTCTATAAAATTTAAAACATGCTGAACTGACAAATGGTAAAATTCAAACTCATAGGTATATCAGTAGGACTTAAAAATATTTTGATATGTAGACATAAAGAGCATAATAAAGTGTATAGACTTGAAGTACACTACACTAAATCATCTGTGACCAACGTAAAATTGGTCCGAGCCCGCATGAGGAAGTTCGTAACGTCCTCGCATTTCTCCTTTTAGAAATAATATAGAAAAACCGGTCAATCATTCACGGCAGTCCGCAAACAAAATTGATTTCCAAGATGAAACCACGTTTTCCTGACCTCAATCCCGTATCGCGCCCACAAACGCCAATTTATTACAAGTGAAAAAGCGGCAGAGATTTCGGGAGGTAATTATGTAGATTGTTGCAATTTCCTCCCGTAATAGAACTTTTTTCAGTCATCACGCCTCCGTATTTTTTCCCTGACGGTGCTCTGATTGGCAGCGCGTCCAGCAGACAATCGTTACGATGAATGACGCATCAAGATAATAAGAAAAGAATGTTAAAACACTCGGCATTTTCCCATGGCCACTACTGCTTCAACTACTGTGTTCTGCCTCTTCATATCTCGGATCGGCGCCCGATTTTCTCCCTTTTGTTTTGACTGAAGGACTTTCTTTAATTGTGGCTCCTTCTCCAACATCTACATGACAGGAGCCGAGTCACGGGTAACTGTATCCCTCAGAGATTACAAAAGACCGAATCGTGAAGAGGCGAGCGTGGGCGTCTTTTTTGCAAACCCCATCGACAACCTAACGGTTTTTTCTAACACTTCTTCGAGTCACTGTATATGGTCAAACATACAAAGTCGAGTGTCAGCAACTCATCCAGTTGTGATAAGTTGTGATTTTTTTCGTTCGCTCTATGTCGTAAATAATGGTAATAAATCAGTTGATGGACGGTTTATAGTCGGCTCGCAATTTATTGCTTTGATTATTGTTTAATTAGTGCAGGTTGTGGGCCTTATCTGACTCAAAGGACTAGGAAAAAACAGCACATTTATGCTATGCAAATGCAATTAATTGAATCAAATCACGTCAAAAGTGACAGATGTTAGTTGTTTCGTTTTAATTGGTCAATTTTGTGGGTAACTAGCTGTATGCTGTTTTATTTTGCATTTAATTTGTTTTTTAGATATATTCATTCGTGTATAGGTTCTCGTTTTAATTACTTACTATCCTGTAAAATCAAAATTAACAAAGTAAATTTGAATTATTTATAAAACTGATTTTTTATTATTTTTATTTACATTACTGGTACCATTAAGTTGCACATCTTTTGAATCGTTGTCATATTTTCCTCGAAATGGAACGGCAAAAACAACAAACAGTAAATTAATTCTTAGTAATTGAATGAGCTGCATGTTCTTTCCGACGACAAAAATCTTCATCAATCAAATATGCAACAGAATTCTCGGATTTACTTTGAAGATTTATTGTGAGTGGTTTGTGTTTGCTAAGCAAAGGAATTTTTAAATTTCCTTCTGCTGCTGATTCGGCGTTATGAAATTCGTTTCTTATAAATATTAAAAAAATGTCCTAATATTATAATATATTTTCTTTTTAATTTGAACAGTAGGTATGTGATTGAAGGTACTGCTTTGTTTTATTATTTTAATACTTATACCATATAATTAAACTTCTTCATTTCTTTTTAATTTATTTTGTAAATTTAGAAACATAATCTTGGGCAGCTTTATTTTCCATGTTTCAGTGCATTCGATAATCGCATAAAATACATTGTGTGTTTAGTGCAAGAGGTGTATGATTTTTAGAAATTAGGAATGCAAGAAAATAAGGACTTATTATGATAGTAATCCATAAGCTATTTGAATTTTATCTGAATATAAAAGGCATATGAAAACGCGGCGGTGTACCAATTATTTATTATTTAAACCTAAAATGTTTCCTAAAAATCCTATGAAAAAGAAAGTGAAGGTAAAAATTAGTGGTAAACGCAACCAAAAAATTAATATATCCTAAAAAACGCACACTCAGATGAAAACTCTGTACACAAATGACCCTTTTAGCAAAACATTAATTATATCAAAATTTTAAAAAATTGTGAAAAAAATAAAATAGAGTTAGTGAAATTATTGGTGCTTTGATAAACAAAATGATGAATTAATAGGTGATGTTGCATGACAATTGAAGCCCGAGCTTTTAACGATTTTGGGTTTTTAATACTTTAATAATTGTGTTTAAACAATTGTGTACAAATCTGGTTTGAAGATTACCGAAACGTTTTAATAAACAAGAATCTGGAAACGGTCATGGATATGAGAAAATTGTATGAAGCTACAATAAAACTAGCCCAATTTTGAATTGTTGAGAAATTCAGAAAACTGTCACAAACCGAGAACTAATTAATGACAAATTATCCAGTCATCAATCTTTGCCGCTAATAACACACAAGAGAGCAGAGCCGCACAACACACAATCAAAAGTCTCACACAAATAAATAATATTTTCTTCGACTCGCACCAACATATCATTTACTTACTAATGGACTCCTCTATCTGTTGATGTTTGCTAATTAATTACTTCATATATTTTTAACTATTAATCTGGTAATCGCACGCAATGTTCGCGCAAACAATCGCACCACCATATTAAGCTTTTTCCATATTCCCAAGTCCGAGTATCAATTAAATCCACCATTGTTCCGCTACCATCGTCCAATAATTTCGTATCGATGCTGTTATTTATTGATTGGCGGCTAAAAAAACGCCGTAATTTCACAGGTGAAGTAATTGGATTGATAAAAAATTAACAAAACGCTGTCCACGACGTCCGCACATTACGTTATATGAAAAATATATAATAAAAATTTAAGTTTGGGCTTAATAATTTTTTCATGGCCGTCCATTTTGGTGTATTATAAAGAACGATTAACTGCAGACACAAGGCGAGGTGTATCGGGAGAGTTTGTGGGTGTGTATGTATAGGAAATTATATAGCTGTACCATGCATATAGTCGCCCAGACGAATTGGTTGGGGTCCATGGTCTGGTTGCCACCAATCATCTATTGATTGGACGCCTGTTATTGCTTCAACGCATAAGTTGATAAAACTGCCGCAGTATGACTGGACGTTTTCTTTACTTAATTTAACGAAGCGTTTCTATTGGTTGCGGGAAAGACTGGTTTTTAATCGAATTTTATAAACGGATGGCGGTTTTAAGGAAACGGCGTTCAAAGCAGTTCAGTGAACGTGTTAGAAAATGGCAGCCATATTCAAAATAAATATAAATTAATATATTTTTTTATTTTGATAAATCAAATGAACAACCACAAAGTAAAAATTATAATCTAATTTTAAAACTGTAACTTTCGCTAAGTCATTATTTTGTTTTGCTTTTATTTCTGTTCGTACTCATATTTATTTTATATTTGGAAATAATAATTTCTAAGAATTTAAATACACTAAAGCATCTTAATAAATCAAATGAACAACCCACAAAGTAAAAAATTATAATATAATTTTAAAACTGTAACTTTCGCTAAGTCATTATTTTGTTTTGCCTTTATTTCTGCTCGTACTCATATTTATTTTATATTTGGAAATAATCTTTTCCAAGAATTTAAATACACTAAAGCATCTTCTTAATAAATCAAATGAACAACCCATAAAGTAAAAATTATAATCTAATTTTAAAACTGTAACTTTCGCGAAGTCATTATTTTGTTTAGCCTTTATTTGTGTTCGTACTCATATTTATTTAACATTTGGAAATAATCTTTTCTAAGAATTTAAATACACTAAAGCATCTTCTTAATGTTCAGATAATTAGAAATATATTTGCCGTCATGAATGCCATCAACATAATGTCACAGGAAAGGTCATTTTTTAGTTAACACATTAAAAATACAGTAAAAAGTGTGTTCTTTGTTCTAGACAAATTTCAAAAATATAGTGCGGATAAAAAAGTTGGAATTAATTTAATAATTTTGAGGAGCCTAAAAATAAATCGCTTGGACCCGTCAATTTTTAATTTTAAATGCGCAAATTTTGACATAAAAATCAGCTTTGTTATGTCATCTCTGTCAAAGATATGACGTCGATTGTATTTTTTTGAATGGCAACCCTAATTTTTGATTATGTAATTTTATAGAGCATGTTTTATTCCATGGAATCAAATTTTTAATAGGTTAGATGACAATATTTTTGATATATTTTTTTAAAATATAATAACGTTTGTATTTGGCAATTTATTCACTTTAACCGCATGAGTTGACATTTACTTTGATAATTTTTTTATTCTTTTACGTTATTTAAATTCACTGTTTTTGTTATGAAATTATTAAATAACAAACAAATGTACACATACATTGTTACCTACCAACAACGATTAATTGTACAAAATACACACAAAAATGTTTTGTCTAAATTATGTGACCTATTAAAATTTTTATTGTTTTAGATGCAAAAAACATGCTCTCAATTTTGAGTAGATTTACTTGCGTAGAAAATGTGAAATAACATGATTATTGAAACATATGCAGAAACTCTTCTAACCAAATTTTCCTAATTAATTTATCTGCTTTATTTTATGGCCTGGAACAAAGTATTTAACTGAATATAGACAGATATTTTTTTGTATTTGATGCACACATCGACAGAGTTTCAAGAATTTTTTATGTTGAAGAAACAGAAAAAGTTGAAACAAGTTTATCCTAAATATGAGAAATATGGACACAAGCACATTTAGAAATAACCGAAAACGATAATATAACATCTTAATAAAAAAACAAAAATAAAGTCATAATTACTCATAGGAAAGTCTAGAGGAGCATTAAAAAATTATAAAGCTGAAATTTACCGACAAATATTACAAATATTCAACTTATATTAGTGATTTATTGAAAAAATCAACAAAGCAATTACATTTTTATTTATTTATTTTTTTATTGAAAAAAATATTCCATAAAATCTTATCATATTTTCTTTGAATTTTTATGTAATATTTTAAAATCATGGTTTTAAGAATCTAAACCGTTTGAAATAACTTTCTAACGTTTCAGAAAACACAAAGTTTTCGTCATACCCCGGAAAATTTATTTATTAATTTAACTTTTCTCCGAGTATGTAATTGACGATACATGTTTTAATGCCTTTCATAAACGCAAGTTTTACAGAAAGTCTGCTATTCACAATTTGACCAACATTTTTAAGTGAGTTAAAATAGGTAGATTACCTACAGGTTTCAAAGAAAAATGTTTTATGTTGTGAAGCCAGTAGTTTTTCATATTTTTATGCAATTCAAAAGATTAAAAGAAAATATTTTTCGAATAAGAGAAAAAAGATCAAATGTCAATTTAATCAATTTTTGAAATTTCTTAATAAAGAGGAAAGTTTTCTCAATCGGAGCAAAGAGGAATGACATGAGTATTCCACATAAAAAAAAGAATGTGCTTAATCAAATTCCATTTTTATATTCTTGGCAGAGTACAAAATATGTGCAATAAGAGCATTATTCATTTTCTTACATTTGACGAATAACCTTTTGAATAACAAAATAAAACAAATAATATTTTTATTAGTGGAATGTCTTGAAAACGTGGAAGGAAAATAATGGAGAAAACCCAATTAATGTAAATACATGTCTTAGACCACCCTCGCCTTGCATAATTAACGAATATACGATTACGCTCTTTTCCGAAGGATCTCATCAATTTTCCAATTCCCCTGCTTCTGGGAAATTTTTAATTGATAATCATCACGCGGGGGGGGTTTTCCTCGTATAATATTACATTTAAAGTTTAAAATATCGCTAAAAGGATATTTCATGTTCGACTTTTGCATCGTCATTGCAAAACATATAATTTGAAAATTTCACCACCCCGCCGCCCTTTTCAAATATTTATGGCTTCGTGTCAAATAAACATTTGGCGAATTTATGCATTTCGCATTGGAAGACGCGGACGAATGGGGACTGGGAACGTAAACTCGGAATAATTATCCCGGAAAAAATATTTAATGATGGTAATAATGAACGCAAGAGGTGCATTTACATTCGGTCGAGATGGAACAGCTTCATTACAATTTTATAACTCCTTCTTAAGACGCCGACGGTAATTAGTTTTATCGGCATTTGCAAGGATCGAAGAAGAGATGCTTGTGTCTGCATAATTTCGAAAATTATAATTTTTTCCACCCCAAACCGACAATTTGAGCAAATCTTTATTAACAGGGATGTCCCGGCAGATCGCCAACTCGAAACGGATTATTAAAACCAACCGCGTTCTTCGGCAAAAATTTAAATCGAGCCACGTTTATCTCCGAAATTACCATAATTTCGTCAAAATCGATTACAATCCTAAGCATGGTCTTTGATATCGAGTGTTCAATTAATATAAAACGTGTGTTTAAGCTTAGCGGACAATGGCGGCCTGGCGTTATCCTTGTCTTCCTTTTGCTTTTCCACTATAATCGTCTAGATTTTTGCGGCGATGCAGGAAATTTCTTGTTTAGCTTCGAACCCAAAATTTCTAAAATAGCTGGCCTCAATAACAATAATTACACCAAGGCCTCATTTTTTGTTTATTAGGTTTTATAAAATCTATTATTTCAGTTAGTAAAATCTACGAAAATATTGCTTTTTAAGCGGTTAGCCACTTATTTTCCAACATACGAAAATTTTCTCTACGATGGAGAAATCAATTGCGCATACATAATGTGAAAATAATTTTATTTTGGAAAAAACAAATCAAATATCTGCATTGTAATAAATTTAGCAAACACGACTAATGTTTTAGCTTTTTAATAATAGGCTTAAGTAAAATGTATTTTATACATTATAAATTAAGGAGATAACATTAAGTATCCAGATATTGTCATAATCTTGGATCGGGTTTGACAAATTAATTTACATCCGACTATAAAAAAAACCAAAACGCCGCTATTATCCTAATTCGTAACGTTTACCTATGAAATACATATTTCATAAAGAAACTACCGAAATGTCGAAGAGCAGAAGCGCCTTAATGATAGGGAAAGCGCGCTTTAACTAAAAAGAACTTACGTCAAAAGTATGATAATGAATGCAAATGATGTCGGTCGACGACGAAAAAAACAGCGATTTTAATAAACATGAGTAAAGATAAGTAGCGGGTTGGAGCTACAAAAATTTTTTTCGAATAATTTAATAAATGATATGGCGCTCCGGCGACGGTAAATAAACTTTTAAAGCGATTCAAATGCGTCATTGTCTAGACTCCGACACAGGGATAATCAGAGGAATCTCAATGGTTTGTTAGCACTTACATACAACTTAAAGAAACTCTTCTTGCTCGAAACACAGAATAAGCTGAATTGAATTTGATTTGGAGCAAATTCATCATTGAAGATTTGAAACCCAACACCTGATACATGTACGGAAGAGAAAGACATAAAGTAGACAGCTTGCATTAAATTGTTCCATTGTTTTTCATAAAACCTAATGCCATATCTTTTTAATTTAGGGTTTGATGACAGGAAACAAAACAAAATATACTTATATAAAAGCAGTAAAGACGTAATTGTACTAAATTAATTTTTTGAAGAAATAAGCAAGTAACTGTTTGATTAGACCATAGATAATGTCTATTATGTCATTAATAACGAACATAAAATATATCACAATAAATTATATAATGTAGAGCTTTTAGGTCGATTCGTTATGTTTTCTTCCTGGAAATCAAATCGTACATAAATAGAGATAGGGTTGATCAATAACTTTTTAATTATTATTTCAACTAGTTCAACGTGATAGATACTGCAAATAAAACATTTAGAAGGATTGCCGATTTATTTTCAGCAATCTTTTATACATTACTAGTATGTTTGTTTGATAGAGCATATTCTTTGACGATACTTTCTGCAATTTTCACTTACAGTTTCCGTTAAACATTTTATTTCTCTATAGTATGAACAATAAGGTCCAAAAAAAGTAATCGATTTTTCTGTAGACACTTCTAGAGAAAACTCTAGAAATATCTCGTAGCCAATTGGCTAATTTATATGACTACTTCACTGTCTCAACTTTTAGCGGTTTAGACAAATGCCCAGAGCAACCAAATGCAATTAAGATAATTCAATTGCTCTTTCTAAAGCCATTAATGTTTAGCTTTGGCCAACCAAATTTCCTGATTTAAATTTAATCAAACCGACTCTGGAAGTGTCACACGGAAAAAACTAACCAATTTAGATCATTCAACACTAATTTTGGCGGGACACAACCAGAAGTACATTACCACATCTCATCAATGCACCAATATAAATGTGGACTTGCATGGATGGAAGAGATCAAATTTTTAAAGAAGCAGAAATGTCTTACATATAATATGAATTAAGGTTATTTCATTTGATTTGAATGTCATCGCCAAAAAGATTTTTATTCCAGTGTGAAATTTCAATCGTATTTGTACCAATCCAAGATGTGTACAGAGTGGCAAAATACATAGTATTATTATTAATATGCTATGTAATTTTGAAAAAATTTGCATTTCAGATGCTTCTCAGAATATTTAACAATAATTTATATCCAAGGATTTCAACGGACTGTCGTAGACCTTCTTTACCATTTTCATTTACAACCTACAATTATTTGAAATGAATATCTAACGCTGTTTCTGTAATAATAATTAAAGATTCAAAACAAGTCACTTAAGAGTCATTAATGTCGTTTACTGTTTAGTGCCGCTCGTGTGTAGTTTCTCAGTCATGGCGTCGTCATTCATGCTTCGGATTAATAATCGAGCAAAAATGAGCTCGGATTTTTGCATCCATTCGGCTTTTTCTCCGAGTTACAAGTCGTTAGGTTTACAAATTGGCGTGACTAAAAATGTGGTCACTTATCGCAATTGTGTCGAACAATGAAGCGATTAACGATTATTTAGAGTGAGATTTACATTTTATAACAGCATTCGTCGAGCAAATACATCCCGAACCCGTCATTACGTTCATTGTGTGAATTACACAGAGCGCTGGTCAGATCAATGGTACCAACAGCATTGACATAATTTTTCTACGGCCTTGGAAGAGTGGACGAGCAGGTCCAGGGTTTAATTGAAGGAAGCAGTTTGTCACGACAGAAGAGAGCCTACGGAGTAATTGCTCGGTGCGCTCTTATTATCAGTGACACCTGTTGTATTAAGCAACACATTTTATGAGATAAGTGCATTAAGCTAATTGGGCAAAAATGCGTGTTTTTATTCTTTTACAAACAGGTGTGAATTTGTTATTGTCGTAAAACGTTAGGTAACGATTTGAACAGGACTCGGTACTGTCACTAGCATCAAGGACTTTCAATGTATGTATCTCTAAGCCGGATGTTCAAAAAAAATCGTGCCCGAAAGAGTCCACGAGAACGAATTACGTTCCGCCATGTAAACCTAACTATACTATGAGTAAAAATAAGTTTTAATAAGTACAGATTTGTCCGATTTAAAGTGGAACTGTGGAAAATTGTGCTTGCTTGAATATGGCTTTTGACTATTAATCGTTTCCCGAGTTGGTTAATGCCTGTCCTCTGGAGCAGACGGCAAAAACCGTTTCCTTTTCCGTCTAATCTCTCTTTCAGTATTCGCTCACTTGGCCGTTTCGGCGCCGATCATCAATTCGTATTCCCATCGTCGTCTCTTAAATTCCCCTGGAAGTTGGTCGTCGTATGAAAATGGCGTCCGCATAAAAAGCGGCATCGCCTTTTTCCCTCGCTCAAACAACAACGTATACTTTGAACATGTACGGAAACTGTCACAAAGCTGTAAAAATTAGCAAACAGTCCACGTATACAGCGTAATATCCGTTCGTATGAATCGAGCACCGACCAACTCGAACCTTGTGTATTGCGTGTTCTTTACGGATCATACATATTTATAGACCGATCCAAACCTATAATAATAGCCGTCTGAACCTCTCTGATAATCTCTGCCTTAACACCGCTTTCCCATTGGCGGTTCGGGAAGTAGAAGGAGGAGCGATGCATTTTTATGCATTAATTTTGATTTAATTTTTTCGAGAACAACACGCTTTTTCTCGCCAAATTGCCGGTTGCTGGGCAATTCATTAAAAGATTCGATGTTTGCAGCGGTTCCGAGGGCGGCGGAGCTTTTGCTCGATTTTGCCTCGAAGGAGGTCTACGCGTGCACGAACACACAATTGTAGGATTTGCAGTGCCAATGGCACTCGGTCAATTAGCGGAAGAACTAAGCGAACGCTTTGCTACTGAATTGATGCAATTTGCGATTCTTTTACGATTAATCTTCCACCTACTCTCGTTGACTACAAATAGATCCATCTGCAAGTATAATATGGGATGCGTGCGAGCATGCACTCTAAAAGCTTCTACTAGAAATTCAGCACTTGGGGCGTCTGTGCACAGACAACATGCACCACACAATAACCACGACTTTGAATCAAAAACAAAGTAGAAGACAATCAGAAGACGCGGCTACAACGACATTCTTCTTCGTCGTCTCTTCTGCTATTTATACTTCTAAAGTTGGTGTTCTTTCGGTATGCCTTTGCTTTCGGTATCTGCTGATTCGTAAAGCTGAACGACAAGATTGTATCTAACACACACAACATTTATATTTTGTAAAAAAAATATTGTGGTATTTAAGATATGAAAACAATAAAAGAAAGAATAAAAGTCGAATTTTTGAATTTTCTGCACCTAGAGTACTTATTCAATCTGTTTTTTTCTGTCGCCTTAAGAAACCTCACACAGAGCATTTCCCACCTGTAATTACCCGGATTTGTTCAGCTGGAAGCATCGCACTAATGGGCTCGCAGTAAATGTCGTGCGGTCCAATTTCGGAAACAAAGAAACACCGGATTCGTCCTAATAACAATGTTTGACCGACAGAGACCCGTGTGTCATTAGAAAAAGTGGAAGGTAGTGGTCGTATGAAAATGAGTGAAAAAAAAATATCCACGTCGTATCCCCGTGCATCCCCAAATGATTATAATTAAGGTTCGGCAGGTTCGGCCTATGGCGCCCCTCGACGAGGTCGCCCAGCTCCGACTTCTTCAATGGACCTTTGTCGGGCCCTTCCAGGATGATTTTGAATGAAGCCAAATTGGCCGAAGGGACGTGTGCGGAGCGTCGTTAAGTTTTATTGTTGCAGGGGGCGGATTTAAGCGATTTTTTAATGCCAACTCGAGAAATCTAACGAGCGTATTATACAAGAAGGAATCGATACTTGGCCAATTTTCGAGTAAGAAATCAAAATGACGTCGGCTTAATAAAACAGGAGATCTTGGAAATGGATGGCATGAATGTTTAATTGCCAGTGGTCGCACTGATGGACTTGCGTGATTGGACAGTTTAATCCGAAGCGCCTTTGGCTGCTTAATTATTAAGGGCTGCTGGAAATGTGCCTTTTCATACATCCCGTCGTTCCTGGAAACTTTCCTCCTCTTCGTACGTACGACATAATTGCTCAAGTAATAATTCGCAGAAGTGGTTAAAAGTAGACGCAACAGACGTTCAACTTTTGCTTTCGCCAGGTCAAGATCTGCACTTGCCTAGAAATGTTGAAAATGATACATCCGAATCATGAAATACAACGCCCATGAAATCCGAAAAGTTTTGTTGACATGACTACAGAAGGATGTGAATGTGTTAAGAAAACTACAAATGAAAACTAATAGATTTAACTTCGATGCTAGAATTCGTAATTTAACTTTGAGATTTGATGAGTTTTTTTGACAGTTTCCAACTCGCCGCCAATCCCTTCATTCGCGTAATGATCAAAAATAATATTTTTTTTGGAACAACAGACGTTAATTAGTGTCAATCTACTTTCGATAACTGGTCTTGTATTTCATTTAATCCAACTTCCGTTTAGTTTCTGACACACATCAAAGTACCATGCCGTAGTTTGTATAAAAAGCTTCATATGTATGTTGACTCAGTAAAAAATTGCGTCGTTCAAGATCGTAATTGCACATTCCATCTAAATGGAATGAACTTACCGTGTTAAATTTATTTGCCGTCAAAAGGAATAACATAACTACTATTCGGATTCCGTTCGACTTTCTTTACTAATTTCCATTCTGTCAGTATTCAGTTCATTAAGAACGGGATTATTGAATTAATAGTCGGCTCTACTCGAGCAAAACGGGCGCTAATACGGAACATTGATGGAGTGTGGATGAAATGACAAAATATGAGTTAAAGTTCTAAACACATCATTCATTTGTCTACAAGCTCGTAGATTTTTTCTTTTTCTAATGAATGTCGGGTAAATGCTACAATTTAGTTTTTCTAGCTGAAGATAAAAATCGACGGCACAGGATGAAAAGATAAATTGCGAAATATAGAAAGTTAAATCATACACTGTTTTTTAAATTGGTTTTTAATAAACTAAATAAATTAAAACTCGAATAATGTAATGCGTTTTTATCCGAAATATATAGAAAAACCTTCATAGCCATTGCGTTTTCAAGAAAATGTTATTAAAGTTCTTTGGATTCTGTAATCTCGAAGACAAAGTTGAATTTCTTATTTCTGCCACATTTTTAAAACATCATAAGACCTAAAGTTAAAATATGACAATAAAACCAAAATTATTCTAATACCGATACTGCATTTTCCTTTAATCAGTATACAAAATCTGGAAAATAAGTTTTCAAGAACATTTTTATATAATTTTTTGATTTTAATTCTCATTCAACATTCTCTGAGATGGGCTAAAAAATTACCATAGAATATTTGGTGCTTCTCAAGTCAGATACACACAACCAATTTTTTCCATTCTTACAACAATTTTTTATCCATTAGTAGTAATAAAAATTTAAACTTAAAATTCTTATAAATAATTTGGCAGTTATTAATTTAATAAGTATATGCAATTTTTTCGTTGGAATATTAATGAAGAAGCTGTGGTAAAAATCTGAAAAGTAAAGCAATCTGATAGAAAAATACAGAATTGGACTCTATTGAACATTTGTTTAAATTTGTTTTCCCTAAATAGTCGAAAGAGAGCTATGAGAAAAATAATGTGCATTTGAACATTTTTTTGTTGAACGTTATGTATTGCGCTTCTGCTTTGACAGACTTCAATCTAAGATTTACACATCATTGACGTAAATTGCAAATATTTTTTAGTAACAGTATAAAATTTCCAAGTCAAATAATATGAGAAAAAAATATGAAAGACTAGATTGCAACGTCCTTTCAACCACCTTGGAATCAATCATGAAAAATAGTACAAATATATTTTATCAAGCATTGGTGGTAATTTATTTGTCAAATTTATGTACTATAGATGTTTAAAACCTGAAAGTTTCATTTTTCACAAAAATTTGTCACCGCCATATTCAGGGTAAATTATTGCTTATAACAAGGAATCAAGTGAAAAAAATAAAGCATTTCATTATCATTTTGGTTTTGGAAATTTAATTAGACATGCATCTAAGTGCGGAGTTTGTAAGTAAAACTAACTTTATTCGTGTATTGTCCACACTCACTCACATCTTTCTTGTTATTGTTAGAAACATAATAATAATTTGTTTTTATTTATAATAATTAGTGTTTTATTGACTTCCATTTCCCCATTTAAAATTTTTTGGATTTTAATTGTGTCTTATTGTATAGAATATTTTTTGTCAAGCACGATCGTTCGTTACGTAGGAGTACGTTTTCTCATTACAGTACAATTTAGCATTATAAAAACGAAACGATGGTTATAATGAGACAATAAACATTACTCTCCTAGAAATGAATACGATAATAAAGTACGGGAAGTTTGCCTTCAAGTTCCTTCTGCCTCTTCATTGTTTAACATTTTCATTGACCAATTTCATCGTAATTAGCAAGACTCACTTCCGAAGTTATGATGGATGAGGTTGGTGATGTGGCGTGTAAAGAAATTAGTGTGAGTGTTACGAAGGGCGGCTTTATGAAAATTTCGGAAGCAACGCGTTTGGAAATGCACCCGAAACATGAGGTTCCAAAGCAAATAGCAGGGCAAAGATTGTAGGTTGCAATGAATACTGCCGATGACAGTAATTCTGTTGTATTTGCCATGTGCTCCGGTAATTTTTTGAGAAGTTTTCGCGTGCCTCAAATTACCTTCAATTCAAAAATGTCACCTGGCAAATGCGAACCGCCACTAATTGCCAAACAATAACAATATTTTCTTCAAATTGTTAAAAGTCGCGTTAGAATTATCCAATTGAATTGTTAAAGAAAATAAACGTTTCGGTTTATCGCTGGCAGCGTCTACGGCTGAAATTCCCCGAAAGGCGCATGAATTACATTATTGATTAGGTAAACTGCGATAGGGTGGAAGTCCCTCAGCCCCGGGACACTTGCGCTTGCGTTCTGTCGTCCAATGAGACTTCTTCCGCAGGGGTGCAAAAGCTACGGACCGGAAGTGCTGCGAGCTTTCAGACTTTAGTGCTTCCGCTAAAATGGAAGAAGATTCATCGAGGTGGACTTTTTTCGATTTATTGTGGTGAGGCGCACAGGACCGGAGTGAAAGGATTTTACAGGAAAAGTCACGTTCGTGTTAAATTATTTTGCAAGCTATTGGCGCCATTTTATAGAGGAAGTTTATCTACGGTTGTTTATTTTTATATCGATTACGACGACTTTACATTAATTATAAATATTCTAATAGATATTGACATTGACAGTTTCTAAGAAATTCAAGCACAATTTATGTTCAAGTAAGTAACAGCAAGTTACAATTGCCCATATTATAATAATGTAATGGCGGCAATTGTGTCAAGACTATCGTTTAATAGAATTTTATGCAAAACTGTTTATTCTCAATTCTACGGTGTTTTAAACAATTTAAAAAGGTTTATTTTGATTTTTTTCCAATAAAGAACATGTAAAATATATTTTTTATTTTCCTGGTAAAAGATATACTTAGATTGATCTATAATGAAAAAATGATTAGAACGTATTGGTTATTATAAGGTCATAAACAATAAAATGTTAACGGAAAATACATATTTGTTTTTTTTTAACAGTAAAAATAAATTATTTTTAAATATTTACAAAATAACTATGGCACTCTTAATCAAACCAACTTACTTAATTGATTCAAAACTTGCTAAGAAAATCTACCATGGAGTAAAACTTGATTTTATCTTTACAGATACATCACATTGCAACTAGAGATGCAGAAATTGCTTGCGAATCTCTATTTAAAAATAGTACTTAAAATTAGTGTGTTGTTAGCACAGATTTGTGCATTTTTTACTTTTTTAAATAACTAACTACACTCCGCACAAAAATTATCGCAACGCATGTACATATTTTAACACCAATTTATACCAAGATGAAGAATGTTTCATGTATTGGTATAACTACATCAAAACACCAGACCTTTATTGTCATGTTCTTACTCTTAGAAAATTTTTTTGCCGTTATGATTTTATATTGCAAATCTAATATTTATATATAAATTTTATATATTTGTGTACCTAAATGAGTTAAATAATAGAAGCAGTTATTGAAATTTTCTTCCCAGGTTTTAAGTCTAATAGTCGATTCGTATTTTAAGACCTCCACATGATACCACACTACTAATCAATCAATTGTTGCCTTCCTAAGAGTAGATATTTAATTTTCATAAACAACAATTCAAAGTAGCTAAATGTTTTTTAACCATAGAGCGAATTTATAAAAGTTTATCGATTTTTCGGTTTTATTAAAATATCAATATGTTTTCAAATATGTGGTTCAAACAGTAAGCATTTCTGAATCTAATCTTCAGCTTGATCTCTGTTTGAGTAAAGTGAACAGGTGTTTCTGCAAAGATGTTCCTGAACTTACACTCTGCAGCAAATTGTTTCAAAACGTCCAGATTTATGTCGGTCTGGCAATTATTACACGCCTCAAAATAAAACCTAGAACAGCATACTTACTAACAAATATTACACACATTCTTTAATTACATTTTTTATTTGTAGAATTGAATAACCTAAATACTTTTTTTGGAAAGGTAGGATTTATTTTGGGGCAAAGCCTCCACGATATAACGAATATTTCAGGTCAATGCTTTACGTTTGATGTAATAACCATACAAAGTAAACAATGCGGTTTTGCTTTGTAGACTAACCGAAACATTAGTAGCGTTCCGAATGTTTCGTCAGTTCAAAATTCGTCAAGTGTTAATAAAAAAACAATTTATATATAAGATATAAGTATTTCTTTCTGAAATCAAATTATTTTTATTTGTCATTACACGAATCCTAGCGCTTCAGGCACATTTTGATACGATTCCGCTCAGATTTGATGTTGGCTTTGATGTGATATTCAGATAGTATAGGCAAAGAGCGTTAAAATTGTCTTACCTATTGTTTATAAAATAACAAACGTTACGATAACCCATGGCATTATTTAATGATAAATAAATTGAAATAACACTACATGTATCAATCACCGTGTCACAGGCGCACGCAAAATTCAAATTACACACAATACCACGTATTTTCAGTTCGACCCATACATATCCTTCAAATGGCTCCCCGACCATTAGCGGATGACTTCACGCATTGATATCGGGGTTGTGGCTCGCTAACGATTACAACTTTGAATATTTTTCAAAGAAAATTATGTTAGCAGTGACAAGTCTTTCACCTCACCATAATTAAAAATATAATAAAGTACTGCAGCTTATGTTCTAAGTGTATGGAAATTTAATTATGGATTCAAGGAGATTACAATAATAATATAATACATGCAAATAAGATAAATCGAAACAGTAAACTGTATAACTTGTTTTTTTTTACTTTGATTAATTGTGTATCTTCCAAAACATGTAGTGGTGTATGGCACTTTAATGATTTACGTTTTGTACGTATCTTTCATGTGGGCTTTAGACCGCCTCACATTCTAAGTTGGCACCCCTTTTTTTACACGTCAAGAGCATGGAGAGGTCTTCAGACTCATGCAAAGCCTACCTTTTAATGCGAATTTGTAACAGTTGGTACGCTTGTAATTTCAAGTGCTGTTCACTTGCACTTGTCACGGGTTTTGTGCGGTTGGCAGCATGTCAGGTTGGGAGTATTCTTTGATTTGGAGTGGCCGCTATTATGTGTGCCAATTGGTAATAGGAAAATAAAAATTTGGTCGTCGAAGCGAAGGAACCGAGCGCCGGATACATGAGACACCAACACGTTACCGTTATCAACATTACCGACGTCGATTAGTTCCGCTGGATAAATTAGATGAATGAAAATTTATGTCATGGGAACTTGGTGTGGGTGGTTCTGGCGGCATCTTCCATCTTAAAATTCGCGTTTCCACGCGATTTGTGTCTCTGCTTTGATGGCGTGCATGACTCTACGGATTTGCGAACTTTTTTCTCTCTGGCTCTCGTGCAAGGTTTCGAAGAAGAAGACCTTCACAGAGCTTAAATCTTTTTTAATTTTTATGGTTGCGTCAGCGGAAGGCTATCATTAAATGACAGATTGTCGTAAGATGTTGTGGTTTTTTTCTTTGTTTGTTGCATGCTGCTCCACGACATTTCGTGTCAATGCTTTACGTAATCATTGTTTGATGTAAACAATGCCGTTTTGCTTCGTAGACTAACCGAAAAATAAGCTGCGTTTGCAAGTCGGAGGAAATATTTACAAACAAAAATGATAATATTTGCCGGAGATCTAACATCTTTTGAAACTCTACTTTAGGCTAATTTTATTACAGGTGAA
Source organism: Eledona agricola (assembly GCA_964023215.1). Taxonomy (NCBI): domain Eukaryota; kingdom Metazoa; phylum Arthropoda; class Insecta; order Coleoptera; family Tenebrionidae; genus Eledona; species Eledona agricola. The sequence continues at coordinate 1,540,090 of OZ026856.1, forward strand.
CAGGTAACTACAAGGTTCGCCAAATTCCACTTTTACTATCAATTTTTCTTCATGTTTAATTATTTTTAAAAATATTTTTGGTAGCAGGACTTTTTTATATCATTGACATACTTGCCCTCATCTAACGTTTTTGTAGTTTATTTTCTTAGAGGTAACACGACTGACATAATTTAATTAAGACGGTGTACTACCATGCACAACTGCGTGCAATTCTTGAGGAGCGTAATCCTTTTTTATTAAGACAGCCCGCATCAGATGTGCACACGTTATCTTTAATATCACAAGTCATGTTAATGACATTTTTTAAAATTAAATTATGAGACACCTGCACCATCCTAAATAACCGTTTTATCTCCAAATCGATCAACACAAGTTGTAAAAATAAGAGATTCTGAGGCTAGTGTTTGTGTATGTTCAGTTGGATGGAAATTTAACGTGGAAATGATGTTTCTACGCTTTCAAACATAAGATGCGACCACATAGATCACGCAATCACTGTTAGTTTCAAATTGAGATTACAAACGTGACGTTTGTTAACACGCATTCTCGCATCATCGCCGATCTTCCAAATCAATTCGTTTCGTTCACCATTTCCGCCGATATGTCAGTGCAAATCTCCGTCAAAACCCCCGTTCGTTTTCCTGCAGACGCTTTAAACCAGTTTTTCGAGCGCAGAAATTTTGGAAATGCCGACAATTCAGATAAATAAGCGAAGATGTGAACATTAATTAAATCTTCGAGGTAGAAACGGTAGCGCTTCTTGGCGGACGTTAATTGGAGTGTATAAAATAATTGTAACGTATGTTTCCCATGTCGACGGCAGGAAGAAAGCCAGAAATGCCGCTGAACTAGTAGAATTTTCTGTCGGAGTGTAGTGAACACATAGTCACGCATTTTTCGCGGCGACGGTAAAAGGAACTCAACCCTTCGGCTGGAAAGTTGAAATTCCGTCACACCAGACACGGCTCGAGAAGAAGTGTATGCAGTGCGCTGATCAGGGGCGCCACCAGTGCCAGGGCTAATATTACTACGAACATAATTCAGGGGAAAACTCTAGTTTGATTTTTCTGCATCGAGACGAGTTCATCAATATAAATAAACTTAAAATTTTAATTATCATTTATGCATACTCCCCACATTCTGCTCCATAAATCGCTCACCACATACAAAAACCAAAAAAAAATTATTTGCTTATAAGTACATAGTTGCACGTAAGAATTTCTTATGTGACTATAGTGCAATTATGGATTTACATATTTTTACTTGAGGTATAGTAGTAGTAGCAGCAGTAATAGCCAATGTATAATTTCAATTGTTGTAAATGTATGAAAACATATTTGTATTGTAAAATAATAAAAATACTTCCACATCCATGTGTATTTTAATATAGACACTATCTTATAATAATGTGGTTCATTCTGGCGTCTTAAAATAATGCTATTGATCAGTGATATAACAATAACGAATTAAAGTTTCTGCGAAGGAAGATTTGATTTAGCAACGGTACGCCACTGCCTCCTACACCATAGTGGAGCATAACGTATTCGCCAACCGTGGTAAAAATCATAGCGTGCCTCGTTACCACCATAACATTACCATCAAATTGTTATTATCAATTGTACGTGTAATGATAGAGTTTCCAAAAGCAAAATGTTGAAAGCCGCGGAAACGCGCTGCGTATCGACGCAGTTTCTTCCCAACGACACACATAATTGGCACTGAGGAAGGACGTTCGAAACGTCATATCACTTGACTTTTTTTTGCAAAAGCTACCGCAAAATAAGAGGTTGGACGTGACCGCTATGTAAAACGTCACGTTCGGTTCTGACCGGACGGAATTGCAAAACTGAGAAAATGGAAATCAGCTCTAAAGCTGCGCTTGCAAGCTCAATGCTTTCACTTTTATTGCTGGAATTAGCGGTGTCATTAATAGTGCTAATAGAAAATAGCTGAAAGGTAATTGTGGAGGCTCATTGTTGTTTCATTTAGCGAATAAATGAAACTGTAGTGAATTTTCACGGTTGCAAACGTAAATATTATCCGCGCTGAAGCAGTTCGTTTCAGACGTTCACAACGCCACTCATGATGTCTCCTACAGACGTGGACGAAACGTCTAGGTAACATTGGGAAAATATAATTCAATTAATATGTTTAGAAACAGAATTGTAATTAAAAATGTTAAAAGAAACATGACAAAAAATTATAGAAACTAGTTCAGTACTAAAAAAGTGTGCAAAAAATTAAATCCTGTGAAAAAAAATATAAAGCAAAGATGTAGGAAATATGTATTTACAAAAACCATTATAAAAGAAAAAATATAATTTAAAATTTTGCATGAGAAATCAGATTGACTGGTAATAAACAGATGCAATATTGAGAAAGATGACGATTCAAAAGATATTTTATGCTAAAAGCAACCATTAATTCGCAAAAAAACAGAATAATGCACAGAGGATCAAATCATGAAAGCCGAAGCAATTAGTGCAGCCGATACAAAATAAATTGTAATTGAGTACGTGTGAGAAATCCTAGTGCTTTTAAAAGAGTACATTTCCAGATATTTAATCATCTTTCCACAGATTTACGAACCTGTAAAATATGAAAATGAGCTTTTAAGCATCATCTCCAAGTTAACACTTTCACTCATCACTAAAACTAGTGCTCTTATTAATAGTTATAATTCTCAATAGCAGAAATTCAGTCGTGAAGGGTTCATTTTCGTTTCACTGACACTCAACGAAGTAATTAAATTGTCGTTACTTGTGCAATTCAATTTACAAGTAAATTGCAAGTTTTCAATTCTTAGGGGGAAATTGCGTTTACAAATGGAAAAATATTGTGATTTATTCATTAATGCAATTCATTATCTTGTCCACCAGCAGCTTTGCTATATTCGCTATAAGACTGTTAATAATAACAATAATTATTAGTGTTTGTAAAATGGCGCCAATATACATTGGATTAACTATTACCTCATCATTTTAATCATCATTTTAATAATCAGACGTTTAAACAATTTTGTTTGAAATAAAACATTAAACATAATGCTTAGCAAGGAGGAGCCACATTGTATATATAAATCAACGTGTAACAAATTAAATTATTATAAATAATTTATTAGAAAAATCAGATAATTGCCGACTTATAGTACTTAACCGGTTATCCGTGGTAATTGTTAATTACAATCCATTTTATACACAATTCCTATTTGTCTATAAAATCACGGTTTTACTGAAAGATTCAGTAGAAAATATAAAGGAAGGTAAATTTTAGTCAATACAATTCCTTTAATGCAGTACAAATCAATACGAAATTATTGCAATAATTTGTTAAATTCCTGCTTCTTTTTTTAAACACCATTTCAAACACGTATGTTAATAAAAATAAATATTTCTTTTCGAGAACTACATAATTTAGATTTTATAAAACAAATGTTAAAATATAACAATTTTTAATTTGGATACAAAATCTAAAAGAGAAAGTGGAAACATGCAATTAACAAAATTAATTCGAGCCAAACGGGTTGCAAAAATGTGATAATGAATGTCAGATACATTGACTTAATGCACAAGTTTTTAGTGCGAATTCAGTGACCGCATTCGATTAGTTAAAAGATCCATAAATGTTGTGTTTGTTATTATTTAGTTCGTCAAAAATCGTGATTATATGTGATTAAAAGAGTGGCGTTGAAAAAGTATTATTTTCCATTTCATCCATGAATTCGTCCCCAACGGGATACGCGCGTTTTTTGGGTTGCCTAACCACAGCAGTTACTGTTTTCAACGTTATGTAACCAATGACGTCCGCGCTCCATTAATTACCATTTAAACAAAAAACCAACATTAGAAAATATATTTATTTTCCATAAATTATACACTGGCCCACTTTGTTATTTATTTAACGCTGGTAATTTCGAAGAGAAAATTTTTCGTGCGGTAATTAAGAGATTTATGCATGTAATAGATCGTTTATCGAAATTACATATAATTGGAAAAATTACTTCTAATCAATTATAACGACCAAAAAAGTAAGTTATAGATAAGTGGTCGAAAGCAGGCAATATTATTAGTACTAAACAAGACGACTACTCCAATTTTTTTTGTTGTTCATCAAAATTTCACGGACTAAGAACAGACAAATTTCCAAACAAATTCGTTTTTAGATGTAACCATCAATATTACATTTTACCTCACTGTATAAAGTCGAACTTTGCAATGCTATTATGTTCCGTTTTTAATGCTTGTCAAATTAAGAAATACGTTTAACAAATTACATAGTACATTTAGATCCTGAGCACATTTGTGAAACGATTTTCTTCTGATTTTTGAAATAATTTAACACAACAGTGTCCCGAACTACTTAGTTCTTCCAAGATCCTCTCAAATCAACAAATTGTTTTTAATGCTTTATTTTATGATTTCATTGGTATAAGAACAATTTGCTTCACACAAGTCATCAATAAAATTAGAAAAAGCAATAAGAAAACGGATCATTTTGCATAGTCACACACAGCAACTTAAACAATTGTCCAATTTTTCCATACCGTTTAAGCTTGTATTTTCGCCCCATTTTTAATAACTGTTACTCACCGTAATAAGATCATACTACATGAAAGTATCAATATTTTCAAGTTCACGAAGTTACGTTTACAAGTCATTAAAAGGGTGTGCTCTATTAAAATAAGTTTCAGTTGTAGTAGTTTCATTGTTTTTATGCTAAAATTAATAATTTTCGCACTTCTTAATGTTGTCATTATGCAACGACGTGAGTAATAAATGAGCATTATTTAACCATCGCACTAAACCTAATTACTCGTTTACATTTGTTTTTCTTTTAAATCCTTGGTTTTGATTGACTGAAACATGTACAGTGTGTTATCTAATAATACAGAGTGTTTCCGCAGAAACCGCGCATAAATTACACGTCCGACTAATTTTATTCCCTGCCTGAAAGTCAGAATTTTTCTCACAAATTTTTCAAAAATGTCTCACATCGACTACGTCTGTTATTATTCATAATTGTGTTTCTTTCCTGTTCACTTCACATTCAAAATACTGTAATAAAAGGTAATCGATATGCAAATATTTTTTCTATTGCGTCACCATTAAATTATACACCACGACTCTAATCCTGAACTCTTATCTCTCTTGAACGGGAGTTGTGATTATTAAAAACACTGGGTGAGAAAAGAGATGATAACATCTACGTTGGAATTGGAACACTAAAGATGAATGAATGATATTGAATAACTTTAATAAAATTCGAAAACATTTATGTTATTGTGCTTTATTTTCCCTAGTTTCAACTGAATTACCTTGCGTATTTGTCACTGTAATGTAAACTGTTGTTTAAACTTTCAGTGCAAAATATTTAACTCAATTTAACATTAATTAATCAATTAAAACAATTGATGATGTGTATTTAAATTGTAATTTTCGGAGGTTTCCGGAAATGGAAACCATCGGTATATAGCTTTTACAACTTTTAATCGATTCTGCATCGATATGTAACGAGTTAAATTTTTACTACAAATAAAGACATTCTTAGCTTCGTATATTTTGCATCGTTTGTTTCAGGTCAGACATTTATGACGTACTAAATGTCTCATTACATAAACTCCATCAGATTTCGATATAAACTAGTTGTCAACTTCCTCTTTCTGCCTGCTAATCTCAATAAAACAGATTTATGTATCGTTATTTTCTGTTCATTAACTCTGGAATAAATCGAGCTGAAATTATTGAAAGAACAAAGTGACCCCCACATCAAAACGTATAAACTGGGTAAAAGTAATTACCGGTTATTCAAATTTGTCAAATAGAAGTAAATTGTTGGAAACAAGCATATCGCACAATATTTAGATTTCAGCCACAAATTTTGTCAACTAAGAAATAGTATGTACGGCTTAAACTTCTCATGCTTGAATAAAACATAATATATAATTACATGATTGTGTTCTTTTGGCAAACCAGTAATAAGATTTTTCAGCCTTTTTTGACGTTGTGTTTAGAACCCAGTTTGTTTTGAGTTGTTCGCACATAATCTTACGCCCCAGAAAAAATTAAAATCAATAATTAAAGCAGAATGCTTTAAATATTTTGCTGCTTGTTAACGAAAATTTTATTTGCAAACCTAATCACTAACTTTATTTCTTAATCTATAATTGTACAACCAGTTTGAAGATCATCTTCGATGTGTTTACACTTCCAGCATCCAGTAGCAAGAATTAAAATTCGTCTCTTCAAGAAACAAGTTTTTTACTTGTTTTCAGCAATTTTCTACAGACACCGCTTGATTCTCTAATTAATTATTATTTCCTCAACTACATTATGTTCTCTCAAAAAAATTATAATAAACCCATTGTTCAATCTTATTATATTATTCAAGCTAAGAGATTGTACGGTATAGGTTGATTTTGTCACCAAATCAAATCAAATAAAAGTGGTTGATCGGTGAACCCAAATTAATTAAGCTTGTATTATTTCATATGAAGACAAGACAACTGATCAACTAAAATAATGATGATTTGTTTAATTAGTTGATCGACCAGAGGTTTGTCTTCGTTTGATAATGTTTAGATTTAGGATAATGTATTGTGCATGTGTTTGGAAGAAAGTCTTTGGTACAAAAACTAAAAAAAATATTTTTTAACAGTTTATTTACAATTTATGCCAAAAATAAATAAAATGGTTTAAATTTGTCGAAATTCTAAGTACGAGTGTCTGTCGTCTGACTACGAACTTTGGCGTAAGTTAACAAGATCAAGACAAAGCAGCGTCTCAAGACCTTCTTCTTCTAGTGGGTTGCAAGTTGCAAGCAAGCAACTAGACAGCGTATGGTCGTTTTTCTTCTTGTTAGAGTTGCTCGTTTAGCGGCTGAAGCAACACGGCGCGATGTCAAAAAAGTGTATGTGTTTTGTTTTGCAGACTGGAACGAAGATACGAGAACAACACTTACAAGATCCCCTTTTCGATATCCAATTCGTTCTCGGTTGGCCTCCAGCTCCTCGATCTTCACCACAACAGCATTCACACGTCCACGGGAGGCTGCGGAGCGGCCATCAAACTGTTGTAAGGTGTGAAGTGTGATATAATTATCTGTATTGTCTGAAGATTAATGACACCGCCCGAGGAGGCCGCCGGCTTCCGTTTGATTGCTCCTATCAAATAATCAACTGTGACCGTCTCGTGGAAATGCCCGGCCACCTATGCAAGAAGCTCTTTGTTCGACCTGTCTCGGCCTTAATTAATAAAAATGCCATCAGATGAGGGGGTCAAAAACCGAAAATGAAGACGGGGAAAAAATCCGGAAGACCACGTTTCCCGATGCGATTTAATTGAATGGGAACCAAAGGCAGCTACAGCTATAAATTATAGTCGTTGGGGGCCCACACGAGTTTTACCAAAGATAATGTTTTCGACCCAGCAATTGATTGTCAGTTGAAGAGAAGAGAAATAATAGCAAATTAAAGCAATTTGCATAGGGAATAAAGCGCGGTTATGGTTTTAACGATTTTATTCTATAAGTAAGTAGGTATCTAAGGTTGTTGTTTCGACCGGAATTTAATAATGGGGGGCGTTTGAGTTGGTCAATAAACAAGACATGCGGCGGATGTAATTGTTTTGGCCAAATCGGGGTACTGAGCGTCATGGAAAAAATTAAACACCACAAACATGATCGTTCTGTTAATCATCATCGCACAAGTTCAAACAAAATATTCATTATTTTTTTAACTGCACTACATTAATAATACTGCTCATCTTCCAAGTGCTATAATGAAATAATCTGAAATAATTGTAATATGAATTAAATATTTATATTTTTTATACGATGACAATTAAAGCAAGGATTAGAAGTTGTTTTGTGGGTTTGTTTTCACAGGAACGCTCATATTGCCATCACGTTGCATAGACCGCACGATCCCTTCGTACCTCATAAGGGTATTAAATACCATTATCCCTATTTTCCTGTTTCCCATCATTCGGTATGGTCGGCTAATCCCCGTATGCATGTTTAGATGGGCATTCAAATAGGCATGGCAATATTTGGTTGACATTTTGGGCGGACTGGCCAGACACAATAACCTTAAAGAGGAGACAGCGGCAGTTACTTTTAACACACCGCATCACTTGAAAGGGTGCGTTTCCGCATGCTGAACCGATTTTTGACCAAAGTGGTTGTCGTTTATGACAGCGGGAAATATTATGAGAACACCAATCAAAAGCGTTGGCTCTAGAGGGTTGCACAAATCGAGCGAATATATCTAACGGGTTTTTAGTGTTAAATATATATGTACAATTTTAGTTGTTCTTACATGCCAAATAAATTTATGAACATAGTGTGTTGTATTTATTTTGCACATGCTTACCTACACATACTTATATTTTTCTAAATTTATGAAATTTCAAAAATCTTTAGATTTTTGTCGCAGTGTCTCCCCTTCATTAAGTGACGAATTAATTAATTCCCAACTATGTGTATGTATATTTATGATTTTTTCATTTTTCAAGTTGATAATATAAGGATAAGTCTATTTCAGCTTCAGATCTTAACAAAAATTATTTCAACCGAATTGGAATGGATACGCCCGACCGGCGCTTTTTACACATTTTTTGCTTGAAAAAGTGCACCTCTACGCAAATCGCAGCGATGGCATGGCGTCGACGTTGACTTTTTTAGGATTGTTAGAATGTGATTGGGTAGGTTCTTCGGTGCCTAAAGAAGTAAAAACTATGGGCCGAGGGAAACACGCCCATCGTCTCAGAACTAATCAGGAGTCGAATTTTTAATTTAGCGCACATCATATTTGTTTATTTGTTTATTTGCGTTGACAAATTGTTATGTGCGGGTTCGGTCTTCGGTTAGATTTCTATTGAAATTAAAATTTTACAATTTTAAGATGGAAAAATAAATGAAAAAAATAAATGGTGAATTAGGTGACAACGACATGAATTTAACGAATGACACGGATATAGTATTTTTTATTAAATTTAATATTACACGGCTTTGTTGTGATGGATAAATTATTCGTCACAAATTCTCTAGTTTCTCGTCTACACTTGAGTCGTTTTTTGATTCATTAGAACAAACCATCTCGAGAATTTCTTATTTAGGAAATGTGAATGGGTAACGGGTAGTTTAATTTCGAACAATTGTTCTGTTGGTCATGTGTTTAATTTTTGAATAGTACCTACTGAGGATATTTAATCAAAGACGGAATTTTGCACTGTTAAAAATTTAAATCACTTGGGCGCCATACAAAAAATCAGAATCATATTAGGCAACATGTAAATTGAATGATTAAAAACAACAAAACATAATACATTTTATTGATTCAACACGTCAAGTGTAAATTCAACAAATATTTTATAACTCGATCACAAAAGATAATAAATACTTACATGAAAATATTTATCTACATTTTTATTTTTTTTGTAGTAGTTTACAATTAACAGGATTAGTTTAACTGAAGAAACTTGTGAAATTTGTGTTATTGATGACCACATGAAATTATACTCTTTCGGGAACTTATCAATTCATAATGAACTACTAGATTCTACATCTCACGTTCCAACTGATAATATATATTTCTAAAGTAATAATACAAATTTTTTACATGTAAAATAGATAAGACAATTCATATAACTGTCATTCACCCACTTTCTGTAATTTTAAGACATTGAAGACGTGCTGCTTTATATATTAATTCGGCACGCACTTTGGTGGAATTGTTCGAATTACTAAAGTAAACTGAATGTTTCGAAAAATTTAATTTAAAAATAAAATAATGGCTCGAACTTATTGCTGCAATTATGGTAGGAAATTTAACTAGTTGGTAACTTTAAATTAAAATAGTCGCTCCTCAAACTCTGTTTATTCATTGTTACGCTCATTCAATAAACTTAAAACTATGCATGAATTCAATCGAAGAAGAGAGATTTATTGAATCGTATCGTATTTTTCAAAACATTTTAAAAGATAAAATCAGTATTTTTATAAAAAAAAGAATTAGCAGGAATACCATGGGACAAGATGAAAATACGTGCATGGCAGTAAATTCAACCGAGAAGGAGCTTGTCAGACAATTAAATCAAAATACAAACTTTTAAGGCCATTGTATAAGCAATCGAAAAAACTGCCTGCCTTCCCTAAGAAAATGATCACGAGTCGCTAACTGACTTGAAGAGATTGAAATTTTGTTTTTCTTTACTTGGTTTAAATCCAGTTCGTTTTGTATGAAAAAGCAATTTTTGATAATTTTATAGATTAGGAGTAGGTCTAGTGTAGTGGTTGTAGGGTTGGTTTGAAAGATGCAGTTTTAGAGGCCCAAACTGGTCTTCCAGGTCCCGGTGTTCTGGCAAGGCAGGGTGTCCGGAAGGACCCAGGAACACCCACTCTCCCGTAACAAAAAGCCGCTAAAAAATCGCGCATTCACCAGATTGTCATCCGATACTCCACCAAGGAGCGCATTCAAACATACTCATTCACCGCCCCTCATCTTTTCAAATCGGTTTTTTGTGTGTTAAAAACCGTTATGTTGCCTTCTGCATAGGTCGCGTCGCCAATCCAAAACGTGTAATTTCGACTGATTGCTATAATTTAACGATTTGTACGTAGATATTTTAATTTTTGGCGCGTGCCGCGTCAGGGGAGCCACCGAAAAGGACCAGATGCTTCACGACCATTTGCTTTGACATCGGCACAGTTGTGGGGCTTTGTTTTGGGGCCCACGCGGCTAATAAATGCAGTGTGGAAGAGTAGGACACGGCATAATGCAATCAGCTGACTGCAGATTAACTTTGATTGCTCCTAATTCAAACTTCCGGTCGACGATGGAGCCGGCTTCCAACTATTTCCACCGAGATGATGAGTCCGATGCTTACCCCGAAGAATAATTAACTCTTAACCAGTTCCAGCACCTTTACCTACTCTTACGTCCAATGGTACTGGTGGGAAGAAGTTTTTGTGGGTTTGCTACCGGAATACAAAGTCCATAACTAATTTCTTTATTAGATTACATGACGTGAATGGTGGTATCCAGCAGGCGAATCAAATTTTATTCTTTTCTTTCATTGTCCGGCAGTACCATCATTAATTACGCTATTGAGACCGTCGGATTTGTTTCGTCATTTTTTGCCACTTCTTGGTGCGATTTTTCGGAGTGTGGGTTTCAATGGGTATAACGAGCGGCACACGTTGACATCGCCACGTGACTCCTGAATGGTCCCGAATTGCCCTCGATGCACTGATAAGATAAGAGCGCATTGTCGTGAGGATTAAAGCCCCATTGATGGCTAATTATAGACGAGCTTCATTAATAAACGTATTGAACAAAATGAAATAGTAATTCGTCCGCATTCTTGTTACAGTTGTTGAGGTCGTGGGGTATGTGGGTCAGAGCGAGGCGAGTGTAATCCTGGAGAAGGATGAGACCGCTTCATTCGCCTACAAAGAGCTAGTTTTGAATTGATGGAACGGAGCCAGGTTGTTCAACGTCGCGGAATAATGCTGTTTAAGGGCGAGTTTTGCAAAAAGGGACACTGTTTTCGGTGGGTTTTGTTCGAGATGTCGGCCGTTTGACGGAGATTACCTTCAAAGGGCTTTATTCGGAACAAGAGGATTAACGTCACGCCAATATTTGTTTTGATACACTCGAAAATGGGTCGCTTCATGACATGTTCGTGGTCTCGTTTGCAGACCGGAAACTTTATTAGAAATCTCGGTAAACAATCTATTTTTATGTGAGTCACAGTGTCATGAATCAATTCTTAATTGGATAAGCAAAGAAAAATAGGAGGTGATGAAACAGAAAAAATGACGTCTTGGAATTCGATATCGCGTGCAAAAATCTCAATGTCTAACTGTTTTTTCACAAGATATAATTGGCCAATTCTAGACGGCGCTGCGGTAATGATCACCTTTGGATTTTGGACGGTGCTGACTGGAAAAAGTCTTGCTATTGTTTCTGGAAGCGCTGCTTTCAGGCAGACGTATCACAAAAACCGAATATGAGTTGTTGCTCTGCGAAGAAGTGTTATTAATGAGCCAACGCGAACTTCTTTAAACAAGAACTAACCCAATCAATAAATCTCTTAACGTCTATTGAAAAACACATTGCATGGTTCCCAAAAAACATTTGAAATATTAACATTTTTGTTATTTTAAGTACTTTATTGAACAAGTGTGTACCGCGTCATTAATGAAAACTTCCTCCAATTTGCGAGCGGCTAAACGTTTTTGCGTTGGGTTTGAGCGACTAATGTCCAATAATATTTAAGTACCAGAACTAACCACTGCTAGATTTAACAACGTTTTAGTTAATAATAAAGATCTTACCAGTGTTTGTAGTTCTATAATTGTTTTTTTATTCCAGTTACAGTCTTACAGTTACATAAGCCACATGGAAGAAATTATTTATACAAATTCTTAAAGGAATAATATGTCAGTACATAATTATAAAACATTTAAAAGAGTTTCGTTTATAAACTGAGTCGACAAAGTGCACTTCTTCTTCGTTCTAAATCTTATATTCTTTTAGTAGAGCATATTTGGAATACTACTTTGTTTTTTGAGGATAAATTTAAAGGGAAACGGGATGGCTCAATAAAAAATACATTAAATTATTGACAAATTATTAAACTTTAATAATAAATAAAAATAAAAAATAACAAAAACCAGACAGCTTATCAAAATGCCTCTCAAACTAAAAAAACTCCAAAATCGAGATTTGACTTAGGGTGCAGGTAATTTGGAATATAGTATTCACTTTTTTTTTAAATTTGCAAACACTTTTCCATAGAAACTAATAGATTTCTTATCTTTGTAACAGTTTTATAGTCTTTAGATCTTTAGGTAATCAATCTTTTTTAAATGAAATAAACTAAACTAACATCTAATTAAGTAATCAGTTACAATAGTCACAGATAATCTTTAGTTTAAACTTACATTTTACTATTGTTAGTTACTATTCTTCGTCACTTCTTGCAGTAATAACAAATATACACACCGGATTCATAACCACTACAAACACCGTGAACTCACAATTCGCACATTAAGCACTCATTCTTCACCCATTTTATCCTCGCTAGTAGTCTTCGTCAGTAGGGACAGTAGTGTCATCTCTCGTTGCTACATCGTCGGAAGAATCTGTGTTATTTCTACTTTTACTTCTACAATATTTCTCCACATAATCTACAAACAGCTACTTTCGTAATGTTGTAAAAAAAATATTTTTGGAAAAGTTACCTTTTTTATCATATGGAATGACTAACAAAATAAAACTGGGTAAAGTGGAAATTAACAGAGATATCACATGGTGACCAGGTAAGACAAAAACAAAACAAATAAATCCAAACCAGGGAACAGGTAAAAAAGTAATCAAAAAAACGATGAATCTAGTTAGTTTAGACACTGGTTTTAAGAAGGGGAATAAAATTAAACCTGGCTAACAAGAAAGAGAAGAAGGGAAGGCATTCAAGGTGCATGGAATAACATTCTAGAGGCACAAGCTTGCGTCCGCTTTTTGAGCGAACTCGTGCAGAACTAATATCTATCAAAAACATTGTTTCAATTTTGCCTTGTGTTCAAGCAAAGCAGTATGCATTAGCTTAGACAGTCTTATACATTTTAGTGCAAAGTTTCTTATTAATCAGTCACGTGCAACAAGTGTAATTTCCTAACAAGTGTTGTCGCTCTCTTTGACTATTAGATTTTGGAAAAATTTCAAAGCTTGCGTTATAGTTCGCGGTATCACACGCAGCTTCTCCCCGCAGGGTTCTTCCGCCGACCCGGCCGCATACGTTCTTCGTACAGTCCAGAATGCCTCATTCCTTTTGGTAAAAAGCAACTGGTACACGTACGCATGCACTTGTGGCATTCGCCGCTCGAGGATTTTTTGCTGCCGGAGTCCGGATCGATATGTAACTGGAGCGGTTTTTAGACGGTAGCGATGTCTTTGAAGTGCCGCGTTAAAAATTGCGCGAAATTCCAAATATTATTCGCTTGTTAGTTGTCGCTACCGTTTGTATGTACAATCCACCACCGCATCTTGTCCGATGACTCCTCTTCGCTTCCACCACACAACTCATTTTCAAACTACCGCTAGCCTAACTGTACCTAGGTCCTCCAGGTTCCAAAGGGATTTGAAAACCAGTCAACCGATAATTAAGAATGACGAAAGTCGCTTAATTGAAAATGCGCATTTTTTTCAAACTAACGCAATTATTTCTGCTTGCATCAACCGGTTCTGATGATCTGATGGTTATCAATTTGCACTTGATGCGGCTGATATTCAGAAGACGCATTACAGAGGAGAGTGCGGCAAAATGCGTTGTGACCGTCTAATTACCACCTCTTCCCATTATATTTTGCTCTTGTACCGTGCTTGGTCAAACAGTAAACTGATCGAGATGAATGTTTTATTTTAGCCCGGTAATGTTGGCAGTAAGTTTCTCTGTCAAATAATTAATATGAACTGACAATGCAACAGCTGCGACCGTTAACGGTGGAACGTCCTGTACATTAAGCACCTCAAAAAAGCAAAATTAATAACTTCTACTAATTAACTGAAATAAAACGTTTGAATTCTTGACAAAAAGCGAAATACTACCAATGAAGAGATTTAAATAATAAAGAAACGAGTTTCGCTGGATGGAAAAAGGAAAGGACGATAATCTTAATTGCTTCGGTAGATACAAGCCAAAGAGGTAAAAATTATTGTGCATTTAAACTATTTTTCAAGTTTTATCATAAAGCAAAAATTTAGTGTTTCTAAATACAGTGGTTAAGTGCTATAATTAGGGGTTGCACAAGGCTAGCAAGACCCTGAAAACAAAATAAAAATACTTATTGTAGGTTATTTTTCTTTCGCTTGCACCAACTGCTTGTTCCAATTTGCCTCCCATAAATTTAATTCTTTCACCAAACTAACTGTACCCTTTTTCTTCACTTGTGCATTTCCAATTAAATAAATAACTCGAAAAAGTTGAACACCGATAAAAATTAATTCCGCTCACGAGTGTTGGTGGTTTATTACGTCTCGCAGGCATCTGAATAAAGACGACGATGACAGAAGGCACCTGCTTTGAACTCACCGATTAGTGTTTGATAATTATAAATATGGACGTGGACTGTTTTCAAAATCATTTCGTATTGCTAACTGGGAAGCGCACGATGGTATATATGTAATTTTTGCTTTACACTTATCATCGAATTTTAAACTTAAAAAAATTGTATTTTACCTAGTGGATTAAACATTTATGAATGCCTGCATTTCGTGAGTAATATCCATTACTGTCACCAGTGCATAATGAATAGCATTACGCAACAGGAATCGCATAAATAAAACATACATTCATATTATACAACAGTCGTTGAAAATTTTGTTTTTCTCGGCATTAAGCAAACGTCATCATCAATCACTTAAATTTTTAGCAGGTTGTTGTGGGCAGTAACCGTTATGTGCAATGATATTTAATAAATTTCCACTTCGTGGAGTAAACGCATGAGACGTTGACGTTTTTGTGAGTTGTAAGAATTCCGTCTTAATATTGTCGCCGATTTCGGTTTCTTGTTCTGCACTAGTTGTGTCAAAGACCCGCGGTGGAATTCCCCGCGCCAAATTATAGGCCTGGACATTTTTGAATTAGAACACGCCATCCGCGTTCCGAGCCATTCAGGCAGAAGAAGTCGGAGCTGTGAGCGGAATTCGCAAAATCGTTATCCCAAATAAAGATTTCACCTCGAAACCGCGAACAAATCTTGGAAATACAGTCAGCGCGAAAACTCGCATCCTCGTCCTTCACTCCATCTCATCCACTCCGAACAACGTTATCATTTAAACAAAGATTAAACATTACAAATGATATGACCTCTGCAACAATTAGACTGACCTGCTAAGTCACATTAAGCCTTCGTTCACCGTTTATTGAATACAATTACATTGTCTGTACTCTCGTACCAAAATAGTTCTTAAGTAGCACTCGCTTAGAACGCGCGCTTAGCTTCCTTTCGAAACCGTCTCCGTGCCTTCGCCTCAATTAAAAATGACGGAAGAGGGACGAAGATGGAGCGAAGGACGTGGCCGAAATTTTATACTTCGGCACCGCTAATCCAACGCACAATATTAGGATGACATTTAAATACCGAGTTCAAGAGGTCAATAAGCAATATCAACTTATCACCACTGATTCTATTAAGTATTAAGTGATTTACATCTCATTTAATTAGAAGAGTGTTGGGCTGCCGGACGCTCAGACTCATTGGCGTGCGGTGACATTGGCACCAACAGGTGACGATAATTGCCATTGACGTACGCCGGGAATAAGGAAAAGGTATTCGGTTCGCTCTTTAATCATGCATGCAGGTGTTAGCGAAGTGTTGCATTAGAGATCTATCAGTGTCGAATTTTTGCCGAATTGATGTTTGACAATAAGGGTACTGCCTCTTTTACTCCTCGCACTATTCAATCACCATTAACCCTCCTCAATACAGGTGGTATTAGTTATTGGTTCATAAAATTGCATTCTGCACATTAATATGTGTCAAATGAGGCATTAATTTGGGTTCAATTCTAAATAAATGTACCCCTATATTTACGCCAAGCGATTGCAGCTAAAAACACCAAAAAAATGGCATACAAATTATTGATGCAGTAACACTTGTAAACAAATGTATGGTCATAGATGATATACAACGACAATAACTCGATACTTTTTTATATTATCCGATGTTCATAATATGAAGCAAAATGACAAAAACTTGATTGTTTAGTGCTAGTCAGTAGGTTTGACATCTGCCTAAAATACTCTCCAGCATATTTAAAAAACACAAATGCAACACTTGAGGCGACCAGAGAAAATATCTTTATATCGGCTCAACATAAATATTTATTATATGTATCTCAAGTCACCAAAAAAGACACGGTTAAAATATTGTGGTAAAATACGGTGTAAATCATATTGAATGAAAATAGTAAAAACTATTTATGAAATTTATGATTGCCTAAAGGCTAAAGGATGGACTATAATTCAGAAGAATAATATTGTGTTCTGAGGTCCTGAAAATGTCTTGAAGTTGTGATCAAAAGTCATTGATATTCTGCGTCTTCTGTTTCGAATTTACTTTCAGAAAAAGTAGCATGACTATGAGTTTAATTTCATACGTAAAGATTCAGATATTTAAAGAAATTGCTGATGGTAATACATTTGGTGATTTGGTGCTTACCGTCCTGTTATGTTATTTTAATTAATACAGCCCAATGTCAGAAAATTTCTAAAGGTTTATATTGTGTGTATTTATCTTTGTAGTTTTTAGGACGAGAAGACAACGTTAGAATTCACGAATTGTACGAATTTGTTGAATTGGAACTAAATCGATGCACAATATACACATATTGTTGAGTGTATCCATTCCTTGTATCCTTGTATCCTATGTAAAATTAGAATACTTTTATACGAATAAGTTTACTATGCTTTCTTTCTCTACATCTTCCAATGTCGAAAATGTGATAATTAAAATAAATATATTTTTTTAATTTATATTGTAACTCGGGATGAACAAAAAGAGTAAAACAGATTTGTCATCTTGTCAGTTACAAAACAAATAAAAAAACAGAGCTCGTGCAAAGAATTGTTTTAAACTCTCTGAACCTGAAAATCATACCGGATATTTATATACTTAGTCTTTGTATTCGTTTGTATTTTTTCCAAAGCTGTCATTTTTCCTGTACGGCGAATACGGCAAATTGTGGAAGAAAGCAGCTGATATCCCAAACAATCATGTAAATGTCAAGACCAGAAACGGCAAAATTTGAAATTCTAATGGTGCAATTATCCATAAAAACAATGAAGTTGCGAATATGGCAATGCATCGATTGTCTGCGTCCCTGACCCAAAGCGCCCAAACAGAGAATTCGAAAAATAGGAGAAGATCGAAGTAATTAGCCCAAGACGAATTACGTGAAATTATCCACCTACTTGCAAATCCAATTTGCGCTGGCGCCACCTATATTATGTCGCGAGCCGGGAAATCCGTCACCAAGTTAATCAAGCCGGACTTTTATACAGCATCCTGTATTCGAAGTGGCCCCGATTTCCCACCAAACGGTACAAATCCGTTATCCCACAGGATCATAAACCCACTTATTACGACTAATAAAAGATTTCCCGCGCCGAAAACCGATGCGCTGTAAAAGGTGTTAAAGTGGACATTCGTCTCCTTTATAGTATCAATAAATTTGTTGTAACCGCCACGGGGCAATTAAAGGAGGCCGCTGCTATTTCTCAAGACCCCCAAGCGTTTGTCGGTGAAGCGTTTATAAAATGGCATAATATTAAAATTTTAAAACACGAGATATGCGGCATTAAAGCCGCACGGTAGCGTAAATTACACATGCTAAGAGAATGTGGGTTGATATGGCAGGAAACTGCTTTGATAAACTGAGACATTCGCTAATGAGTTCTTTTATTAGCGCTTTTTCTGGCGTTCTGGGAAAAGGAAACAATCCAACGCCAGTTGTGCAACGTTCGATAGATTTTTCCAAATTTTATAACCAAGATACGAGAGCAAACACATATGTAATCCACCTGTGCGTGAATGAAAGTACCAAGAACAAATTTGCTTTCCATTGTTTAACACAACTCCAACTGTTTAACACTCACAAGATTATTCAAAACAAGTTTTGATATCCACTTGTGTTTGGGACTTTTAGTGTTTTGAAAATAAAGTAACTCTTTTCCCACTTCTGGGAAGTAGTTAATTTGCGTAAATGTTAATTTAAATTGGACGAGACATAAAATGAGAAAAAAGTTAATGAACAGGCATTTTTTAATCCTACATGGAATAATCGGGTGATTTGAAATCACTCAAGGTACATAAATGTGCGCTGGGTATTTGTGAAGTATCAGAAGAAATAGAAACCAGTAAAAGTACGAATGATACAATTTTGACAGTAAACCAAAATATATTTGCTGAACACGAAGCTTCTATCCATCGAAATGGTTAAAAAATATAAAATATAAAAACTGTAAATACCAGTATGAGTGTGACTGAACCGATGACAATATTACCATTTTTTTCTATTTACGCATTCTGACATTCATCACATAATTTGATTTTGAAGATCGCTCTTAAAATAAGCAACTTTTGTTTTTCTCTACCTGTTTGGCATATAGTTTGCAATTTGAGGGTGTTTAAGACTCTGGCGAATTATTTAATTAACAGTTTTGAATGTGTTTTTTAAGCGGTTGCATAGTTTTCCGTCCCGTGAAGGCATGAATAATCCTTCCTGGCCTTATTATTTATGACATCAGCCTGTAAAGTGATTATTATACATTTGAGGGAAATTCCTAAAATGTTTTGCTTTGATGAAGACAGTTTGGGAATTAAACGTACAGTCACCTTTTTTAATTTAATCTAACGTTTCATGCAAATTAAATTATACAATGCCCTGCAACAAAGATTATCATCACTTTTTTTAAATGAGCAGGTAACACCTCGATCTCATCATAAAGAAAAAATCATAAAATTTAATCACAGATTGTTACTGATTTAAGTTTAGATTGTTAGTTTTATGCGAACTTTACGTTAGGAATCAAATATCACAGACAATGTTCAGTGTCAGGTTCAGTTAAATTTTGCACCTTTTTAATTTCCTCTAGTTATTAACACTTTCTAAACGGCTCCACTGCAACCAACTTCATGAAATTTAATCAGTTTTGATTGAAAAGTGAAAGGCCTGACAGCGGATCTTCTTTTCATCTCGTTTCCTTTAATAAAACTCGTTCATTCCTGAATAATCTTATCATATCATCCACGATCTCGTTTTTGCTATTTATAGACATATATATAGACATATTAATGCAACAACTACGTGTAGTCGGATATTAAAAATAAAATTTTTTTTTTTGCTCAATTATTGGCCTTTGAGCATCGTCTGTTGCCAGCCGATTTTTATATCTGAGAACTCTCAGCTTCCTGGCGTTGCTAAGGCAACGACGCCGTCGCGACGTTAATTTGGATCACATTGTAAAAGGAAAGCTCAAATTAGAATGGACTGCTAAAAATAAAGTAAATTGTTGCACCTGATTTGGAAAACTATTTTATTATTAAATTTATATACATTAATACATTTTATTTGCAATTTTGTTTGAAATTTTTTAGGGTAACTGGAATAAATCTCATGTAAAATGAGTCCCTAGATAATTTTCTCTTCATGGTTTTAAAGTTTTATATACAAATATTTTGATAGTATGTAGATTTTTACAATTAAAATTACAGATGTGCATAGCAGATGACAACGATACATTTTTGCTAAATTGTAGCCATACAACTAGTTTGAAATATATTATTATAAATAAATTGTCAACAGGTCCAACTCACAAAAAGATTTAGTTTTGTATGCGAAATGTAGAATGCATAATCATTGACAGCTAAACTTACTGTTATTAAAAAATGTGGAGTCACTGAGCAGCGACCCACCAGAGGAAAGCTTTCCATGCCTAAGTAAATTAAATAAAAGACTGCTTCCGCAAAATGTATTTGCTGAGTCTTGTACTTTTGTAAAAAAAATTATTATCCTCATTAGCTACACAGTTTTAGTATATATCGTATACCCACATAATTTTTATCGTAATTTTTTTAATGGGTTTTTGTATTACAGAGGCAACTAATTTTAATATTAACTTTAATTTGGAAAATCATTGCGCCAAATCATAAAATGAATATAGGAAAGTGTCAAGATTACGAACAGAAGTGCCGATAATTAATAAACAATTTTTAGAAAAAAATTCTCTTGTAAAATAAACAAATATACAAATGTATGGGGCTTTCTGAACTAATGCGAAATGTATCATTATATTATTTTACACGCTACTGTTTACGAAACGATTGCACAGTCATGGATAAAATTTAGAGTTTATTGATCCGCACGAAATTAAATTATTTGATTTTGTCGACTAATCATTGGGTTAGATAAAATAGAAAAAAAATTACCTTATTATTTAGTAAATTTACTAATAATAAAATAATATTATTAGCTTATTTGCTTGTGTAATAACACCGTTTCATTTGCCTAATTGTCGATAATTATCAACATCAAATAAATTGTATCCATTTAGTAATTGGGCGTAAAATTGTCTTAATTAATTAGTCCCAATTTAGTGGCGATAATGTCTTCGACAATTTGCAAACCTTCGTCAACAGATTCATCTCTTCGGCGAGTGTTTATAGCTCTTGTATCTCTGAATTGCAAGCCATGAAAGTAACTCTCAGCAAGCAAGTTATTTATCGCGAATGCTTGCAGTAGCTATTTATTCAGAACATATGTTCATTAATCTCGCTTCTAATAAATAACTTATTTTTCGTTCGTTCGATTGATTCCGCTTCTTTAGCTGTGGGTGTGACTGTGAGGACCTCCAGCCTTTTGCCACTTGACCTTTTTTTAAATCTAGCTGTCAAACGGTGATTTTTGTGCCAGACCGTTACAGGATTTCAAAAAGCGTGAGAACCGTGAGTTACTTAACATGCTCTCATGAAAAACTTACCAGCATCTTGTCTTTCGTCGTTTGAACTTTTTCAGCGTTTCTTATTAATAACGTCACTGCTGAATGCGCTAATTGATCAGTATACTCGTATTAGCATTTGCGGTCGGAAATTTTCGAATCGTTCGACTTTTCGGTGATTAATGTAACTGTGCCTACAGATGTAAAAAATAATAAAAGACGTAAACATTGGCCACGAGCTACACATGTAAAGAACAAGGTCGCTTGTCTCGGTTGACTTTCTATCAATCCATCATTCAGTCATGCCGCGATGAAAAATGATTGAAATATTAATTTTTGCTGCGTAAATAAATTTTTTTGGGCACTGCACACTTCCGGTTGGAGTTGTTTGAAGAAAAAGAACGCTTAAAAGTTCGTTATTTATATATATTTTACACATTTAGAAATATTTTTTCATTTAATAATTATGATTTCGTCCTAAAATTATAGACAGTTTCAATAAACACTACTTTACATAATAAGGTACATCTTCTGTCTCACACGCACCACAATCATCAACAACTAATAGTTTACAATATTACTATACAAGGAATCACTAAAAACTCTTATAGACGACAAGTCGCGCTTTGCCCAAGTCCTAACCCACACATTTTTTTACATATCAACAGACGCACCAACAACACAAACGCATGGCATAAAAACGAGCGTTTCTCATGCTTTTCTCGTGAAAGGTTCGAAACAATATTGTAAAATTATAGGAAACCTCAAAATGCCAATCACTTTTATGCCGCGCTCCGAACCAAATCAACACTTTCTGTTAGTACGTACCACTATTTTACAATTTCTTCTGACCCACGTGATGATAAGCAAAAACGATACGATCAACAAATTCAATAAATTAAGACATCGCTCGTTGATGATGGAATCGTCCCGCTTCGTCATTTAACAATATTGCACCGAACTCATTTTTAACAGGATGGAATAGAATTCTTGTCTTAGCTGAGATCGTAACTAGTCTTAGCAATCCAAACATAACTTAACAACAATTTGCTTAGATTCAAACGGTCGCACGCACTGCTCGCTGCTTGTGTCTTTGTTATTCGTATAACTAATTAGTAACTAATCACTTCTTCTTTATTAAACTGCTGGCCACACCCTGTAACAAAAAAAAAACTATTAGTATCGTGTTTCCTCGTAGTTTGCAAAGAAATGTGTAATGTTACTTGTTACTCACACATTTGACATAATGTATAACATTAAGCATTTAAAAATAGCATTGTTATTGGGACGTCGGTTTCAATAACCACTTAGAGGTTATGACAACGAATTGTAAATTGTGGTAATGAAAACTTTTTGTACATAAAATCCAACAACTTTTTTATTATTTTTAAACTTGTATCGGACACTTTCCAAAATCTAAGGAATTCTAGAATCGCCAACAGACTACTGAATTTACACATAAATATCTAACTCAGAGTTAGCGATTTTATGCCTGGAAGACGATATTGTAGAAAGTACAAATTCCCATGATGTAAATCTGAAATTTATAGATTTTTACATAATTAACGATTGAAAAAATAATTAAAACCATTACATCCATTGTTTAGCGTGAAAGCAGTCTCGGGCGAAAATCTAACTGTCGAACTACAATCCAGCTAAATATTCATGTCCGTTCTAAACCGAACAAAATGCACCAACACAGCCGCGGCTATTAATTAACTTGCCGTTAATTCTAATTAAGCAATTACAAAAACGTACAGATTAGTTTAAGTGAAGGATAGTCAAACGACTAATAAATTTTCAACGCGATTCTGCCGCTTTGTTAAGCCGATGAGAACTTTTCCAAGCCAGTGTAGCATTCAACTTGGTGTTAGTTGTTTTAGCTTTCGCCGCGAGATTCGTAAAGAAAACGTTAACGTCTTCAAATCAATCAACATCACGGACAGTTATTTCATTAAAAAAAATGCCTGCGTTTATTTACGTTTCGTATTAGTCGGTCTATTCGCCTTTCACTACGCCCTCGTGGAAAATCCTACGAAAACCGACACCTAACCGCCCAATTACCACGACCAATGCCCTAATTGCGTTATTTTTCCACCAACAAACAAATTCCACGTTCGTTGAACTGTCCGTGATAATTTCTCCGAGACTAACCAGGAAAACGAGCGCTCCAAGTCCACCCCTTCGAGAATTACATTACATCAACGTTCGTATTGAAACATTTAAACTAGCAATTAGCGTCATAACAGACGTCACGACCGTTGAGGCGATTTATTTTTATTTTGCGGTTCTTATGAACATTTTGCATACGAGCGACCACCGACCACAATTTCCTCGTTTAATTAAAAACGCATTCATCATACAGGGTGGCGCGAAAAAATCCAAAAACCAATTAGCAGACAAGCGAGACACTTAACTGGGACTGTTAGTGGTGGTAATTTGTTTGCGGCGCTGTAAAGTGCGGCAGTTTACGCAATCAAGGTAAAACTGACAATTTGGGGAAAGTTAACTGGACGATGCAGTTCAAAGAACGTTATTAAAACTATTGGGTTTTTTCTAATTACCGACATCAATTCCACACTAAACAAAAATAAATAAAAATTGATTTTATAGAAAAACATAACGTTTATTATAATCGCTTGCTCTTCCGTCGGTGTTTTTTTTGCTTTGATTGAATATTTTTCCATTTGAAAGACGAATTTCTCGTTGATTTCTAATTGTGAATAAAACACTTTTGGTAAACAATTTTAAAAGCCAAAGTTAACTGCGTAGTAAATATAATTTTTATGTCGACTGCAGCCGTAACAGTGTCATATAAATTAAATAAAATATGCAAAAGCAAACTTTAAAAATGAATAAATCGCACAATGCGCAGACCGGTTCAATTTTTTTTAAATCCGTTTTTATTTTTCAACATATGATACATAGTATAAAATTATATCCGCTGGGTCATTTTTATTTGCATAGCCAGTGTATTGGTAGGCGTTAATTAAATTTTTATTAAAATAAATTAGAAACGTCATACATCGCTGCCTTTACTTTTCTTGAAAATAATTTATTCAAAATGCATTACCCGTTCTTTACTTTCATTATGAATAACAATTATCCGGTAGAAGGTTTCGTTTTGTTTAAAATTCCCCCTTTTACTTCTAAAATTGCTGAAAGATCAACAAACCGAGCCACTTTTCTATTACTATTATTGAAATTTGATAATGAATTCTGCATTATAGAAAAACGGCTATGGCATTCTACTCATGAATTATTTAAGAGCAAGTGTAACTTAATCTAATTCTAAATGCTGCCACTTCTCATGTCAACTCAACACGTAAGATATTGCTAGAAATATGTAGACGGCTAGATAAATTTATACAAGTTTATACTGAATCTCCCACGGCTTAAGGACAATATTCTAAGAGCAGACTGCTTACCAACAATCAAACTTTTTTCGTTTTTGCAAAACAGAACAGACGAGATTCGGAGTTACAAGCTAACCGGATTCACTTTTTTTTACCAAAAAAGCATTAAAAAAATAGTTAAAAACGGAATAAAATGAGAAGGGACAGCAGGAATAAAAAATATATTATTGTGGCACTGGCGCCATTTAATTCGCATGAAAATAAAAGAAGTAAAATGGAATTGGTAGGAAAAATACAGTATTCACCTTCCAGATAATATTACAGGTCGATATTCTAAGAGCCTACTATTTACCAATAATAGAACTTTTTCGTTTCTGAAAAACAAAATAGACGAGATTCGTTACCTAACCGCTCTGTTGTTTATTTAATTTTTTTACCAACGAAAGCACTAAAAATATTGTTAAAAAGCTAGCTAAATAAAAAAACGAAATAAAATGACAAGAGACAGCAAGAATAAAAAATATATTATTTGTGGTACTGGCCCTATTTAGTACGAATATAAATAAATAAAAACTAAAGGAGTAAATATTTTATCGACTTTATAAAATAAATTTGAATCAAATTAATCTAAAGGTTTATTGAAAATGTTAAAATCGATTGAATTTATTAATTGAAGAAGATAACTTATTAACTGGCTGTGCCAAGAACGAGCCTTTGTAAAAACTCTATCAAAGGAGCTCCACGATTAAATATTAGGTATGAATAATGGTTATTTGGTATTTTATTTAATAAGAATAACATGACAAATCTTCTAGTATGGGCCAGAAATAAACTTTTCTATTGCCCAACCTCACATTTCTAGTCGAACTGATTTTATATAGTTTTTTCAGATTAGATGTAAGGCCCATAAAAATGTCATAATCGCAAGCTATACGGTCTGAAATCTGGACAGAATAGGAATGTCCATTCATAGAAATATCAGTTGTCGATATTCTAGTTTAGCTTATCATTCCATCTTGTTAAAACCAGATACATTTTTTAACTTGAGAGTAAAATTAAAATTTTTGACGTGGAAACATTATCATTTGGTGCCATACACAATTTTCATTTCCAATAAAAAATTAAAATATTGATGAAATTGTACGTCGTAGTGTAATTTTGAATGGTGATGATTTTCACTCCAGTATTAAATTGCACAATGTTCTTCATGTACACGAGTAAATAAAATCTGATGTAAACATATTTGAATCTTGTTTTTATCTTACTCCGATTGTTACCAGTTCTTCACAAAAGCAGAAATTGATGGTGGAATTTTGTAAAATCTGGATTTTGTAGGAATTCAAATTTAAGTCTATTATTAATATCATTTATTTAATTATTTTTTTGTATAATTTACGACATAATTCCTCTAAAATTCCTAATTCAAAAGATTGATTACGAACATTTAGAGCATGCTCGATATTTTCTGATGTCCTGACTGTGCTTCTAACTCCATGATGTTATTGATTTAGCGTATTTCTTCACTTTTTTTTATCTACAAGGTAATTGCATATGCAGGCGCAACTCGCAAGCTTTTTCTGCATTGATAATTTCAGATACAACATTACGTCAAATGTTTTGTCAATGTTCTCTGGTGTCTCATCATATTCTTCTTGCGCGGATTTTATTGATTTATTGCAGATCCAGTATATTTAAATGTATGAATACACAATCTCTTTGTATAAGCAGACTATGTTTCTGCGTAAGAAATTTCCGATGTAACATTATTTCTAATATTATAAGTTGATGCTATCTGCTGTTGTCACTGTTCTTCGAGCTTATACAGTGTCATTAGTGCGGGATCGGTCCATAATTCCTGAACCATGTAAGATATAATTTTTTTTTAAACAATTTGTACACCGTTTATCAGGCTGCACAACCTTAAAATATTTTAACGTATACAGTGTGTTCCAAAACTCACGAATGCCACACAACTTTAGCCTATATTTTATTTCAGTGTTAGAACCCTCTTTGTGATAGCTTTATGGTGGTAAAAGGTATTTTACATTTTAGACCACCGGTATCAAATTTTATCACATTTTTTGTCATTTGCAGAGGTTCATTTAAAAATATACTGAGAGGGCGTTTTAGCAGCTGGAAGGCTGAAAGTTGGTAGAAATATGAAGAAAGGATTGCTCTTTAACGGCCTCTCAGTAAACTTTTAAGTGAACATCTGCAAATGACAAAAAATGTGACAAAAAATATGTAATTTGATAACGGTGATCCGAAATAAATCATATGTCATGAATCTATGTCAAAATGGATTCTAACAGTAAAATAAAATATAGGTAGTTGTATTAGAAAAAACAAAGTTGTGTAACATGGAACCCGCTGTATACGTTAACATATTTTTAAGTTGTACAAATTGTATTTAAAAAATGTTTGTATCTTACATGGTTTAGGAGGACTCACCCTGTATATGTTATGGATTTGGTGTATTTCTGATTCCACAATCTGATCGAATTTTAAAGCAGACATGTTGAAATTTGATAAAAAATTTCAAAAATTCTTCTGGTTTATCTGTACATACCTACCTTAAATCATATATGGAATTTTAGAACGAACAATGGTAAACGTGTACTTGGATCAAAATGAAATAATTCTAACCTTCTGAGGCGCACTCTGTACTCGAGTATTGATTGTGAATCTCAATTTGCATAACAATTTATGATAGTAGGTATGTACGGTTTATGTGTTCGTACATACATAGGTTGTGTTTTAAATGAAAAACCGTTGTTCGTATTGGGCGTAGTGTCACTGTACTACGTAGTGACTAGTGACTAGTGATAAATCGACTTACGTGAGGAGGCCGGGGTTGTCCGTGGGGTACCACGAGTATTGTGGGAGGTAGTTGTGTGGCGGGTGTGGGTGCGGCGCTGGATGAGGTGGCGGGTGTATTGGTTGCTGGGGCTTGACGTCCCAGCCGGGACTAGCTGCCGGCTGACCCGACATATCTGAACCTGGGGTTGAACTGGGGGCAGGCGACGAATGCTGCATGTACCCCGTCGCAGGCGAACCGCTCGAAGAACCGCCCCCTGAAACATTCCACACATCAATAATTCTACTCCATATTGCGTAATCCTAGTGACATTTCCAAACTGGAATTTGCGATCTTCGGCTCTAGGTAATTAAGGAGCTGCTATGGGATTTGTTTTATTGCAAGCGGTGAAAGTGTCCCCACGTTCTAATTTTTTGCCGCTTTTGAAAGCTCCCAACGTAGATGAAGACATTTCAGACACATCCGCAAGACAAGACCAAATATGAAATGTCAAGTTTCGTAACGGTGGCTTCTTAACACTAGCTGATTCGTTATCATAATCTCGTCATATTTGCATCTGAAACGGAGCTTTAGACGACAGATAAAACGCAAAGTGTGAAAAGTGAGGTCCACGTGTCGAAGATGATTTATCATTCACTTATTTTTGATATGCCTAAAAATATACTTATTTTTATAAATTTTAAATTCAGTTGAAAAAAATATTAAATTATGAATCAGCCTGTATAACAAGACGTGTAAACATTTTAGTTTGGTTCGGCTGGTAAAAATAAGATGATTCTGTTCGGGGGAATTTGTTTCACAAAACCTTATCATCGGGTAATCGAAACTTTATGCAACAAGAGGCAGACAAAACAAAAATATGAAAATACAAAAAATGCACACACACTTCGTCACTTTCGTTTTGCTTTTCGCTGCGATATTCCCTGTCAAGTTGAGACTGTCGCAACTGACCAAATTAATCTTTCTAAATAACGTTATTAGGATGCGAACGCGCCGAATCTTAATTTTTAAGCAAATTATGTCCGTCAGCTGTCATGCAGCTGATTAAACCCCTATTACGCCGCTCCAATTTGAATCCTGCCCCGAAGTATGCATTTATAAGATTTCACATTCCTCCGCCGACGACGAAAAAAACGAATTAAAATTACATAACGGTCGCCGTCTATTATTTAAATCGTATTATTACGAACAGGAAACGGAGCTCGATGTTATCAGCGTCGAGATAAAACACTAAAGAATATCGCGATCCTACTTTCTTGACACAGCACGAGAAATCGCGCCCTCGACTATCTCCCGATCTTTACCTGGCA